>CM055078.1:16403676-16726176 GCA_029204045.2 Tillandsia leiboldiana
TCTGTATGAGCATGAATGAAATATTTACACCAGCTACAGCAAATGGGTACTCCCATAAAGCTCGGTCACCATCCTGCTTTCGGAGAAGATCTTGGAAAGATTTCTGTAAGGAAAAGGATTTGTTACATGCAACATAATAAACATAGTTTGCTCTGCAAAAGATATGTTAACCATTTTCCCAGGCCAAAATTGAAGCATTCATTCTTCATCGACAAGTCCACAAGTGCAAGCATGCAGCATAGGTTATACAGAAGTATATTAACCATAGATTTAACACTATTACTACAGTAAGTACTTTGGTACGTAAAAGATATTCGTTCCTTTAAGCCAAAGCATGTGAGTGCTCAAATATTATTTTCTATCTATAGAACATTCAAGTATTATTTTTTAAAAAAAATGTATGGACAATCCCCAGTAAATATCAAATGAGTGAAACAAAACTCAGATACCAGACACTCAGCACAAATAAAACTACATGTTCTAAACTTGTTAAGCCAAAGATTTTACTAAATCATAGAGGAAAAAAATGAAGCACGCTATTGTGAGTTTAGCAGCCATCATCATTCTAATTGAAATAGGTTGTTAATTGAAATTTGCATTCCAATAAGTACTAAAACAATCATATCTTTTCTGTCTACTGAGCAAGCTAAACTAAAAATGCATCAGAATAGGAAATTTGGAACGACCTTCTATGTAAAAAGAGAGAATTAGCACTCACGGGATAGTTCCTGGCAAAGAATAATAAATTCTCCAAAGATATGAAACCGCCACCCCTGAACACCAAAGAACACTATATACTTAGTATTTCACCATAAGTGAGGGCACCTTAAACATTCACTGTACTTTGATGGAAGTATGTGTAACAACCACTCATAGAGGGAAAATGAGAATAAGAGTACCTGAAATCTGTAGATGGATCCTTTCCTTGCCATCCCATTTCCTTCCATTGTTCAGATATTAATCCAAGAAGCTCGACTCCAGGGTAAGAAGCATACCAAAGGGCCCTTAAGGCTTCCTAAGTAATTCAAAACATGAGATATGCCAAAAATACTTACAACTCAAACATCAAAATATTGCTGCTTCCAGCAACAGGAGGAAAGGAAGTATTATAGGAGGAGAAGCTTTGGATGCCAACATCTCGATACAAATAATATGTGAGGACGAATTAAAGCAATAACTACCCTCTAATGACTTTGATCTATGACTACATAAAACTGTCCAACTAGAGCCAGATCTAGCTTAATAGGCACTGTTAGTTTAACAATGTCCAAATTTATGTTGAGTTCTAGTGAAAGAACCACATTAGATGACATCGTTGTTCTCATAAAGATATATTGGGATGACCTCTCCTTTGAAGGAATTATAAGTATTCCTTCTTCCAGTTCAATCAGACATCAAGTTTTCAAGTTTATAAAGTCAAAAGGTCAGTTGAATGTATTTACAGATAAGAAGCAAAAAAGCAACCAAGGCAATGCAGTCACACTCCCACCATCAACCAATAGATATAAATGGAGCTCCCAATGGCAACATCTTAGTTCGATAAACCCCATACCACAATTAATAAAGAATCACATGTCAAGCACCTATAGCTTCCAAAACAAAAGATAGAGCATAATTTAGGGTCTTAACTGCAACACTGCATAGACCAAATTATAACAAACCAAAATTTAAATAAAAAAATAGATTTAATATCTCTGGCTCATTGCAAGATCATACCGTAAAATAACAAATAGGAGACTAGAGCAAAAAACAATTATCTAAAACCAAAGCAGTACTAGAAATGAATTTGACACCTGATGTTCTTTGTTCGAACTATCATATCCAACTTCTATGCGCCTTTGTAACCTCTGCAAGCATTCTTCCTGCACGAGAAGTATATAAAACAAGACTTTTGGGGTAAACTTATTTGCATTTCCAAGATAACCAAGCAACTCTCCTGAAATTAAACACGATATAAGAAATCCAAAGAAGAGATTAAGGACCAAAAGTATTAGTATTAATGTGCAGGCAACAAAATGATGATCTATTATAAAAATATGTGAAACAACATTAAATGCACAATCAAACCAACAATAAATCGAGTCGTACATGCATACAACACACACCGCAACCACCCTCCCCCCCCCCCCGCTCCCCAGCCCCCCTCTCCTGCCCAAAAATAATAAATACAGTCATACATGCATACTTCCCACACAAACGCGCACGCACACACATAGAGTTCGATTGCATAGAAAGGGCATATAATTGCAAGCAAGAGAAGGGGGAAAGCCTTTCTATGTTTAAAAATGTTATATTACCTGATAAGGTGTCATATCAAATGACAGGCGAGCATCACTTTCTCTTCTCTGGGCACAAACACATGAAAGACCTCTTCCAATCCATGCTGTTGATCCAGTGACAACCTCAGCTATATAAACCAGAACCAAGTAATTATTAGCTTCCTCTTAAAATTCAAAAGAATTTACTTGAATAACACTCATCCAAAATCAAGAAGCAATACAGATAAATGTCAAGAAAACACCTCACTACCAAGTATGACAATCAAGAAAGGAACTGCCTTTACTGCACAGTAGCTACCGTTAACATCAATAACAAATTAACAAAACATTAAAATAAGATTCAATCCATCATAAGTCATGAATTAGCAATGTACTATTCGAAGTATATGACTGGTTTTCAATGACTGTAACAAAATCATACTGCTGATCAATAACAAGCATAAACAGCTTCTTCAGGTAAAGCATATACCAAATAAGTCAAAGCAAGTGGCTGGTTCCCTGCTTGCTGTTAGCAATTACAAAAACTTAATCAACAAAGACCATCAGAAGAAAAACAACATATTGCAGCAAATAATCAAGAAAGGCACAACGCTACATTAAAAAGATTCATAATTAAACAAGAACAATAAGAGCTGGCACATAAGATCAATAGCATTGCCATAAAATCCCCAAATCAGCAGACCCCTTAGAATCATCCAACTGGAAAAGGCCCAATCAATATATACCTGGTGAAGAGTGGCATCCAGTGGAGCTTCTCTCCGATCCCTGAGATAACCTCCTCACCGCAACAAAAGATCCCCCGTTCTCATCCATATCCCAGGCCCCCCACACCCTACCACCTCCTTAACCCACCCAAAAGCCGGTCATCTCAAATCAAACCGCAGCGAAACCATCTATCCAAACCCCCAAAACAGAGAAACCGCATACCACCAACTCCAAGAACCCAAGCTTCAAAATCCTAGGGTTTCTCCGCACCCAGAAGAAGATACCGCACCTCCTCACAGAAACCGCATGAGAAGAGAAGAGAGAGCAACGTAAGGATCAAAGTAACCTCCCGATTTCGAAAAATTAGGGCTTTTTCGGCGACGAGGCACCAAATCCGGCCGGGATGGGGCGCCGCCGCGCGAATCGACCGAGGAGAAGGAGCGGAGCTCGCCAATCTCTCGCTCCTGCGAAGGGAACGAGAGAGATGAGGGCGGGAGAGGGAGATTAGGGTTTCCTAGGGTTTCTTTTTGGGGCTGGGGGACGAAAGAGAGAGAAAGAGGAAGAGAGGAGGAGAGAGAAGGGGCGGGAAGCGGTTGAGAGCTCTCTCTCTCCTCCGCCTCTTCCTTATCGGATATAAATTTCGCTCTCCAAAGAATTTCTTTATTATTATTATTATGGTTAGCAATTAAATAAATAAAATGATAATAAAATTTATGTATAGTCCCTGTATTGTCCCCACACTGCATAGTCCGTACACTTTTCAGTTACACTTTTTTTAGTCTCTTATTATTGTTTAAAAATTAATTTTCAACATTTAAAATAAAAATGTAAAATATGCTAGAATTTAATATTTGAAATAAAAATGTTGATTTCCACTGAGAGATGGAAACGAACGTAAAATAAAAAATAAATCTAAAATTTAATGCAAAGAATTTGAGTAGTTTCACAAGAGAGTGTTTGATTTGTCAAAAAAAAAAAAAACAAACAAACAAACAAACATAAAAAAATTGTTAAATTTTATTTAATTTATTTAATATTTATTAAATTAAACTTGTGTATTATATTCTAATATATTAAATTGATTTTTTTTAAAATTAAGTTATTGTTATTATTATTATTATTGGAAAAATTTGGATTGGAGAAATCATTGTAATGTCAAAAGGTGCTTGAGTGGCTAATAAATATATAATAATAGATAATAGATAAGTAACTGGTACTATATAGACTTAATAAGGACGATAAAGGACACATGCTCGTAACAACGTGAACAAAATATTTTAATGTGCCTAGAATTTTATGTAAAGTGTAAAATTATATAAATTATATAATTGAATGCGTATAAACATAAATATAATAATATTTTTTTTTCATTATTTTCTGTGCATCTTTTCATAACTAAAAGGAAAGTACTTGTTGAATGGAGTGAACATTTTTTTTAATACGAATAGGTTAATTTGTTACTAATTGCTTGATGAGGTAATATTATGCAGATTATAACATAATATAACAAATCCGCAAAATAATTAATAATAATAAAATATTAAATATTTTTTTATATATTTTATTTATTTAAAATTTTTTATTATTAGCGACGGAAGTGGACGGAATAACGTCGTTTCGACGATAATATTAGTGATAGTGACCACAATTCCTTCAACCGTAGAAAAGGAGGAGAAGGAGAGATGGAAAAAAAAGTGTTATGATCAATTAATTTGAGATAGAGATGTGAGAATGATTGATGATAGTAAAATTTTTTTTTAAAAAGAAAAATAACACGCTATTTGTTTTATTAATAATGAAAATGAACTAAGCAGTAAAGAGTGATACAACAAGATCTCGAGAGAAAAAAAAAAAAATACGTCCACCAAGGCGAATAATTTTCAAAAACAATGCGTCTACGGTAGTAGAATTATTTACATATATTAATTAAAAATTTAGTGAAATGAAGAAAAAATATCACACGCCGATGAGAATAAAATTGAAATTAAAAATTCGGTAGATGAAAAGTAAAAAAGTCGTGTTGACGAGAGGATAAAGAAATTTTGTGGCAGTAAAAAAAAAAAAAAAAAAAAAGAATATTAATAATTTATATAAATTAATAAATATTAATCAAAATCCATGATAATATTATTATTAAGGGGAAAGTTTAATAAAAAAGGGATTTTGCTACTTTTGTGTGCGTGGTCCCTCAATCATAGCCGTTCGATTATCGACTCGGACCCAATCCGTAAACGGAGCCCAACCAAACCCATTCGCGGTGTCGGGACAAAGGCGGGAATGATACCCGTCCATCGTAAAGGGATTATCCAAATGGACGGTCCCGATTCGTCCAGGTGGACTAAATGGACGTGGTGGGGCCCGATCGTGGCGTAGTGGGGTTCATGGGCCGGTAGCTGGGGCCCACGGTGTCATCTCTTTCGGTGGAACCTTTTTGGGTCGTAGAAAGAAGAGGTTTTTGGAGTGCACCGGGTGTATAAGTAAGTCTCATAGACCACACATCTGAAACCCCATTTTATGACATTTTTTTGCGTATATCTTATAATGTGTAGTGCACCGGGTGCACGTAATAGTTTCTTCTGGGGAAGTCTTTTTGATGACCGAAGGATCACATGCGGGTGTGGGGCCCACCTGATGAGCGGGGTCGATGGGTCCACGCGGCACAACAAAGACACTCACACGTGGTGGGATTTGTCGTTTTTACAGTTAAAAGACCAGCGCGTTAATGGAAGGTTTCGGATGGACCGGTCCAATCCAACCGAGGTAACCCGATTCCCACATTGGAGGAAACGTTACGTCAACTTAATTTGAACTCCAACAACCGCAATTTTATAATATATATATATATATATATATATATATATATATATATATATATATATATAAAATATAAAAAATATCTTATTTTAATAATAATAATAATTAGATTTAAATATTTTAAGTTGATAATTTAGACTCAGCTAATCATTATTACTAACAGATCAAAAAATCAAATCGTTATAATTAATATTAAAGACGAATATTAATCGAAAAGGCATCGCACTCTAATATATTGTTTAGCTCCGATAAATTATTATTACTAACGATTGTTAATAATATAAGTAATATAATTATAATTTTATGATCGTATCATATTTTTTTACATAGAAATATTATTTGAGCGGAACGTCAAAATTATTAGATATTTTATTTGGCAAATACAACTCTAGTGGTGGGAATAGCTTTTCCAAAATGCTACTACAGGGAATCATTTTGGCTGGTTTTTTATTTTATTATATTCTTTTAGCTTTTTTTTCTTTTATCCAGAACAATTAATCCACAATACCATGCACATGGGGGTTAGCACGATGACCTAATTACAATTAGCGTGAGAAAGAAGCAAATAAAAAGTTTGGGGGAATCCCATCCTTGTGCAATTTGTTTAAATAGAATAATTTTCGGTCCACAAGAATTTATATATTTGATGGTACATATTTGATAGTGCAATTGCCTCGCAATATATATATTTATATTTAATTTTTTGAAAAAAGAGGCGCACGTACAACATAATAATTTCACAATATTTTTCCTTACATATGGATTATGCACAAGTATATATATTTCATACGGTACTGCTTAATTAATTAAATACCTATTTGGTTTTACTGTAGAATGTATTATTATTATACAGTACATAAAAAGAGAAAAATTAAAGGAGTTTTAAACGCTATACTTAAATATTAATTTCTAGCAGCTTCTTTCTATGAAAGAATGAGCAAAAACTTCAATCAAAAACATCTAATTTTTAGACACATAACCCTTGCAATTTTAATATAAAAAATATCGCATCTGGCTATAGCTAAAAGCAAAAGTAGAAGCGTGTTGCTAGATCACCAAGGTTACTTCAACATCAGATGATTTATATACAAAAGTTAGCAGCTATTTTGTTAAGATAGGTGAACTACAACAACAAGCACTTAAACTTTTAAGCTAAAGGAGAAGCACATATATATATCAAGGGGAAAGTGCTTTTTACAGTATCAGGAGAATCATACACCCATTATACTAAAGAACTTCATAGTACTCTACTTATTTAACTAATTAATTAATTAGCATGCATTAATTATATCCTTTGCCTTTTTTCACTAATAAAACAATACTTCTTTTTTGGGATGAACTTATGATTTTGAGTATATATATATATCTGCAGAATAATTATAACTTGTTTAGTAAATATTCTCTGAGTTATATATCATGGCTAATAAATATAAAGTTTCCTTTCCAGCTACATTTCAGTGTCTTAATTAGTTACTTTTATTATCACATATTGTCACCATCATCATTTCTACAACCTCATAAAATATTTTTCCTAGTATATACATGAGTAGTGATCATCAAATTAAAATATATAGACTCCAAAGAATTTTTATATAATTATAATTAGTGCAACTTGGTCTTTCACTGCAACACATTAATCCTTAAACTTTCACATGGCCATATCTGGGTATCCTCAAACTTTTTAACAACTCTACCTTATATATATATATATATATATATATATATATATATATATATATGAGGGCAACTTACAATAACTCATATTATATTATAATAAAATTATATTATAACGACACGTTAAAATGTTTCTAAAATATAAAAAAATTATCGTTGATAAAAATACCGACACTTATTATTAATGTCGCTATATGTGCAGTCGTTAGGATGTAGATGGAATATAGATAGGACATTTGTACAAAAATGTCACAAAAATGTATCTGTATAACTTTATTTTGTTGTAGTGTTATTTCGTCGCGCACTCGAGTGTCACATATAGCGACACTTATTATTAGTGTCGCTATATGTGCAGGATGTAGATAGAATATAGATAGCACATTTGTACAAAAGTGTCACAAAAATACATCCGTATAACTTAATTTTGTTGTAGTGTTATTTTGTCGCGCACTCGAGAATGTCTAATTGATGAAAATAATATGATATGATAATAAAATAAAACCAAATACATATTAATATTCAGGATTATAAATAGAAGTGTAAAATAACTTACAAAACTTTTTAATAAAACAGCGGAAGCAAGAAATTCGGTTATAATACGAACGGTATATACCAACCGAATTAGGTAATCTGGTTTCTCCTCCTTTCTCAGACACTCTTTCGTATGGTATGGTGTAAATTTAATGAATAATCTTACCAGAATGCACATGAGTAAGTGGCAGGATAAGTATTCTTTTATATAGATTTCAGATTGATTTTCTATCCAAGCCTGATTAGAATTTTATTTAATTTAAATTGATGGAAAAAGAATAAGATATAATAACTTTTTTTTTTTTTTATGATTGACTTTTATCTATAGTAAATCTAAATTTAAATATAATTAATTTAATCCTAATACTATGGTCTATTTTACATATTCTGATTCATCTGACTACATAAGCATTAGATTAAATCAAATAAAATATATTTAATATTTGAATAAATCATATAGATAATCATATATATATATATATAGCACGTACCACTGATCTGAGATCTAGGTCATAGATCTTGACGACCTAGATCTAAAATAGAAGCCCACATGTACTCCAGAAGATTCCCAAGTTGGGTCTCCAATACACTGCAGAGGTCAAGTGGTCTCCTATAATTGAGATTAGTGAATAAATTATAGAACAATTAATTAGCGAGCACATGTTAGGGGTTTAAGGAGTTAATAAAATATTTTTGTACTCATTTAATTTTTAGCCGTACAACAACGGAAAAGGCAACTGCTAAGGGAGATAATTAATCACATTGAATTATTTGGTTAACAAGCGGACCCATCAAATTCACTGTTAAATTAATATGGCGACTATGTAAAGGTGCTGAGTGATCAATAGAGTTAATGAAATTACGGTGCTTTCGTAGCCAATTAAGCAAAGAATCTCAATACATGCGACATAAGCATGCATGCATAGCCTAAAACAGTTGCGCTCTTATTAATTATAAGATGTAGATTAGATGCGTAAACAAGTGGAAAAACATAGATCACGAACACACGCAAACACAAATTAGCTCTCAATGGAGATCACGATTGGAAAGGATAAGAATTGAGTGGATGGATCCTACTTAATTCCTCCTATCATCTTTTTGACAAATAATTTTCCTTTCCAGAACCTAACACATGGAGCAGGTGGGTCATGAGACAAGCTTTTGAAATTGCCTATTCAGCACATAACCGCGACTTGGCGGACCTTATTAGAGTCTGTTTGATTCGGCAGAAGCTTCTTCAGAGACGGTCGAAAAAACGCTAATTTTTAACATTTTTTGACTTGTGAAACAATTCCTTTATGCTAATCCAAAATCAAAGGTGTAGAACATTACAAATTGAAAAGAGCTTAAGCATCACCTCCTACAGCAGCTCTGCTAGATTAGGATTTCGAGTAATCAAAAGCTCAAATATAAAAAGGAAAGCAAAAGCTATGTGAGAGAAAATTAGCCTGAAAGGAACTTATCTGACTATTTCACTTTTATCCTCCATCAGATTAACAGATAACCACCACCCCCCCCCCCCCCCCCCTTTTCTCTACCTCAGCTGGTTGGTGCGATGTTCAATCAATGACGAGGCGGCCGATGGCGTTATCAGCACGCTCCTTATCATATATCTATTACCAATGTAAAGACGAAACATGATAGAAACTGCAGGGCCCCAGGTGCCTTAAGGTTCCTTCGCACCTACAAAATACTTCACACACAACTTCATCAGAAAAGATACAAAGACACCTAGACATGAAAGAAAAGAAGAAGAAGAATGGACAAAGATCATACAATTATTTTCAGTTCACCTTACAAATAGTCATTCATTCTACACTGTACAAACCGAATCTGTAGAATAAAAGTATGCCGCTACCATGTTACAAGACAATATTGTATGCTATGGTAATGTTGTTATCTGTCAATTTATTATATATAGCTGTACGACAGATCGGTAATTTTGGTGAAACCTACCTGGCAGATAAAGACTGTAAAAAATGTTAAGAGCTTACCCAAACTGTAGTGCATTTCAACATATCTTATCTGAAATTTGATTTTTTTAAATGTTACTGATTTGGTTTTTGTAAAATTCCATCTGGAACATAACTGTTTTCGTCGAAAAAGTTTTCGCGTTTAGGTACTTAAACTAAATATACTGTAGGGTTCAGTTGTATAATCAAGAATTTTAAAGTTCAGGTGCCCATTTCGGAGTGCGCTAATTGTCAAGTAAGGTCACTACATTTTGACCATAAAGATACTTTAGCTTTCTACCCATAGCAACGGATGGGATCATTGCAGCCTTTTGCCGCAGACTGTTTTAATCCATCTCGCCCGCCTTTCTCGAGGTACTGCCGATGGTACTCCTCAGCTCCATAAAATTTCTTTGTGGGGAGGATTTCTGTGACAATCTTCCTGGCCAGCACTTGCTGCTGCTTTTCAAGGGACCCCCCCTTGCTAATTTCTCCTGCTCCGCCGTGTACTGGGTGCCGACATCTTCTCCCTGCACCAAGAAAATTAGGCAAACATGTGTTTGTTTAGTCAAGTGAGTTTGGTGTTGCCAACAACTAAAGACAAAGGTCATGCAATGTGTTCCAGCTCATTTATATACTTTCAGAACATGCTGATGGGATGACATAATGAGTAACCAAAACAAGTACTAAATGTATCATTTTGGCTGGATGCCAATGCTTCCAACAAGGGATGTCATACAATTCACGTTCTGGATATGCATTATTACATCAGTTGTCGGGTTGTCTCAAATTTTATTAATTTTACCGTAGGACAGATGTCGTAGAGTTAACTAGACAAGTCAATACAGATATTCTCAAGGCAAATATGACAGTGGAATAGCTGCATGAATATATCTAGAATTCCGAAGAAAACACACCTACGAGTATATAGAGAGATGGAGTGGAGGCCAATCGACATTAGTATAAGTTACATACTTGCATGAAGTATTGTCAGCTACATTACGTTGTTATATGAATGTGATCAAGAGCATGTACATAGCATAAAGCTATGACTAGCTTAAAGAATGAAAGCTGAGATATTCTAGCTGCATATCATGATAAGATTGCTCCACAGGTCGTTACAAAGTGCTTTCTTTTTTTTTACAACATTCTCCAAAAAGAAAAGGTGTCCAAAGTTAGGGTTGAGGCATAGAGTGCTTATGGTGTATTGCAAGACCAACATCTGACCTTTAATTAGAAAGAAATATACAGCAACCAGTTTGAAGTGTTGCACTGTTGTAAAACATCATAACAAGAAAATGAGTCGTCTTGAGATCAATGGTTAAGATAAAAGTAAACTACGGAATACGCTAGCAAGCACAAGTTATGAGTAGAAACAAATGAGGAGAAAGTACAATATACTTGTTTATAATAATCGAGTCAGAATCAGCCACTCACCATGAGACGAAGTTCCGCAAGGTTGTGAGGGTCCTATAAACTCAATAAATGCATAAATCCAACAAATTCCATAATACTCTGAAAAACTACCAAGAAAAACAAGAAAGCAAACAACTAATAGATTATTGCCTAATCTTTCTTGAGTAATTGGGGCGAAAATTTCTGCAAGTGTGTAGATCAATAAATGTTCAATATTAGGATAAAAATTATGGAGGCCTGTCGGATACAAAGTTAAGCATTGTTATCTGTCGTCACTTGTCATCATCTTGCAATCTGTCCTGAAGTCACATAGTTCGGTAATTCAGAATTGTATAACTATTCGATTTGCAGAGGTATAAGTGATAGAGAAGTTTCACTAAATGCTTTCTCTTGCTACTTGTACTTGACCTCGCAATGTAGTTCTACAAACTACAGTTTATAGCCAGTCATCTAGCAAAATCCTTGACTAAACCTCTGAGCATAAACCTTCGCTCAATCAGAAGCTATAACAGGTTATTCCAGTGTAAAAAAAAAGTATTTCTTTCCTCAAATCCGTTCTTATTTATGTTCAACAATTTAATCCTGAGACGACTCAGGATTAAGCAGTCGGGGCTTCCAAAAACTACCTTCGATATCTGTTTCGCTGCAGCTTGCTGGGAACTTTGGAAAGAGCAAAATTCAAGAATTTTCGGCAATCATCAAGTTCGATACGAAGATCTGGGAAGGAGAGTCGTTTCTGCCGTTAAGCTTTGGATGTCAGTTCTAAGGGCTTGAGGGCTAGAGAGTACTTGGTTTTATTTAACCTAACTCTGTGTTGTTGGATTTTGTTTATTTGGTTCAGCGGTGTAGGTACAGAAGCAGATCAAGTTCCTTTTCCTTTTCTTTTCATTAGACTTGTATGCTCCCTCAAATAGGATATACCCTGTTAATAAAAAAAAAAAAAAAAAAACTTTTTTTTTTTTCTTTTGATTTCTATAAGCCATAAGTAACCCTTTCAACATCGACACATCAAGGCCATCGCGTAGCACCATTATTGAATAGAAGGCTAAGAATGAGTTTAAAATTGTTTAAAACTCGATACCTAGCATAAGCTCTCTCAGTAACAATAAGGCAAAATCTCATGCTTTATATATTTCCCTCTACGAATGAGCAAGCCAAAAACAGGGATCCAGCATCTTCAATTATGAGTTACATAGGTATACACATATTATCCATACATACATCATACGCGAAAAGATAGGCATAAAGATTCAAAAAAGCTTCATCATTCAAAATAATTTCACCTATTCGTGATCCTACTTGGCTATCTATAATCTCCAAGAAGCTCTTCCCTACCCTTCAGCTTCCTTCAATTTGTCATAAATTCTAAACATGCCAGGATTTACAAACAACTCTAATTTGACCTAGGCTCGTGCGATTTCAGAAGTACGAAGGCCTCCGTGCTATACTGTGACTTCCAAATCGACGATCAGCTCCGTTAGATTTTATCTAGAGTAATTAAACTACGTCGAAGATAAATTTAGAGATTTTTTAATATTATTTGCCTAGTGATTGAATAGACCCAAAATCAATAATCTTAATGATCGTGGCGAGCCGCTTATAAGTTTAATAGTATAGAAATATTCAAATCACATAAAATTTTGATAGAAAACTTTTTATACTATATAAAACAATATCAATATTTTTGATCTAAAATTTTAGTGTGTTCTATCATTATTTTTTTTAAAATTTTTATTTTCAGCCGTTTATTCTGAGTACTTTCGATCACTAGGTAAATAATATCGAAAAATTATAAAATTTATTTTCTAAGTACATCAAATACTCTAAATGAAATATAATGGAGCCGATCTCAGAAGTCCAAGCATCGGAGACGACTTAATAGCACGAAGGCCTCCGTGCTTCTATAAGCATACAAGCCGGACTCCTCTAATTTACCTAACAATAACAATAACAATAACAAACAAAAACAAACCAAATAGCCTCAGACCATTTTTAAAAAAGTAACTTGGAACCCCACTCTTGATCGATAGAAGCAAGAAGCTAATAAAAATTGAAAACTCTTTACCCTAAAATAGCAGTCCAAATGTGCAATTAATCCAAGTAAAATCTAGATCCGATTGATACAAAAACACAAGAGATGAAATTAAAACACTTTAAAGCAATTCGTTCTCACCGGGCGATTTAGGGTTGTGGGACCGTGGCGCGCCCAGAAGACGATGCGCAAGTCCTGGTACGTGAACTCCCTCGGATCGTACTGAACCCTAACGACCTCCGCGTGGTGGGTGGTGGGTGGTGGCCGTGCGCACGTCGTCATAGGTGGGCCTGTGGATGTTCCCTCTGTCTATACCCCACCTCGGTCTTCGTCACCCCGGTAACCCTCTGGAACGCGAGCTCGACGCCCCAGAAGCACCCTGCGGCGAACTGCGCGAACTGCTGCCCCGGCTCCGGGGCGTCGTCGTCGGGGCCCTGCGCGCGTTCTTTGCCACCCCCGCGAGCCTCCGAAACTCGCACAGTCGCATACTCGTATCATATCATATCAGAGAGAGAGAGAGAGAGAGAGAGAGAGAGCAGAGTTAAGCTTGGAAGGTAAAAATGTAGAACTAATGGCCCAAGTAGCCTCATTCAAAAAAAATATTCTCAATCTAGCATTCTTTTTAAAAAATTTCCCAATCTAACCTCATTTTTATAGATTAGAAAAAAAAATAATAATTAAGAATATTTATATTTTAATTAAAAAAAATATATTATTTTTTTCTCTCTCCTTCACTCATTTTTTCTTTTTTTCTCTCAATAATATTTAATATTTAATAATAAAATTATAAAATTATTATTATTATTAGTTTTTAATTTTACTATATAAAATCAAATAATTATAGATAATAATTAATAATAATTAGTAAAAATAATATTATTAATTTAAATTATTTATTATTATTATTATTATTATTATTATTATTATTATTATTATTATTATTATTATTGCTATTATAAGTATTTAATTGATCAAACAAATCAACGTGATCAAATAATTATAAATAATAATTAATAATAACTAATAAAAATTATATTTTTAAATTTAAATTATTATTTAATAATAATATTATTATTAATTTAACTAAGTAATTTATATTATTAAATATCTAATTGAACTATATACTAAAAAATAAATATAATATAAAATAATATAATTGTATATTAAAAATAAATAATGTGATAATGTGGAGAGAGAAAAAAAGAGAAAGTGGGTGAAGGAGAGAGAAAAAAATAATATTTTTTTTCTTAATTAAAGTGTAAATATTTTTAATTATTTTTTTTTTTCTAATCTATAGAAATGAGGCTAGAGAATTTTTTTAAAAAAAAGACTAGATTGAAAATATATTTTTTTAATGAGGCTACTTGGGCATTAGTTCAAAAATGTATTCGTTATATTGACATGATTGATTTAATAAGAGGTTGAATCACTAGTTAAATCCGTAACTTTTTGAACCGCATCACCGATTTAATTTTTAAATATAAAATTTTATTAATTATTTTTCTATTCAAAATTAAAATTATTGGAATTTTTCTCCTGTTCAGGAGTACTGTCACCAGGATAGCGTGGGCGAGAATCCCAGGTGAAGTGCAGCGCAGAACCGATGCGATTACGATGGCGGCGTTTTAAAAGAGTGATTCCCGCGCATCAATTCATGACCGTTATGTGTTTATTAGTGGGGGGGGGGGGGGGATCGAGCCATCAAATTGTAAACCAAAATCAGTATAAATCAGAAAAAACCAAAACAAAAAAACAAAAAAATTTATGCCAAAACCAAGTTCCAATTTAGTTACTTCATGAGAACTCAAGAATAAAAAATAAAACACAAAAGACAACGGCAATGAACTGCTCAATCAGTTGAATACATACAGAAAAGCAGAAACATAACAGAAACAAAGTAAAGTGAGAATTATGCCAAAACCAATATACTATTCAAAGTTTATACAGGAGCTGGATCGTTCCACCTCCGCTTCACCTCGGATTTCCATCTAACCTCCATGAGCTTTCCATCGGTCCCATAATCTCTCTCCATCACGAGGTTAATCCCTTCATCCGAATACCAACCCACCCCGACGCAAAGAACGCCGTCCTTGTTCACATCGACATAGCCAGTTACGCCGCCTGGTAACCAGAGTATGGTTACATCTTGCACGTCGAGCATCTCTTCCTCGCCAAAGAAGAGAGAGGTCTCCGGCAAGCTTCTTTTCCTCGAGCTCTCCGTGCATAAGTAGACGTAGGGAAGAAGCCCCCTGCTCATTTCGGTCTCTTCATCATCGAAAATTGGCGTTGTACTCACTTCGAATACTTTCCAGGAGCCGGTGAGCTCAGATGGCTGGGTGCGTTTCCTTTGTGAGATAGGTTTTAGGTCGCAAACAACATCACTGCATTGAAAAGATTAATATTACATTAAATGAATAATTCTTGAAATATTAGTGCAAAGAGATAGATCTTCTTAACATTCCAAAGAATTTATTGTGATTTAACCTACAATACTTGGCTTTCAAAAACTTAGTAAATTGAATGACAACAGCTAAGCTAGCCCTATAATTAATATATGCCCAACGAGAAGTTTAGGTGAAAAGGTGATGGCACACAATTTCTACCGTGCAATTATGAAAGATTTAATTTGCTAAAAAGGACAAAAGAAATCAAGAATCTTACTTTTCATCGTGAAGATCAGCTGGGCTGACCCACTGTTCTTCAAATACAGCAACCCTCACGATTTGTATGCTGCTCCCCCCTTCATTAAACTCAATGGTATGCACGATGCGAAGTCTCTTATGGCATCCTTTAACCAGACACTGAGAAGAATGTTCCCAAAAAAGCACGCGACTATTATCAAGCATAACGAAAAATAACTGGTTAACTACCAGTTGATAACGGATGATGCATGATACTGCAGTGTACTACTTGTGATGAATTGCATAGTATCACATCATGCAGTAGATTTTCAGCAAAAATACTCTTTGGCATACAAAAGGCAGATAATTATGTGGGGGTGTTTTCAAATCCAACTTTTATTATTTTTGCAAGAGAACACAAATAAGTATAATACCATCGGGGGCTTAAATGAAAGTCACAAAATATAAGTGTCAGAATCCTGGGCTGCATGGCAGTGGAACTAGAAAATATAAAGAACAGAATGTTAACCTGGGTCATGGGAAATAACCAACTGACTTACAAATATGTAACTGATAAACTTCGCCGTGCAGAATTCATTAGCCAAACACACATTACTGCCAAATAATATGGACCGTGAAGATGCAAATAAGAAGGGTATTGATGCAAGCTCACGGTGTTTCCTGCATGAATCACTTTTAGCGCACATAGTGAGAAAGCACTGACAAATTTTCTATTGCTACATTCGCACAGGCATATGCAGTTTATGAACTGGTAGCAAACGTGCTCAGGTCTGTATGCTTATTCTATAGATGAGTTACTCCAATATCCCCTCTCTTATGAACATGTAGAGAAGACCGGTACTCCAATTTCACATATCTTATGAGCGAGTGCAAAAGACGCTCAAAGAGATCATTTGGGTGGAAAGCCAAAGATAACCTGAATTTAATACACAAGTGAAAGAAAAAAAGAAAAAGGTAGAGACAATTATAATGAATTCTTCGTAGCACATACTTCAACAAAGAACCAACAACCAGTTTACAAAACATAACAAACATATGCTTTTACCAACTAATTTATATGAGTAATATTGCAACTAAGAGAATAGAGGAAATGCTGAAACAACTTACTTGTTCAAATTTAAAAGTGGGAGAAAGGAAGTATTTAGATTCATCAAATTCCCCGACTGGAATATCAACTGGGCCTCTAGAATATGAACCGTCCTGAAGAAGAGCGGAACTACCAATCAGAAGTAATGGATGATAAGACAACATGAAAAAAACTGAAAACATCTATATCTATATTTATATCTAGTACACAAAATACATGCTGGCACACGCTTTGCACCACCTGATTATACAGAGTCCATATTAGCCTCTGAGCATAAGAGGTTCTAGGCATAAATTTTAGATAGAAAAATTTCGTATTTTTGTGTTTAAAAAAGGCACCAGCATGTTTAGATTTTAGAGACAGAATATATATGATTAAAGAAATGTGAAGGACGAAGAAAAATTCCCACCTCGAAGAAAACGAGGCCTGCCTCCATCCGCATGACATCTTCCTCTAACACCTCGCTCTTCTTGAAATCGAAGGTTTCGTGTGCAGGGAAATCAGGAGTAGAATCGATCACATTTTTGTTCCTCTGGCCTCCTCCAATTTGTTTCCTTGTTTCTCCGAAAGGGTTGATAACCACCCAATTCGTCTTTCTTCTAATTTCGGAGACGTGGTCTTCGCCCGTTAGCTTCTCGACACGGGAAAGAGTGTAGCAATCATAAAGGTTCTCATTTTTGTTTCCAATTCCGATCGGCTCCATCTCTGCAGTGAATGGTGAAAACACGGCTCCGACACCCTTCCATATGCCGCTGACGCTACTAGCAAAGGTATCCCATGATGGTTTTACAACAGGTTCCTATGTGGAACAATCCAATTATTGGAAGCAAGAGAAATTAGTCAAATATCTGTGATTAAATGAATGTTCTAATGCAAAAGGAACTATCAAACAAGCAAATTCACGCTAGAAATTAGAAACTTGAGAAATTCACAGGACAAATTAATAAAAGCATTCCAAACATGTAACTTGTAGCATCCCACTTCAACTTTTTTTCTTAATTGAACAATCCAAAAACAAAAGAAATTACAAAAAGAATCGGGTCTAAATCTGCAACCAGATGAAAATTTTAAAGCAAAATATCAAACCAAACACAAATTCTTACTAAGAACCACAAAATTTGAAAAATTTCTAGCATCTGACTGGAAATGAGAAACTAGACCTGTGTTTGGAGAACCGTCTCGATCTCCATCAGCATGTTCCCCGAAACCAAAACCTTAGAATCCTCCCCTCTCCTCCCGGGCGACCTGGTCCTCCTCCCCCTCCCCCTCCCCTTCCGCCTCCTGAGAAGCTTCGTCTCCTCCACCGCATCCCTCGCGGCGAGGTCGTTGTCGACGCTCCACACGTTCTCCTTCCTCCTGGCCCTAGCAGCCCCTCGATTCCCCTTCGGATTCGCATCGTAGCCATCAGCGCGGGCGCAGGAGATCGTCGAAGAGGTGAAAACCCTAGCGTCGGAGGGGGGAAGAGATGGGTTGGGGATGGGGATGGGGATGGTGCTGCGGCGGCGGCGGTGTAAACCTAGGAGCCGTCGAGGGGAGGGGAGGTTACCGCACACGTCGAGGCACCGTAACTGCATACTGCGGGGAATAGAGCGGGAGAGAGCGTCTCGTTACTCGTGACTCGTGACTCGCGGAAACGAGAAACAGAAGCACCGACATTTACGAATCACAGCATTCCACGTGGATAGTCCCAAAGCCGTAAACACGACACAACTTAAACACATGTTTCTTGAGAACCTATTTACTTGTGTTCTTAATCCTTACTAATATTACAAGAATAATCCACCAACAATTCGCACCCGTTATGGCAAGGCATAAGAATGAAAGATGATGAATGACACAGATACAGAGCACGACAGCTTTTGCATTACAAACGATCAATCCCCACAGTTTCAAACATAAAACGTTATTTGTACAGTTACCAGAAAGAGCATAGATAAAAGAAAACAAAGCAACGAATCGAGCAACCACTGCAGAGGACAATGAGAGAGTGCCACACAGCCTTTCACCAGCCTTTCACCAGCCTTTCACCGCTCACGACGATGTAATTACAAGGCAAAGAACAAAAGAATACGTCTCGCAAATCATCAAACTAGATAAACATTTGGAAGCAGCTTTTACGAGGCTTGCGATAACTAAACTGCTTTCGAAGCAACAAACATCCTCTCAGGGAGAAGATAAATGGGGTTTGTAATGTAAATTAACAAACTAACAAACCATTTTCAAGCCAAGGAGATAATCAGGGCTCGGACTAAGTAGAGAGATAATGCAGAGTTCTTCTATGCAGTAGGTGGAGAAGATAATGCCAGGTTCATTATGAAGCCGACCAGTAAGCCGATGAGTCCAGCGAATGCAGCGAAGGTCAACGAGAAGCCTGCATCGCTTTTACGGTTCATGCGCCTCTTCAGCATTTCCTGAAGCAAATATTGGTCAGGTCCAGCAGAAAAAGAGCAAGAAAACCCAAAAGGAACATGCAACTAATCTGAATTTTGCTAGTCAATTGGTTTCCTTGGCGACTCGCTCGTGAGGAAATTTCAGTTTCCTGAATACACAAAGGTTACTGCAGCGAAAATAGATTCTCCCCAAGATCCTTTATTTCGCTTGTATAATAAAGAAGAGGAAATATGTGAAAGTAGCCTTCACCCAGGAAGCACGGAGAATTCTTTCGAAGCTAACATTTGAGTTTCAAGTTCCAGTCTCTTGTTTTATTTCAGCCTTTCTATCTAGAGTTCCTCTATTTGCCATCTCTAGATGAATAAAGAGTGTTAAGAAACTTCCAAAGAACCATAAGGCCCAACTATCACAAGGCAACCGTAAATCTAAGATAGATAAAAAAAAAGGAGAAAAATTGTCGTGACAACTCACCAGTTCACGTTGCAACTGATGATTTTGCTGAATAGTGGCATCCCTCTCCTCCTTCAGACGCTGCACTGCCTGGATCTGCCCAAGAAAAACTTGTTTGAGAACAAAATGAAAGCTTACACCGACAAGAGAATGATTGTAAGTTTAACAACTTAAGCAGCAATACAATAGTCAAAATATAAAAAGGTGGAAAGAATCGCAATTAACTTCTATGTACTAACTCTGGTGCCAAACAGTAGTATCAAAAAATGCAAAAGAGCAACATAGGATCATTATCTTCTATGTACTAACTCTGTTAGAAAATAACTCTGCTATAATTTTCTGTGGCTGGCAAAATGATTTCTAAATAAGCTGCAGTTCGCCTAATGTTATGCATCAAGACATCTTTTGTGTTCCCTTACTAACATCAACCCACTGCCTGGCCGAAAAAGAACAGAAGAAAAGGCAAAATATTATTTTGATTCAAAACTCGTAGGATAATAAATAAACCTTACTATGTGTGCGCATGCTATGTTTATTCACTTTTCAAAATTCAACAGTAACTTAATGCAGTGCGCAACAAAGCAAACACATCCAATTTATTACACCAACAGAAAGTACTCATCCAAAAGAAGATATCCAAAACATGTTAAACACAATAGCAGTAGAAGATGAAAGAAGAAAAAAGAAAGACGTTACTTAATCATGTCTTAAATGATAGACTTATTTCGTGCAATTAAGTTCGCTATAAGCGCAATATCTGTAAAAGAATGATGCTTCATGATGAATGCAAAATAGAAGAAAGTTTGTTGAACAAATTCTACAGCAAAAACCATTCAAAAGAAACCGTGAAGGTGACATAAGCTGTTACCTCTTCAATGCTCGAATTCTTGAGCATCTGAAGTTAGAAGAAAAGGAAAAATCAGCCATCAAGAGCTGCTAAGCATCAATTAATACAAGAATATTAAGCAAAACCACTTCACCGTGAAATCTTCGGAGCCCTTTTTCAAGTTCCTGGATGAGGAAAGACCGGATTCCTTTTCTGCTGGATTTGCGTAAACGACCCTTAACTTCAACTCCTCTATCACCTTATCCCCCTCTTTATTGAACTGTATTCAGCATACAAAAACAACAACAATTAAAGCAACAACCAGGTAAAAAATATATATATTAATCTTCTAAACTAGTGACAAATCCATCACAAATAGCTCACCGTATCGGGAGGGATTTCATCGATATCGGCGTTTGGAGGGACTTTAGTACTCTGTATGAGGAATTTGTCCTTGCATTGCATGTCAATTGGGTACTCTTTTTGTGCTTGAAGGGTGACTACAAATTGGCATAATCAAGTTCAAATACTTTATACAACTAAGAGGTAAAAATAAAAAAAATAAAAAATAAAAAAAATCATGAATGCAATTCAACTTTTCCATAATTTTGTAGATCACCACCCAACTTTCGAAGCAAACTAAAATCATCTAAAATATTAGCAACAGAACAGGATGGTTTTTGATTGATTTTTCGAGCGATTCTACGTTGTGGATATGAAAAATTTTCCACAAGTAGCCAATAATTCTACCTGTTATGGTGCATGTGTCCCACGGTTGGACCACACTTGTGTTTGGTCGAACGAAATACTTCTTCGGCGACGTCGTTTTAACCTATCCATAGGGGAAAAGCACGAATCTTTTAGGAGTACCCAACTCGAATTTTTCGTAAATAAACCAAAATCAACGCAAAATTACAGAAAATAAGAGACAAATTAGGGCAAAAAATTGGGGGAAAAGGGTGTGACCACGCACCTTGAACGCGACATGGTGTTCGGTGTTGTTAACCACCTTCAGATTACAATAAGATGGCTTCTCTAGCTCAACTAATCACCACCCACCAAAAAAAAAAAGAAGCATTTTTCACAAAATTTACTACAAAATACAGAGAAAAAAAGCGCAATAATCGGCGAAATTGGGTGGGAAAAAAATTGGAGCTTACATTCGAAGGTGAGCTCTTCAGGATAAACGGAGATCAATTGGCCACCACCACCCATCGATCGTTAATTGTGTTGGATATATACGAGCCTACATTAACAGCAATCGATCGAAAGGGCAAAAAAACCAAATTTGGGGATAAGAGATCGAGGATACGGATTTGGGGATTGAGAGGGGATTATTAGAGAGAGAGAAAGAGAGAGAGAGAGAGAGATTGGGAATGGCGAGGAGGAGGCTCCAGAGCGAAAATGACGGGGTAGCACACACGGACACACCCAACATTGCCGCATAAAATATATATTTATATATATATATATATATATAAATAAATAAATTCGGGAATTAAGAATTTTTGTTTTGCACTATAAATTTGTTTTAAAAACAATAAAAAAAAATAGTTCTTTTCATTTTTTGGTGAAAATTTAATCGAATTGAGCCGGATAATATAAAATATATATATATGGATGCAAGTATTAAATTTCGAAATAGTATTTGATGAAAAAATAAATAAAATATATGTAAATATATATATACATTCATTATAGTCGTGAAACATGTATGTAGTTGAAGGTGTTATTGGAAAGACTCGTTAATTAAACATTTTCTATATAAATATTTGCATATGATAATTTTGGAAATATATATATATATATATTTTGGAAGGTAATGGAAAGACATGCTTTTATTTAAGTTTTAGAAATTTTGGTAGTTAAAATAAAAGATAATATACTATCCGCTTCATTTATACTAGTATAGTTTTTCGTGCAATGATAAATTTTATTAAAATATTTTTTTATAATTTTTTTTAGATTATATACGATAGTTATAAAAAATAAGTATTAAATATACAAACTCATTAAAACTATTTAATATATAAAATTTTGTTGATAATAAAAAAAATATAATTAAATCTAAATGATATGTAATCAACATAAAAAAATACAAAAAGAAAAAAAAAATACTATTGTATGTGTCTACAATAAAGATTTCATACAAATAAATTTTTCTATTAATTTTTTGAAGGATGGATTTAACTGTGCGATCAGAGTGAAGTGAATACCGTTATATGCCGGGGTTCACACGTGCCGAAGGATCCTCGCCACCGTCCGTGACACGTGCGTGGCTCATCCTTCCCGCGTCCACGTCACAATTCTCCCTCTCCCTTTCCCTCTCCCCCCTCTCTCTCTCTCTTGTATGATCATATCATATCACATATAAGACGCTCTCCAACTCTCTCCACACATACACAAACACTCTCTCTTTCATGGGAAAACGTAAAAGAGGGTAGATGATAAGGTATATAATGAGTAGGAAATAAGAGAAAGTAAGGGGACGTACGTTTTAGAAAGACACGAGGGAAGGTGATAGAGTGTAAGTTGTAGAAAGAAATTAATGAGGGGAGGTGAAGAGTGTATATAATGAAATGTACGTTTTTACTGAAGAAAATGATGACACGTGATAAAAATAAGAGAAATCGTATGTAGGTATAGAGATATAGATTTGAAATAAATTTAGTTAAAAATATAAAGCAACTAGACTTTAAACTCGAAATCTCATATACCAACAATTAAGTTCTTTGCCACTTGCGTTAGAAATGATCAATATATTTTAAAATTATTGAAGTAAAAATTTAGGTAGTTCAAAAATATAATGTTGGTGTATTAGAAAAATATTGTTGATTGATGTTATGATGCCAAAACCTTGCTTCTCCAGCAAATTTTAAAGTGTCTAAATGGGGTCCCATCTTAGATGATCTAATATTGGGATCTTTGGCTTTGAATACTACCAAAAACGGCAACATGGGTTCCACGATGTCAAATGTAAAATTCAAATCAATTTTTTTTTAAAAAAAAATACCCCTACTTAAATTTCGTAAATCAAACAAAAGTATACTTTGTTCCCACTAAAATTTTGTAAATCAAACAACATAATAAGACAACTATAAGAAACAAGATATTTTAAAATTGCAATTATAACAAATAATAACTATTTTACATTTTAAATTATAATAAATAATAAAAATTTTAAACTTAGGTTTGTAGGGGCACTCCTAATTGGGAGTGCCCTCCAAAAATAGGCGTATGCTGCTTTTTGTAGCGTGCACACGGTATTCTTTAGTAAAAGGCGAAAGAATAGTTCGCTATGTGCCCACCACGCAGCTGCGTAAATTTTAAATGTAGAGCCGAGGTGTTTATAAGTTGTGTGGGAGCTCCCACACTTGTTTAGTTGCTCGATGTGGGACTAAATACAGTTGATAGGATTAGGATGTGCATAATTTATAACAGCCAAAAAAAAAAGGATCCACGTGGAGATCCAAAGTGATTACGATCTTTTCAATATTTGTTAAAATTTATTATTAAGTTATTAAAAAAATTAAAATAGTATAAATTTTAGAGACTAAAATATTTTTTTTTAAAAAAAATAATATTATTTTGTGAGTCACGAAATATAAATTTAATTAACTTCAATACATCGTAATACTTGATTTATAAATTATCCTATATCTTTATACTTAATTTTTTTTATATTATAATACTTAATTATAAATTATACTAAATCATAAAAACTAATTTTTTGATATAATTTTTTATAAATTTTTAGATTATTATTATTTTAATGATGAAGGCAACAATACTCTATTTATTTTTTTACAAAAAAATTATTAAAAACAAAAAATTATTTATATGTAATTTTTTATTAATATTTTTTAAAAGAGATAATTGCCTGTGTACCGCTGAAATCTGAAGAAATATCTGATTTACCTCTCTTATTTTTTTCTTTTTCTTTTCAATATACTCTTCATACGTTCCACCGTTATTAAAAATACCCCTATTGTTTCCCTTTGTTAAGTTAACTAGGGTTAAACTAGAGTTAAATAATAATCGGAGTTGAAAACTATCAAATATACCTATTTTGTCCCTATCTATCAAAACTATTGAAAATTTTAAGGATACATAAAAAAAAAAAAAAAAATTGGTTATAGTAGAAAGGTATATTTGAAAGGGCAAAATGATAATTTTACACAGATAACGGCAGCTCCGGGATATTTTAGAAAGAAGTTGGAACGTAAGAAGGGTAGTTTTAATATTAGCCTTAAATCTAAAAACAAGAAAATTTTTAGGAATATATAGAAAATTGCCCCTTTTTAAAAAATAATATATTTGTAGTCTTTCTAAAATTAAAACTCTGGACGCTCATTGCTTAGAACACGAACTGGAGGTTCGCCTGTGGTCGAAGGCCCATGTGTTGGGCTTGTGGTCGAAGGCCCATGTGTTGGGCTTGTTGGCCACATCTGACGCAGAATCTGCGCCGTTGCATGGAGCACGAGAAGGAAGCAACAGTTTCAGTACCGAGACAGGTCTCGACTTCACACTAAGAGAGAGCGAAGTCGAATCCACATATCTTCCAGCCCCACAAACCAGATTCACACATTCAAACATGCCTACCTGAATGAGCAATCACTGTACCAAACACAGTTTTTTTCACATTCATGCGAATTAAAATTGCCAGTGAACAACATATTCAACCATACAAACTTAATACGAGATAGAAGAAAAAATAAAATAGGCATGATCCCAAAGAAGAGAGTTGGAAATCAGTAAGCAGGTAACCATAAAAATCCTGGATTTGGAAGATGCCAGAAGCTTCTTGGCAAGTAAAATTGAGACCTCTCTCTCTCTCTCTCAACAACTGCAGCTTAGGAGGGGGTTCATTTTACTTGAAGGTAGAAAGGCGGGGAAGCTTATCCCTCAAGTAGTACAGCCTTGCTCTCCTAACTTTGCGGTGGTTGACGACTTTGATCTCTTTAATGTTAGGTGAATACCTAAAAAGAAACGAAGAGAAACATTTAGTTCATATCGATTTCCCGAAATGTTTCTATTTGATTCGAGAAATACGAGTTAATGCACCATAGAAGAAATGGGAATCATTCCCAAGTTTCTGGATTTTTGTTTCCTTTCAGATTTATAGGCGGTACTGCAGGATTATGAAAGTCTGCATTTGGATGTAATTCTGCTTCCTACCAATTCTAGTCGACGTCACAAAGTTCATTAAATGGAATATCATCATAAATTGCAAACAAGAAAGCAAACCAGCTAGGACAAAAATTAGGGAGAGAGAGAAAGAGATGTTTTTTAAAAAGCGGGAATATAGCCAAAATCTATGTCTAGATAAAGAGAGAGAGAGATAGATCGCACGAAATTTTGCTCCTAATCAACTAGAAGGATATAGATTTTGCTTCGTTCTCCTCTATTTGTATACTCTGAGCAATTGAGTAAGAATTTGAACACGGAAACAAAAAACACTAGATGAGACATACATCGACACGCCTTTAACTTGTTCCTGGATCTTATCAACCTTGTCAAAATAATAATGGCCAAGCACTAGCTTCTTTTGTAGCAACGTGCAATTGCCGAGCAAATTACGGACGAAAAAATAAAGAAAAAGAGATGGCGACAACAGTAAGCTACTATCAGATCACCACAACTTCCCTATTTTCAGGACATAGCACAGTTTCAAACCTATTTCTCCGGACTCGAACAGTTTCCGTGGTTTAGGTGGCAAAAAGTCTCTAGGCCTTTTAAGAAGATCAAATAAATACATCTAATCTTCATATAATCTCCGTACATAAATGCCACTCTTGTGCCATCAACCAAGTAACACAGTCACACACACACACACACACACACACACACACAAATACAACATAGAATTGAAACAAATCAAGATAATTAACTAGCTCCAACAAGCTCGATCAAATTACTCGTATGACCGAGCAACAACTAGTTTCGACCAACTTGGTCCAATGAACTAAAACTAGCCCAACAAGAGCCAAAACATCTTGATTTCAGAATGGTTTCGGACCCTAGTTCTAGATTTGGCATAAACTGGAACAAAATCTTGTAAGTTCAATTTCACATCTGGAGCTTCAGCAAAATTCAAAAGCATGATAAAAGCTACAGAAAACTAAAAATTTACAATATCAAAATAGTTCTGCAGTGAACTAATTAGGCACTTACACAGGGAATACGATTTCGACGCCGATGCCAGCGATGATTCTCCGAATGCGAATTGTCGTATGAATTCCAGCGTTCTGCTTCGATATTACTATACCCTTGTAGACGGACAACCGCCGCCTATTCTCCGGTACTTCCTGCAAAGCAGCTGCATTAAAATCCAAAACCTCGCAAATTACTGAAATATAGTAATTAGAACACACAAAAAACCAAACTTTACCAATTTTATCTCCACAATATCCCCGGTCCTGATATCCGGAACTTCCTTCACCTGCTCTGCGGCCTCAATTGCTCTCTTGTTCAAAATCTACAGCCAAAGACAGAAGAAAAAAATTCCATTAATTTCAGAGAATTAATTAATAGTGTAAAATTATAATGAAAGATTGGAATGCTGAGTGCAGGGAGTCGACTGTAAAAATTGAAGATTTGAGGACAAAATTGAAAATTTAGTACTAAAAGATTAACGAGAAAATTACAAAAAAAAAAAAATAATAAATAAAAATTATATTACCCCCATTATCTCTCCGAGCTTAATTCTAGGTTTCCTAGGGGGCTTCTCCTCCGCATCACCCTCGGGAACACTCGAACCCTCCTCTCCTGCCTCCGCCGCCACGTCAGCATCTCCGGCCGCCGCCTCTTCGCCGTCCTCGGCGCTCGCGCGCGCGATCGACACCGTCGAGTCCCTACTGCGGCGAATCAACGGCGGTAGAGCGGCGGCGGCGGCGGAGCCGAAGCCCAGAGGCAGAGCCCTAGAGACGAAGAGGCGGGTCGAAGCGGAGGAGGAGGAGGAGGAGGAGGAGAGGGCGAGTAGTGGCCTCGGCGAGCGAAGAGAGGGCGCGGAGAGGGAGAGGAGAGGGTGCGGGAGCGCGGAGGCGGAGCCCATGGGGATCGTACGGTGGAGGATTCGCTAGAGGTTGCGTGTAGGGTGGAGATGGGGCATCAGGGGAACGCGAGTATCGGGACTGTGGGAGAGATAGAGAGGAGGTGGAGGGATTAGAGAAAGGCTTATCCTTTTGAGGATTAAAATGGGCTTTTATAAAGATTGGTGTCAAGGCCTAATGGGCCGCACCGGAGATCCAAATTTCTTGATGAGCTTAGGCCGGGCCAATAGCGCGATCAAATAGCCAGGTCGTAATGGACTTGGATGTACCACGTCATAATGGATTGAGACCGATTAAAACAGGTGATATATATAGAGCCGTAGACCTCGGTGTAGGAAAATAATATCGCTTCTTCTTCGTAACGAAATGGCGCCACCATGTCCTCCAACTGCGCTCAACTTTTCCCGCGAAGGTGACACGTCCTCCTCCTCTCCCCGCACTCACGCTTCTCTCACGCCCTTTTCCCTCCCTCCATTCGAACCTGCCCCATCCCCATCATCCCCGTCCCCTCTCTCACCCCCCTCCCTTTGCGCTCGCTCGACCTCTTCATCCCTCTCTCTCTCTCTCTCTCTCTCTCTCTCTCTCTCCACCCTCATCAACCATGCAATCTCCTTCGCCATCCACCCTCTCCCTTCTCCTCTCCTCTCCAAACTCCAACCAATAACGAATCGAGTAATCGATTCCGAAAGGTTTCGGACCGCGAGATCGATCGATCGTTCGTTCGATTAGGGTTGGGGCAACAAGCTCATCCTCTTCCTCTTCCTCTTCCCGTATGGAGAAGACGCGATCGGCGCCGCCGGGGCTCGTCCTCGCGCGACGCGTCGGTGGCGCCGCTTCGTGCGGCCGCAACGCCCACCGTGGCCTCGTCCTCGCTCTCACCTTCGTCGCCTACGCCTGCTACCACGCCTCCCGCAAGCCCACCAGCATCGTCAAGAGCGTCCTCGACCCCGAACCCCCTCCTCCCTCCCCCGACTCCTCAGCTCCCCTCTTTCCCTCTCCTCCCTCCCCTTCCTCCCCCCCATGGCCCCTCGGCCCCCTCTTCCTCCCCTCCTCCTCCCCCTTCCCCTCAAACCCTAACCCTTACCCCGTCGATCTATCCCGCCCCAAGGGCTGGGCCCCCTTCGACGACCCCGACGGCACCGCCAAGCTCGGCGAGATCGACGTCGCCTTCCTCGCCTGCTACTCCCTCGGCATGTACGGCGCCGGCCACCTCGGTGACCGCCTCGACCTCCGCCTCTTCCTCTCCGCCGGAATGATCGGGAGCGGAGCCTTCGTCGTCCTCTTCGGCATGGGCTACTTCTGGCGCGTTCACTGCTTCGCCTACTACCTCGCAATGCAGATGCTCGCCGGATTGCTCCAGGCCACCGGGTGGCCCTCGGTGGTCGCTGTCGTGGGGAATTGGTTCGGGGGGCGAAAGCGCGGGCTCATAATGGGTATCTGGAACGCGCACACCTCAATCGGGAACATCGGCGGCTCCCTCCTCGCCGCCAGTGTGCTTCAGTATGGCTGGGGTTGGTCGTTTATTCTACCCGGGGCTCTAATTGCTTTCGGGGGATTGCTTGTCTACTTGTTCTTGGCTCCGTATCCTGAAGATTTAGGATTTTCTTCACCAAGGAAGGAGGAGAAGGAGGAAGGTGGTAGAGACGAGGAGGAAGGGCGAGGTGGGGATAGAGGGAAGGGGGAGAGGGGAGGTGCTGTGGGGATCGTGAAGGCGTGCTCGATACCAGGGGTGATACCGTTCGCGCTCTGCCTCTTCTTCTCAAAGCTTGTCGCCTATACATTCCTCTACTGGTTGCCGTTTTACCTCAGTCAGACTGGTATGCGCTCCTTATATTCTGCTATCTCATGCGTTGATTTGGTCGAAGATTTTTGTTTTGTATGTTTGTTGATTGTGGAAAGATATGCACTTTTGAGCTGATCTTCAATGTAGGCAATGTCATCTCTAGTTCTTTATATGGAGCTGTTACCATGTTATTAAATGCAGGGGAATTTTGAGTCAAAAAAAAAAAAAAAACAGAAACATTACCCTGTAATTTTTTTTGTTTCATCCCGAAGTCTAGCATGTTTTCTGTAACTAATTTGTATTTGTTAATGCTGTTTGATTCCACCCCGCGCTAAAAAAAAAGAGCTAAAATACTAACCTCAACTATATTACTTTCATCCTTTTTAAAAAAATATTATATCTATTTGATTGAGAATAGAACAATTGTCACTAGTTTGGTGACAGGAAACCATAAATGTGGGATTTCTCTAGCATTAGTTAAGGTGCAAAACATGTCTGACAGTAACTTATTGTGTGTTTTACCAACCGTACCTAGTACAGTGGGCTAAGGCTTGATGTTTGGTTTCCAAAGTCATAAGTTCGAAGTCTAGTTTTTTTTTTTTTTTTGAGAGAGAGAAAGGTAGTATGATATCCGTTTCGTTTATTTTGAAATAAATTTAGCTGGAAATGTGAACCATCTAGGTTTCAAACTTGGGACCTAGTTTGAAGTCTAGCTGTTTCACATTTTCAACCAAGTTCATTTCTAAAAAAATGAGTGAAGTTCATTTATAAAAAATTGAGTGAAGCAAATAACTTGTTATCTTTCTTTCTCAAAAAGAAAAAGAAAAAATTTCTTGTGCATTTTTGGTGCATAACCGATAACTAGAATACTTATTTAGATACAAATTCTGCTTGGTCCATCTTTGAATATTGGCTCTCATAAGTTGATTTGCCGTAGTTGATGGAGAGTTTATCTCCAACCAATATTCTCTTTTTGGCCCACAAACTATTAAATCTATCCAAGTCTATTGGCAGCTCACATCATTTTTAATGCAGGCCCAGTCAGTTCATAACCACTCTTTGGCCTCGTTTTGTACTGTTGTCCTTCAATTCTATGCAATGGAGACTGTTAACTGACTGCGAATTGCTTGCAATTTGATCATCTACTGGATCTGCTTTGGAACAAAATAAAAAACTTAGCTGTAAAATTTTTTGCTCTTCTTCGGGGGTTTTCTTTTCCAGTAAGATGTTTTTCCTCATCCAACTGGGACCCATAGTGAACTAGCCATCAATGACAAAAAGGAAGAAGTCCAATTACGGGCACACTTGATCCCACAGAATATGTGTTAAAGAAGAAAAAAAAGCAATACCAAACGAGGCCTTAGCTTACTGTTGACCAATTTAAGTACTAAGTAGTTTATAGTTTTCTTTAATATTTGTGTGTGGTACTCATGCATTACAATGGGCATATTATGAAAGTTTTTCTAACCTGTTGGACCAAGGACCAAATCAGCGACATAACTTTTGCTTCCTTACACATCTAAATTTTTATTACTTCATTGCAGCCATTGGAGGTGAGTACATGTCGGTCAAGTCAGCTGGAAATCTTTCTACTCTATTCGATGTGGGGGGGATCATTGGCGGAATCCTCGCTGGTTACATCTCGGACCAACTAAATGCTAGGGCTACTACAGCAGCCACCTTCATGTATTTTGCCATACCAGCTCTCTATGCCTACCATGCATATGGTAGCATTTCACAGTCCACAAACATCATATTAATGATGATCGCTGGCTTATTCGTTAACGGACCCTATGCTCTTATAACAACTGCTGTTTCTGCCGATCTTGGTACTCACAAATCTCTCAGGGGTGATTCTCGGGCTCTGGCCACTGTTACTGCTATTATAGATGGGACTGGATCAGTTGGTGCGGCTCTGGGGCCTCTCCTTACGGGATTCATTTCAAGAAGTGGGTGGTCTGCAGTATTTAAAATGCTGATGGTTGGGGCTTTTATTGCCGGCATGCTTTTATCTGTACTTGTGAAAGCAGAACTTGAACAAATTTTCCGCCATCGAACAAGTCCTCCAAATGATAGAATGAACGGAGCTGAAGGTAATAGTATATGTGTCTTTCCCTTTGATTTTGGGTTAATTTAAAATTTAACTTCTTAAGATTTAACTTCTGTGTATACTCGTAGCTTCATTTTTAACAATCAAGTCCTCGGAGTTGGTTCTGCATAACAATTTAAGTACTTCTGTTAGTCTACTGTCTAAAGGAAGATGCCACATCAGCAAACTTTGAGCAAGATGCTAATGTGGTGGCTTTAGCAAGGAGGAGAACATGTGTTCAAACTTTGAGGACTGGATTTGCAATAACTTTCAGCTTTCCTCTTGAAGGAAACAGAAAATGGCAAAACTGATGATTAATACCGGGCATCTTGCGCTCTTTCTTATTGTATTTGCGATCTCTTCCTCTTGCAGGTTCTGTTGTTACACCACTTCTAGCGGAAGGCGATCAGCCGCAATAGCATTGTTCCAAACGGTATAATCAGGTATAACTTTGTGTTAGTCTGGATTTTTTTTTGCACCGAGATAGATGAAGTTACAGAAAGCTGAAAAAATAAAAAGGGAAAACAAAAGAGAAATGACATCATGGTGTATAAGTAGATTAGGCCAAATTAGTTATTATTTTTGCCCAAAAATGGTAATGCCATTTTGTCTCCTTTGCTAGATAATTCATTTCTGTTTTACATTATTCTGTTATATATGTAAATCTTTAGGCTATTTTAGTTGAGAAATTGGCTGACCTTTAATTTCCTAGTTGCTTTATTATTAGAAGAGGTGCTTGGATTTTGCATTTCACAATTTTGATGTAAAAGCTAGCAGTATCTTTCTGCTAGTTGACAACAAGATGTAATGCATTATATTTTATTAAATCCTCACAGATATTATTGTTATCAGAACAGTGCTGCTGTGAACTTTGAGCTTACATTTCTGCTCAATTGATACTCTTCTCGGCCAGCTTGGCACGCGACACTAGGCAACTCAAAATCACTAAACCCTTCCTCTCCCCCAATGTCACTTTGTTATCTTATTCTATCTAATAAAATCGTAGTTGCTAAACGATCTTTTATGCTTCGATTTCTTTGGATGCCAAATTAGAGTCATGGGTCTTAGTTTTTCAGTAGCTTCCAAGATCCGGTAACTTCGGTTCTCGATCCTTGGCAAGCATCTTTGGCAAGCATCTTTAGGCTGGTAGTGAAAGCTTTTTCATTACAGGGTTTCGCTCTCCTTTGTTTTCCTTCTTTTTTTAATGCAACCCTGAGATTGTCCTCTCAGAGCTGCTCAAGCTCTTAGATTGTTTTATTCCGAGAGCTAAATCATGTCTCTGTGTTGGACATGTCTCTTGCGAACTTGAATCCGTGCTTTCTCCTATTTGTCGCCTGTATGGTTATGCACCAGATATTGTGCTGAAAATGGAGTAAGTGGCTCAATAGAAGAACATCAGGTCATCGAAGAAGAGTTACTGTTTATGTAGGAGGGGAAATTGTGCTTCGAGTAACACAAGTCCGTAAGTTCCAGTTTGGTTGGAGGATAAAGGAAAAATAATCTTCTTTATCTCCTAATTCTTGCCAAACAAGAGAAAAAAAAGCATATGATAAAAGTTTAAAATATTCTCAGCTTAACGGGTTATTCCAGAATAACTCGTTAATTTTTATTCCACCTACCTAGGGGCAATGAATGGAATTTATTTTTTTTTTTTGCTTTAGCTTAGCTTTTTATCTGAGACTATATTTACTAAAATATACTATTTACTAATTATTATGTTTACTAATTTTATTTAATAAAATATACTATAAAATATAAAAAATTATTTTATATTTTATTTATTAATTATGTTTACTAATTTTGTTTACTAATTATTATTTGTTAAAATATACTATAAAATATAAAAAATTATTTTATTTAGGTAAGATATAATTTATTAACAATTAAATTATCATTTTAATTAATTTATATATATATATAAGGTAAGGATAAAATTGGTATTTTGATAAAAAATTTATTATTTTCTACTATCTCATAATTTTAATCAAATATAATTTTTTTTATTTTAGAAAATATCAACTTTTGAATCAAATATAATTTAATTTTTATACTTGATTATTTTGAAATAGCAAATTATCTCAGATATAAAAAAATTTATATCTCTTAAATTTATAACTTGAGACTGTCTCGCACTTAAGGGTTGTGAGAGAAACATGCACATTCTCTTGAAACATTGAAATCTGTTTCTACCTGAGCATACTGTTTAATTTTACCAGCGATGGCCTACCAGTAAAGTTGCTGAGCTTTACCACTCCATATGAGCATAGTATAGTCAAAAAATTCCTTATCTGACAATCATACTCATTGCTCTGAATTTGATGCTCTTTTCCGTACAAAGCAAGCCATTTTATAATGGGAAATGCTTTTCAAATTAGCAGAGCTTTGTAATGTTCTTTGGATGGAGAAAATAACACCAGAGTAATAATGTCATAACGAAGAGTTGGAGGTTGCCATTTTCAAATATAGATTAAAGAGAATAAATTCTGCCTATTTTCGCTTGCTTTAAAAGCATGGCCGTATCAGCAACGAACAGCTCAATGAGTACGTTCATGTCAGCTAACATTACTGATCAACATTTGAAATATTTATCCGTGGGCGACAAAAGGTGAATATATATATATTTAATAATAATAATAATAAATTATTAATCAAGTCCTAGAACACTCGAGGATCTGTGTCCTCCGTAAAAGTGTAGATGGTTTGCCATTGACCAGAAGGTGAATATTTGAGGATATTAATAAGGTTTGTCATCACCAAATGATCTAACGGCCCGGAAAAGCAAAGCAGATTCCGTCCAGGTGTTTACACAATTTTACACACTCGAACTGAGAGAAGTTTTGTGAGCTCTACATTCATCGGCTTATGCTCTTTTTGACTATATAGGTTATTTCAATAGAAATGTTACTACAATTTTCTAATAATTGATCTCAATTTTTTTAATATTATGGATGTCGAAGCATCATCAACATATTAAAATCAACATTTTTTTTTTTTTTTGGAGAGAAAAAAAAAACATTGTTAATTCAATTTGTTGTGATATGTTGGTTGATGTGAACCAAATTATTTTCATGCCATGGAAAGGCCTTGCTTTAGAGGTACGCATGCATGGCCCGGCCAACCCCTGATAGTGGTGGGTGGGAGGGAGGGGGAAAAAGGAGGGAGTGGTGGAGGAGGACACCTTTGCTTCTCTTACACTGGAAGGTCCCACCCTCCTATCATGTCCTTTCCTGGCCATGTTCCTGCCTCAAACTTGTATACTCACCTTCCTCGATCCCCCATCAATAAATGCTAACAATAATTTGATTTTTGAGGTGAAAACGAAGTGTGATCTAACATTAACTAAAGAAGAGGCCTTTATTTCTGGATTCCACATCATTAATAACCAACCTGGTAGGTGCCACCCCCTCCAGCAATGTATTACAACTCAGAAGAAAAGGATATATTTGGCGCTTAACTTGCAGATCTTGCAACGAATTGCCGCTTCTCCTCAGGACCACTGTGCGCGCATGTACAGCGCACGCATACGAACAAATTTTGTGTTTTTTTTTTTTTTTGTGTTTTTTGCTTGTGCAGAAAAATTCTACGTCCCAGAAAATTTTACTGCCTATTTACAAAGAAACGCAATAGATATGGCAATTCGTTTCGATTAAAGATTGGTGACCAGAAACGAGTAGATTAATTGTTTCTACAGTAAATCTTATAAGGTAAAATGTCGAGCTTCACCGATTTAAGGTCGAGATTAATTATATGCATGTGATTAATTAATCCTAACTGATGGATTAATTCCAACCAACAACAACAGCAGCAGCAGCAGCAGTTTTTTTCCTTTTCCCTTTCCCATCACAGCTAGCTGTTTCTGGGTATATATTCAGGTGGGGCCTGCAAAACAAACGAGGGTGTAACAACCGCTCACAAGATATGGAAAACTTAATTACCACATATAAATTTTATTTTACTTATATGCTGATGCAGAGAATTTTACTTGAATAATCGAAATAATTTAGGAGAAGAATGGTTTAACTTATAGATAGAATATTAATTAGAGTCGTAGATAAGTGAAAAATGTGCCAGCACCTGCACTTTTGTAGTCTTAATCCGATATCAAAATTTGGATAAAATGAAAAGAGTTTGGAACGTAACAGAAATTAAAGGACATAGTGAAGGATAATAATGAATTTAAAAGTGCTCTGAGACTGTAAGTTGATTTTACTTTTATTTCTATATTTTTCGGCAACGAGTTTTAGTTCGATATATATTTGCTAAAGAAAAAAACTAATTCGTTGTGATGCGAATAAATTCTAAATTTTCAAAATAAAAGTATCAATACATAATTTAAAATGTTTTAATTTTTCTTTCTAGTAATATTTTTCAGATAGTATTTTACTCATAAGAAATTAAGAGGAACTCATAATTTTAATTAAATTTTAAAACAACACTACAATTTGCGTCATGTAAAAACCCACGCTTCTCCCACTTCATCTTATTATGCTGCTACATATTAATATTTTGTCTTTATCAAACTATTCATTAGATGTTATTTTAATACTAAAATTTAAAAAATAATAATAATAATAAATTTTTGAGAGGAAAATTATAACCTTTTAATAAAAATAAAAATAATAGAGGAATTAAAACTTTTTAATGAAGAGCCGTTACGTAGCTTTCCTATGAAGTTTTTTCTCTACCCCTGCACCCCCGCTCTTCCTATATATGACCAAAGCCACCACTCCTTCCCCTCCATCCACTCTCCAGAGCTCAACATCAATGGCGCTCCACTCCGCGTTTCTTCTAACCCTCTCCATCTCCCTCACCCTCCTCTGCCCCTGCATTGCCCAATCCCCCGCCTCCTCCCCTTCCTCCACCCCCGTCACCACCCCACCTCCGGTCTCCACCCCGCCGCCGGTCTCCGCCCCACCGCCGGCCACCCCGCCGCCGGTCTCCGCCCCACCTCCGGCCATCCCTCCGCCTGTGGCCGCCCCACCTCCGGCCACCCCTCCCCCCGTCGCAGCCCCACCTCCGGCGACCCCACCGCCGCTCCTACCCCCCTTATCGTCGCCGCCATCGCCGCCCCCTGTCGCCTCTCCCGCGCCCGCTCCCACCGCCGAGGCGCCGGCGCCGGCGAAGGCAAAGGCTCCGGCGACGCCGCTGGGCGCTCCCAGCCCCGCCCCGACCCCGGGCTCCTCCGTGCCCGCCGATGGCTCCGGAGCTACTGCCCCGCATAAAGTCGTCTCAACCAGCTGCATGAGAGCGTCCGCATTGATATTGGCCGGGTCGTTTATGCTGCTACTGCTCTAGAGAGACACAACTATATATATATTATATTCACTATTCATTCTCATTTGTAGATTGAGGTTTACTATCTATCCTTATAATTATTACCTTTATCATTTGTTGAATAATTCCTTCTGTCGGAGCTCTACTTTTCTTTGTTCCCGGCCCTTTCTTCTTCTTCTTCTTCTTTATTATTATTATTCTTTTTTTCATATGGGGTTTATTTTGATATATTTAAGGGAACCATTGGGTGAGATGATTGTAGCTTTTTTATTTTAATATATTTTAATTTTTGTATCCTGATCCTACGTACTGAGGTTGATGAATAAAATATCAGGTGGTCATTGTTTGTTCATTCAATTCTTTTCTCCTTTTTTTTCTGTTCTAATCTTATAAATAAATAATTTAGGGCCCGTTTGGATGTGGACTAGAACCGAAAATAGCGGATTTATCTTCCTTATTTTATCAAACGCATCTGGAATCATCTGGTATTGCTTATCCCAGAACAACTAGAATAAGCTGAAACAACAGTTATTACCCATTATTTTATAATTTTTTTTTTTTATCAAATTATCCCTCCTCCCCTCCTTTCTCTCTTCCCAATACACTCTCATCATCACAAATCCCTCTCTCTCCTCTCTCTTTTTCTTATTCCCAATACACTGCCATCATCACAAATCCCTCTCTCTCCTCTCTCTTTTCCTTATTTTCAATACACTGCCATCATCACAAATCCCTCTCTCTCCTCTCTCTCTCTTTATCACATATTAACTTTTGAGGGCAAAAAGATAATTTACCCAACTTATCCTCTTTATTCCTTTTATTCCTCATTATTAAACCAAACACAAAATTTTTTATCCCTAAAACTATTCCAAACGCTTTTTCGCTCTAGTTCCGTACTTTATACTTATTTCCGATTTAGCTAATTCTATCTTAACCCGATTCCAAACGCAGCACTTTACTCAAAAAATCAGCTTTTTCTTTTTTTTCGTTGCGGCATAACATAACTAGAAGCTTCCGATTACAACTCTTATTTTTAACTCACAAAATTAAAATAATTATTACCTAACATGCGTACGGTAGAAATATACATTTATGCATCATCATCAGAGCAATTTCGTGCAAATTCTAAAAGATTTATTTATTTGTGCGTTGCTAATGAGAGTCATCAGATTTCATGGGATAAATTCCGGATATGATCGACTTTTAAGTTAAAATGAATTGAAGCCACTAATTTGCTACCATGCACGTAGTAGAAAATATTATTAGTAATTAACAGCACATCAGATCCAAGTTGCCGAGTCCAATCAAATTAAGTAAATTTTTGAAAAAAAAAATCTAATTAATCTAAGCGATGCTTTAAATGTGACCGAGAGAGATTATAGAAACGTGCTTTTCCCTGAGAGGTCATGATCAAGCAGAGGTATCAATATGAAAAGGTTCAAATTATGCAAAATGTTTTTGGGGGAGATACCTGCGTTCAGAAAAACAACTGGACTTTGATTGCAGTGTCTATGACACTTTCAAAAACGGTGAAAGAAAAAATATAATATAAATATTTTGTGTAAGACCGTGTCTTATGCATCATTGATGCTATTTTGAAATTTATATTATTATCAACTGTTCTAGTGTAAGTGATACAAATTTGATGATTGATATTTAAGGTTTCTGAGTTCCAACAAAATAAATGCCTTTCTTTTTTTTTAAAAAAAAAAAAAAAAAAAAAAATCCATATTATTAATGCGTGGTTTACGGCAAATAAAATAGTTTTACGTTGCTTGGGTCTGATTCGATTAACCGGACCAGACTAGCTCGGCCCAGCCCAAAAAAAAAAAAAAACTACTAAAGCTGTGGAAGAATATTCCCTGTTTCAACTTATGCTCTTGCCGTAATTACCTAAATATGTAGCTTCGCACAGAATTTATTTTAGTGTTAGCAAATGAATTTATTGAATTTAATTACTATTCATATGTTCATAAATTTTGTCAGATTTGCTAAATATAATAACATTCTACCCGTTTTATTCAGAAAACAAATCAAAATTAAAATAGCATTAAAAGGGTCGACTATGGATCAACATTTTTTTTTTTAAAAAAAAAATAATATACTATTTGTTTCATTAATTAAAAAAAAAAAAAAAAAAAAACTAGACAACTCATAAGACAATATGATCTCTAAAAACGAGGAGAATTTATTGCCCGGGCCACACTGATCTATGCCAACGCTCTTCCCCTAGAAACATACTATTTATTCTATTATATATTTATAATCCAATAATTATCATTAATTTAGTTTTAACATAAATGAATTTAAAAATTAAAATTTATTAGTCTTAGATCTCATTTGACGCACTCATGAGATCCATTGAAGTACGTGCACAGTAATAATAAACTTATTTGTTTTAATTGCCAAGTGATCTGATCACATTGCAACAATTACTTGGAGCCAAAAGCAATTACACTTAATTAATCACTGTATAATTATAATATATCATAGAATAATTTGTATTTTCAATTAAGTTCTCACAACATGCATTATTAAAATCACCCCAAATGTGCACAACCATGCCAAGAACATAGATCCCGTTCCAATTCGGTGAGACCCACCAAAAATCTCCCTATAGGGAGGGAGATTATCGACGCTGCTCGACGACGGGCTCCCGCCGACCACCGGAGCCGGAGCCGGCGACGGCGACAATTGCGGCGCGCCTGCGGATTGGTTTCGGCTGACGAGCACCGGAAGCTTCATGCCGCCCAAACAATGCGTTTCCACGTTGCAGATGAAGTACCGCTCGCCTGGCGCGGTGAGCGGCACCGTCGTGTTCCCGTTGCTTCCCGTGAGAATTGCGTTCGTGGCGTTGCATACGTCGTAGTCGTGTTTTTCGACCTCGTTTACTGTATGATACTTGGAGTACTGGAATACTGCTTGGACACATGCAGTCGATCGAAGAATGATCGATAAAAGTTAATTATTTAACTGTTTTTTCTATAAAATTTTAAGTACGATCAATTGAATATATACTTTTGCATTTGCATTTAACAACGCATGCAACAACAAAACACAAAGCCGGATGGATCGATCGATAAATAATATGCTAGATTTAATTAGAAGATCGAGAACAAAACGTACATAATGCATCGCCGACGTAGAACGTTTTGTTTTGAAGCCACGACCCGAAGTCGGCGCTAGGGTCCCAGCCGGCGCTGCCGCCGACCGTGTACGAGGCCCCTTCGCTTGTCCGCGCGAGACCGACGATGACGATAACGACGAATAATGAAGAAACTATCACGACGAGCTTATCCATGATGATCACAGCCATAGCCATGAAACTAATAAGTGGGGGTTGGGGCCTCTTTTAAGTTTAAATGAGAGAAGCTTTTTGGTAAAAAAAGAAAAATTGTTTTGACAGGTGAAGGTGCATGCCAGGTTTAATCAATCAAAGAGGAGGCATAATTTGTTGGGTATTATTAGTTAACCTAACTGGTGCGAGCCACTTCTACTTTGGCATGTCAACAATGATCCATGTTTCAAAAATGGAAGGTTGAATGTGAGGGATTGGGGTTTGAAAAGGTGGGTGAGGTTTGTTGAAGGGGTTTTTTGGGTTTGTTGGTTCTTGGTAGGCAGATAAGCAGCTTTATTTTTAATCAACACCAAAACTCAGATAAATCAAATTTTAATTCTTGGACTAGCTTGTAATTGTTCAAAGTCGCAGAGAGGCAAATAAATTAATTATTTTTTGTGTTAATTTCCGTGAGACCAAATAACTTAGTGAGCGATTCAATAACAACTTAGTGCAGATAAATTCAATAACAACTTCCGCAACCTAGCTAGAAGTACGTTGGGCTCCGTGTTATTGAATTATTTCCCATTTAAGGATTTTCGAATAAGTGATCAGTTTCATTAGATTTGATCTAGAGTATTAAGAATATTCAAAAAATAAATTTTTTGATTTTTTTATATAATTCACTCAGTGGTTAAAAATGTCAAAAATTAAGGAATGATAATAAAAATCTATACCGTTAAACATACAAACGATTTTTTGTTATTAGTAAAATAATTGATTTTGAGTATTTTCAATCACAAAGTAAATAAAATTAAAAATTTATAAAATTATTTTTTAAATAGTTCAAATATTTTAGATTAAATCTAACAAAGTCGATCGTCGATTCAGAAATTCTAACATTAAAAAAAAAAAAATATTGATAACACTAAAACTTTCGTATTTTTAAAAATACACAAGTTTAGCTCTAAACTGTTTGTGGGTATGCATAAACTTTCACCGTAATTGAACTTGATATTAGCCTTCTTTTGCTTAAAGTAATTATTAACCATAAACGACTACATTGGATCTTCATATTACGGGCATTCAAAATGAATACGAAATATATTTTGTCACAATAATTCTTAGATCAATGACATGTTTGGACAAAAAAAATCGAAGACACAAACAAAAAAAAAAAAGGGAAAAAATATCTAATTTGCCTATTAAATTTGTGTTTGAATATAGGGAAAAAAAAAGAAAAAAAATAGAAAAATAGATCAATTACGTTTTGTTTCCACTTTGAAACAGCCAAGAAATTGTGAGAGATAATTTTTTTTTTTTTTAAAAAAAAACTCATCCAATTTCTATTATATTATTTTTTTGATTTTTTTTTTCCATAATTTTTTTTTCTAAGAGGCTACATAAATATATCTTTTATTGACATAATTATTTCCATAGTTAAAAAAAAAAAAATTATAATTATTTCCATAGTTAAAGAGAAAGAAATCAAGTAGAAAGACATAGTGCTCGATCATCCAAACATAAAGCTCTTAACATTAATTTCATGGTATTAGTATCCAAACTAACTCATTTCCAATATTACCAAAGAAGCTACATAACTAAGTTCCCTCTCGTTAAGATCTTAGGTAATAACTATGTTTCAAAAATTAAAAGTGGCGTGCCACAACCACGCACCCGAAAGAGGAAGAACATAATGGCGAATGACTCTGAAAAAGATAGAACATAATGGCTGGCAAGCAAAACTTCTTTCCTATGGGGGAAGACTCACCCTGGTCAACTCGGTGCTGTCAAATCTTCCCCTCTACTTCTTCTCAGTCTTCAGGGCACCTGCCTGGGTCATTAAGAGAATTGACTCGCTCCGCAGAGCCTTCTTCTGGAAAGGTAGCAGCTCTGTGTCAGGGGGCAGCTGCCTGGTCAACTGGAGTACGGTATGCAGAGGCAAAAAAGATGGGGGGTTAGGAATCCTGAACCTGGAAAGCATGAACACCGCCCTACTGGTTAAGTGGTGGTAGAAATTCCTTTCCATGGAAGCACCCCCCTGGGAACCCATCGTCATGAGGCTCTATTACCGCCGCAGAGTACCACTTTACGAGGGATCCTCCTTCGTACCTTGCTCCCTCTGGTGGAGAAGTGTGCTACGCACGAGGGAGCTTTTCAAGTGCGGCACAACCCACTTGGTGGGGAACGGGAATCGGACAGTCTTCTGGTCAGATGTCTGGTCAGGGAATTCGCCACTCTCGACCCAGTTTCCACGTATCTTCGAGTTGGCTGTCAACAAAACTTTACGTGTCAAGGACTGTCATGGTCAGCACGGATGGAATTGGGCTAGAATCCTGGAAAGCCTGGAGGGGGGGCCCACGGGCATCGACGACGAAATCAGAGAACTGAAAGCGGCTGCGCCGGAACCGAACCCCACCGGCATCAACGATGAGTTCCTTTGGCGTTGGACCGCCTCTGGGCTCTTCTCAGTTAAGTCCTTGTACCGCTTCCTTCAGGACTCCGGGGAGGTGGACGACCGCTTCAACATGCTTTGGAGCATCAAACTTCCACTAAAGGTTAAAATTTTCGTATGGCTGGTGCTACGCAGGAGGATTTTGACCAGAGACATCCTCCAAAAAAGGAGCGGACAAGGACCAAGCTGCTGCCCCATCTGCCTCGGCCCGGACGAGACCGCTGATCACCTCCTCCTGGCCTGCAGCAGTGCCAGATCGCTACTGGAGATCCTTCTACCTAACAAAGCGGACATTCGAAGTTGCAACTCCGTCACAGCGCTATGGGAGGCTTGCTCACTCAGAAGGGGGGCTTCGGGCAGAAGGACGCTTACTACGATCGCGACCACCTGGTGGATGGTCTGGCTTGAAAGAAACAGAAGGGTTTTCGACAACAAGACCCGTACGCTGTGGTCGACCTGTTGTACCTAGGGCTGGGGGGTGCCCCTTTTGCTTTTTCATCCCACTTTTTGTTTTTGCTTTTTCCCTCTTCCCCTTCCTTTTAGTTCTCTCCTGCTTTTCCGAGGCCTCGCGGCCTCAACCATGTAGCTAAATTCATCTTCCTATTGAATGAAGCGGCAGCATGCTGCCTTATCTCAAAAAAAAAAAAAAAAATGGCGGCGACGGCGACGACGACGACGATGAATCACAACGCACGGTCCGAGCCATTGGCACTGGCTCGACCAATTCCCAAAGTGGCTCCCCAGTTCTCTCTCACCCAGTTAGCGAGGGTTATGAGTTTCTCAACTATGCCAACATTTTAGGAGTGCTAATCCACTCCTAACATGTTATCTAGAAAAATATTTTATTTAAAATTTATCCTAATTAAAGATTTATTTGTCCTTGTTATTAAGTCCGAACTTTGAAGCTCCTTTCATTGATTTATTATTAATAATTGAAGCTCACACAATAAATTATAAATTATTGTACTGTGATGAATAATTATTATAATCAATATAAAATTATAAATAACTACTTTTTTTTCGGAATTTAAAGCATCAATATATAGTATTCACAATAAATAAATTAGACCTAGTATGGACCAGTGGTGTTTAAAATTATTTTCAGTACGATGGCGATTTCTATTGTAATTTTATTATGAAGATATTCAACAGTTGGTAAAATAGTGGAGACATCTTAAATGAAGCCAATTGTGTGCTAAGTGCAGTACGTTGGTCATTTTGCGCCTTTTCATTGAACATTAATTGTAGTCGACTATGAACTCATCTAACATTAAGACACATTTAATGCTATTAAATTACACATTTAATGCTATTAAATTAATAAAATATTATTTTTTAAAATACTATTTGCTAACGGTTTGACACAGCGTATTCTAAAATACCATATAAAATTAGTAATACATTAATAATATATAAAAATAATATTTTTTAAAAAATCTACACATCTTAAAAATTAGAAAAATACTAATTGTACATCCTTATTTATACACCCCCACCTATTCAATCGGTGGGATGTGATGAGAGGTCACTTCATAATTTATGAAGTGATCTCCTCACCATTAGATGGTAAATATATAATGTACACCCTTCTTAATTTGAAGTGTACATGAAGTATTGCTTTAAAAATTATACACATTAATTACAAAATGAGAATAATAATCGCCACTATATGTTGCATTATTGATAAAGCAATCAACTGCAATCTAGAAGCAGGGCGAAAATCTTACACTACATCTGTTCAAAAACCAATATATTTATACTAGTTTTATTATTTAATTTTTAAAAATAATTTTTTTAAACAGAATATATATATATATATATATATATATATATATATATATATATATATATATATATAGGAAAATGCTATGTGTACACCCCTTTCGGGGTGTACATCATACATCCCACCCATCTAAGGGTGGGGGTGTGATGATGGGTCACTCGATGTGACCCGTAAAAAATATCGCCACCATTAAAATGGTGGAGGTGTATGATGTACACCCCTTCGGGGTGTACAGGTAGCATTGCTCATATATATATATTGTCACATGAGTGAGCGTGGGAGCATTACTTAATACACAAATTATATTTCCGTAAAAACCAATATTATCCGTATATTCAAAATTAAATATATAATATATATTTAATTTATTCTTATTTTTTTTTTTACAAAATAATTAATAAAATTTATTTTATTTTAAAATAAATAAAATATAAAATATAATTTCAAATTAGGAAGGTCAACGGATCGATTTCGAAACGAATTTTTAAAAATTCGAACCCGAAACCGAACCTGACTATTAAATTTGAATCCGAACATAAAAATTCAAACCCGAAATAATAAATTTTATTTTTCTCTTTACAATATTTCAAAATATATTATATTAAATTTAAAATTTTAATATATATATATATATATATATATATATATATATATATATATATATATATATATATATATATATATATATATATATATATATATATATATATATATTATAACGTAAAATTAATTCGGATTCGGATCCGGATCGAATATAATTAAAATTTATATTTAAATTTAAATTTATCAAATTTTATTTTTTATATTTATATCTGAATTTATATTTATTTAACATCTAATAAATTTATTTCGTTCGAGTTCGATTTTGAATTCGGATAAAGTTTTGAATATCTGTATCCATTCCCTATTTCGAATGTACACTCAACTTTCAATTGACAAAAAAACATTTTTCTTCAGTAAAGCAACGTCGTCCACTGGAGCGGCCCCCACCGCCTGAGCTGTCGCTCGATCTTCCTCTACTCCAACGTCATCTCTATTTATACCCTCCCTCCCTCTTTCTCCTCCCTCTCGGCGTGAGCATTCCTCGTCAACTTCGAAACCCTAGAAGGGAGGGAGAGGGATCGAATCTCCTCCACCCCAATTCTCTCTTCTTCGTCGTCTTCTTCTTCTTCTTCTTCTTCTCCGGCGAAACCCCCTTCTTGGTAGGGTTGCGACGAGCTCCGACGTCGGCGTAGCGGCTTCCTCGATCTCCCGCCATGAATCCGGAGTAGTAAGGCCCTATTACACGATCTTGATCTTCGATCTTTTGATTCTTTTTCTATATTCGTAGAACTTTATGTTTGAATTAGTTGTTTGTTAGTTTGTGGGGTTTGGATTGATCGATTAGGTTTTTATTGAAATCTGGCCAGATCGTCCTGATCTGAGTGGTGTTTAGTGAACGGGCCGCGTAGTTTTTAATTGATTTGGGGAAATTCGGATATATTTTGTGTTTTTTTAAGAAGGTAAAGGACCCGATTGGTGATTTTGACTGGATCTTGATGTAGGATTTGGCTGCATATTTTATGCGTTTATGGGTCTTGTATCATGCTGTTGTTAGAAACTTATCAGAGAGAGTATGGATAGTTCAAATTGCATGGCCTTGTGAAGGATCTCAGCGTTTGGGATCAAAGCATCCATGGTTGTTATATGACATTGCCAAGAGGATTGCTTCTTGTCAAATGATTGCATGATATGTCAAATTAGCACAGTAGTTTCATTTTGATGCCCTAATGCAGAATGTCTTGAACAAGCTGTGATGTTGGATTTCTGATAGCAAACTGAATGAATGGTCCCATTGGATTGCTGCTCCTCTCATACTGCTTATCTTTTCAACTATGCAGGAAGTTATACTATTTTCTTGGTTGTTACTCGAATTGTCTGTCCTTCACGGCATGTGCATGTGTGTAAGAAGAGAATAGGATATCAATGATTCACAATTTTTGAACCTTGTAAGATATCTGTATGATGCCTTTTCTTATTAAGCTTGCAGATAGCATAGATGATTAAACAAATTATGGATTCCGGCTACTATACTATCGATAGTACCAAGCATTTGGTGCTATCAAGTTTTCTACCCTTAGATCATCCCCTTTAATTATTTTCACCCGTTAGATTTTACTATTTCTCCAACCACCTATTAAACCCAAGGGGCCCACTATCATTTCAACCACACATCTTTTAATTCAATGGTTAAAAACTTAATAGCACCAATAACTTAGTACTATTAATAGTATTCCAGCCTAGCTCTCTCTCTCTCTCTCTCTATATATATATATTTATATATATGTATGTATGTTGTTGTTTATTGTTCGTCTTCATGAATAGTTGGTTGAGAGGCACTATTCTGCTATTGTTGCTCCTTCTTTTCCTTGAAAATATAATAAAATTGTAAACACACTGACCAGTGTCAACTCAGCAGGCAGCATCGTAAGAATCTGTTATCTCAGCTTCCTTTGCAGCTTGTCGATTTTCTATCTAGATATAAAGCTGTTAGCCGAGTCACTGTTAGACACTGCCTGTCTCAAATTGGTTTATACCTCAAACTTAATACATCTCAGCAACACTTCCTTCTCATTAATTATGCAGTGACTATCTGTTCAAGCTACTGCTTATTGGAGACTCTGGTGTTGGCAAGTCATGTCTCCTCCTAAGATTTGCGGTAATAATTAAAGCAAGAATCTTTTCTTACCCAACTTTGAACTGTATTGTCTGATTTGAGAACTGATCTTTTAACATGCTCTCATTCTCTGTGAGATAAAAATAGCTTATAGTATGTGGTGCTTATATAGAGAGGGTACTCTAAAACTGCAGGAGTCTTTGTTTCAGTTGAAAAGTTGTTGTAAGAAGAGAACCCCTTTTCTGATGTACTGAAAATTTTCAGGACAAATGTGAATAAAGTGCGTGTTGTACTGTGAAATACTTTTTCTAGCCAGGTATATAGTCCTAAAATTGACTTTTCATTGTCAGGATGACTCATACTTGGAGAGCTATATCAGCACCATTGGAGTTGATTTTGTAAGTACATTTGGTATTAGATATTATTTTAAAATAGTAATTTTCTTTTGTATGAACCGCTAAGATACTATTCTCTTTCTGTAGAAAATACGTACGGTGGAGCAGGATGGGAAGACCATTAAGCTTCAAATTGTGAGTTTATAGTAGCACAAGAATTTTTTTGTTAATTTGGATTTTCATCTTTGAAATACTTTCATTGTGAAGTGCTGCATCAAATTATGACTTCTCTTCTCATTGATAGCTGTGTGAATGTATACTATTTGATCGTCTGTCTTTTGTAAATTTCTTAAAATAGAAGGCGGAGCATCACTTTTTTAGTTTTTTTTTAACATACTTAAAAGCCTAAAATGGATGTTGAGTGTGATATATTGTGAGAACCTTTTTTTATTACTTAATTATGTTTGTAGTTTTGTCAAAGATTGAAAGATCTTTTCTGAAGTGGCTTTGTCTGGTGGGGCTCTCTGGGGAATGAAATCTTCTAATAGCTGTCTTACAAATAGATGTAGCCGATTCTTCTATATTAAGATATTTAATTTTCATATGGAAGTTTCTCTCTTTCCTTATGCTTCTGAGTGAGTGATTTCCTGGAATCCGTGGTATAGTTGCTTAATACTTGCTATTTTTCCAACACATAGCTTAGAACAATGTCTTATATGGACATGTCATTCTGTAGTTGCTAATGTCTCTTGTGAGTTGCCCAGAAAAGGTTGCATGTTACCTTTGAGCCTTAATTAAGAAAGATGTTTAATGCTATAAATATTCCTATGATTTCCTGTGATTTTGGCATACTGCTGGTTATTACTCTCTCTTTCTTGGTCTCAGTGGGATACGGCTGGACAAGAACGTTTCAGGACAATTACTAGCAGTTATTATCGAGGTGCCCACGGTATTATTGTAAGTTTGCATATGCCAATCTCATTATCTTCATGCAACTCACTTGCATTAATCAAAATCCACTGGATAGTAACTTATGCTTCTTGTGTTGCAGATTGTATATGATGTGACGGACCAAGAGAGTTTCAACAATGTAAAGCAGTGGTTAAATGAGATTGATCGTTATGCAAGTGAGAATGTCAACAAGCTTCTTGTGGGAAACAAGTGTGATCTTACTGCCAACAAAGTTGTGTCCTATGAGACAGCTAAGGTGATTATCTTCTTAAAATAATAAAATGCCATTTAATAGCCATTGCCAATGATAGTTAGATTTCTTGCATAAGAAATATTGCTGTCACTATCTGCTTTCCTTTTTCTTCTGGAGCTTATTAATTTGAAAATCTTTTTGGTTAGGCATTTGCTGATGAAATTGGTATACCATTTATGGAGACTAGTGCGAAGAACGCCACTAATGTAGAGCAGGCCTTCATGGCAATGGCTGCTGCAATAAAGAACAGGTATGTTGTCCATACCTAACGTATATTTTTGGGGCCTGTTTGGCCTTGGTGCTTCTGCTGAACTTTTATTTAAGTAGAGCTGTTCGTTGGAGCACTAATAGCTTTTGCAATCAAGTCTCCTCAACAGCCTCACTCTGCAACAGAAGCATTAAACTGGAGCTTCTAGTTTTGACGCTTGAAAGCTCATTTTAGTTTCTTACCACAGCAAAAGCTTTAGCATGCTTGTTAGCCAAATGCCTGGCTATCAGAACCTTGTATCTATTTTGGGAGCATAGAAGCCTTTCCAAAGGAGGTCAAACAGGTGCTTAAGCTTTGTTTGGATGCATATCTTGGTATAGCATATCTCTGTTGTTTACTCAAGAGGCACGTGGTGATTCTGTGATTGGTTGATAGGGACAGCATGAAAGAATGCTAATAAACACACAGCAGATATGGTCTTCATCAAGTCATTTCTTGAAATAGGATAAATCACCGTTTATAGAATGCCTTCTCTGGGAAAAAGTTATGGTTAGTTAGGGCCTTGTGATGAACTAGAACTAATCTCCTGTGCTCCTGCATTGCAATCGCAACAGAAAATCCCTCCAATGTTTATGTTTGGTGGGATAAACTGTTCAGACATCCAAACAGGTCCTTAGTCATTCATTTTTTTATGTACCTTTTTAATGAGTGCTTGAAAGTTAATAGCTGAAAGCCCTTTGGTGCTCGCAGGATGGCTAGCCAACCGGCCACAAATAGTGCACGGCCACCGACGGTGCAAATCCGGGGACAACCTGTCAATCAGAAAACCTCCTGCTGTTCTACTTAAGTTTATGCTGTTCTCACAATTCCCATGTAAACTTTTTGTGGTTACCTGTTCAGAATGGTGCTCTACCTACCAGTAATGTTGCTTTAGATGCTGTACCAAGGACCACGGAACAGGGATTTGGGATTTATATATGCAGTTATTTAGGGTTTGCTTCCTCTCTTATATTTTTCGTCTGCTTCCTTCAATGTAGCCATCAGGAAGTTATTGGAGATATAACTAATTATGTGACAGCCTGCTTGTTTCATTTGCTTCCTTCAGTATAGCCATCAGGAAGTCCGATTGTTTTACTGGGCAGTCTCCAGTTTTTAAACCATGTGAATATTTTTGTTCATATTGGTTAAAAGATTATTTTAGTCGGTGCCATGTAACTTTGTTTGGATTGTACGTGACATTAGTTCTTTTAGTTGCTTGAGCACCGAAACTGAAACCAAGTGCTCTGGCGAATCTAGAGAGAAATGCAACTGCAGGTGAAAGACGTCTTGGACAAGATCTAGATCTTATATTCCGACTCTCAACTGGTAAGTGTGCATGATTCTGCTCGATTGGAGATGTTTTCCTGGCTTGTAAACAGATTGCAAACGAGGATTCAGTTCTAAATTCAATGAGCTCTTGGGTTGAGGATTCAAGTGTTGGGTCCTGGCGTGTTCAAGTGTATCAGGTCTGTTCTTTTTTATTTAGAAATGATTAATATCTTATGAGGTTTAGGTGTTGGTGATCATCTGATTATCTTCCATGATCTACTTATGACAGGCCCAAAGTAAAGGTTAATTCAGCCCTGCTCAAAGTGGAAACGATCTGGAGCATTCAAGGTTTTCACGTCAATTGGTCAACTCGAAACTACAGGGGAAAAAAAGGACAACAAAAAAAAAGAAAGAAAGAAAAATTATGCTGCACTTTGGCATGCGTCTCTATTACTCTCACATGTTAATTTCAGTATTGTACTGTACAATTATTGTAAACAGTTCTAAAAAATTTGCAACAATCTTTTAGCTAGAATTATGTACGGTATCTACATAGTTATTATCTAGTTGTACTATTTTAGATATGCCTCCAATTCTGAAACTAGAAAGTTTTATAATTCTATTTAGTTTTGATTACATTAAGTTAAGTTTATATTATACCTAATTTTATTAGAATTATTTTTAATCCGAGTGAATTCGTGTTCCTAATTGTATTAAAATTTAGACACTATTATAAATATATTCTTATTTTATCGATTTGATGTAGCGGATGAGAAAAAGTATGTGTGTATTTTGATATTAGAGTTTTGTAATAAAGATATATTTTGTACATTATTTTGATTATAATAGAAGTCTTCGCTTCGTTATCGCCCGTGGACATAGCGTGTTGGGCGAATCATGTAAATATTATGTGCTTTAGTTTCTTCTTTTTTTTTAATTTATTTTTTGTATTTTCGCATCCAACGAAGTAGATTTTTTTTGTTTTTATCGTAACATACACCGACTGATTAAGAAAAGATAGAAAAAAAAAAAGAAGAAGCAATTTTTAATTTATTTATTTAAATAAGTAATATCCTGATAATAAACTTATTTATTTAAATAATGCCGATTTTTAAAGAAAATGTTGTTACTAACTCGGTCACTGTTTCCTTATTGTCTCCATCTTCAAATTTGTTTGTTTACGTATCTCTACAGGAAAAAAAATTGTCTCTCGGCCTCCCTCCAAGCCCGACATGGATTTGTTTTAACTGATGCGAGGCCACAGGAGTTTGTTTCTCCTTCTTCTGCTAAAAAGAGGAATCTTTCCCGACGCCAACCCGCTGGACCCTTTTTTTTCTTTCTTTTTTTTTTTTTTCTTTTTTTTTTTTGGTTCTTAGCTAAAACGAGGACACCTGGCGACAGCGCGCTGTTCTTGTTCCACCTTATTACCGCCCTACACATTCACCCTACACATTCAGAGAGAGGATATATATATATATATATATATATAGTAGAGAGATAAGAGGGGAGTAGTGTCTGTTTCCATCCACATCCGGGAGATCAAACTCCCACACTCTCTCTCGATTGTAAACGTGACAAACCTGCCTGGAAGGCGAGAATATTCATTTAAAAAGAATTCCCACTTTACGTGGCGGGGACTCCATCCGTTCCTTCACCACTGACCGACCAATAAAAATTCCTCAAGGTTGTCTCCGATCAAAATCAACTAGTGCTCTGCTACCTCCATTCGATTTGTCAGCACGTGCTCCTCGCGGTGGTGGTGGTGGTGGTGGTGGTGGTGGTCGCGGTGGTGGAATTAATAAAAAGAAAACGAGAGGCAAGGAAATTTGGCAGAGTTTTTACAAGACTATAGGCTATAGCAAATTTTTAAATTAAAGTTGACCTCTTGGATTTGATAGCTACCTCTTATCCACAACTTTTAGGTTTTGATTATTTTTTTTTTTCAAACTTTTCTGGCGAATCTTACTGTTTTTATCAAAACAGTGGTGATAAAGTCTAACAGAGAGAGATATTTAAAGGGAAATGCTTTTTGTACACCTCTTAGGATGTACATCTTATATCTCACTTATTTAAGAGTGGGGTGAATTTTACTGGTCATATCGAAATGATCAGTGAAGAAAGCCCCATTTTTGGATGGATGGAATGTGCATCATACATCTTATTTTTATTTTGGAGTGTATGAGTAGTATTGCCCATATTTAAATGAGAAAGAGTGATGAAATAATATAAGATGCCTATAATAAATTCGCAACTCTTGAAATTAGGTAGGATTTAACATTTTTGTTGTCAGTGAATTAATTTATTATTTGCGGGGTAAAAACTGATATAGAATAAAGTACAAACCTCTTAATTGTGAGAGTTCTCTTTTGTGTTTACCAAAGTTGCGGATCAAACGCATATTTTCTACATTTTGTGGATGGGATTGTGGATGGGACAAACTTACATGTTTCTTTCAGACGATTCACGTCATTTCAATGCAATATGGGTGTTTGTCACATTTCAAATGCGTCTACCATGTTATTAGTGATTTTAGAGAGAAATATATATATATAATATTTATTTATTTATATATTCTCGAGTTTGGCGTGCCACTGGAATCAATGATCGATCAATTTCGAATGAATAAATAAATAAAACGTAATCGAGGTAGCTTCCGTAAAGCACCAAAGTGCGGTTGAAATTAGTCGACGCCGGTGTCTTTTTTTCTTTTCTTTTTTTTTATGTTTTTTCTTCATCCTTCTAGTGCCGAAAAACATGATAGAACCTGTACATGGTGGAGGGCCCGAATTGGATGTTGCAATCAAATAGCAACCAGCATTAAAACGACCAACGACCACCTGATTCACGCATTAATTTGCCTCTTCGTGGAATAGATGTGACGCCATATAATTAATAATCCCATGCTGTATAAATATATATATATATATATATATATATATATATAGAATTTATATATTTTTAAAAGTATAAGTCAAATTATATTTATAAATTTTTTATCATTAAATTTATATTGAGATTTGTATAATTGTATTTTTTTTTTTTAGTTGACTTTATAATTACACAAATCTCAATGCTGTATAAATATATATATAATTAATAATCTCATGTTGTATAAATATATATATATATATATATATATATATATATATATATATATATATATATATATATATATATATATATATATATATAGTTTATATATTTTTAAAAGTATAAGTCAAATTATACTTGTAAATTTTTTATTATTAAATTTATATTGAGATTTGTATAATTGTACTTTTTCTTTTTCTTTTTTTAGTTGACTTTATAATTACACAAATCTCAATGCAAATTCAATGGTAAAAAATTCACAAGCATAATTTGATTTGTGCTTTTAAAAATATATAAACTCTACTCTCTCTCTCTCTCTCTCTCTCTATATATATATATATATATATATATCGGCTACTATACTATTAATAGTACTAAGTTATTGGTGCTATGAAATTTTCTACTCTTAGATCAAATCTTTTGATTATTTTCACCTATTAGATTTTATTATTTTCCCAACCTATGAATGTCAATAAATACGAATACCCGAAATTTTATTCGAATCCGAATCCGAACGTAAAGGATTTACCTGTTGTTAAACGGATATGGATTCGGATATGGATATAAAATTTAAAAATCCGATGGATTTGAATTTGGATATGAATTTTGATTGTACTCGATCCGAACGCAAACCCGAACCCGAACCCGAATCCAACCCGAATCCGAATTGATTTTACGTTATATAATATATATGTATATAAATATTTGATATTATATTTAAATGTATATTTTAAAATTTTAAATTTAATATAATATATTTAGAAATATTGTAAAGAGAAAAAAAAATAATAATTGTTTCGAGTTTGAATTTTCGGGTTAGGATTCGGATTCGAGTTTTGAATTTTTAGTTGGATTCGGATTTGGATATAGATTTTTAAAATCCGTAGGATTTGGGTTCGGATTCGGATTTGGTAGTCGGATTCGGATTTTTAAAAATCCGCTCCGAATCCGACCCGTTGACATTCCTACCGCAACCACCTATTAAACTCAATGGGCCCACTATCATCTCAACCACACATCTTTTAATGTAAGGATTAAAAATTTAATAGCACCAATGACTTAGTACTATTAATAATATTCCAGCCTATATATATATAGAGAGAGAAAGAGAGAGAGAGAGTATAACTTATATACTTTCAAAAGCACAAGTACTCTCTCTCTCGGGGCACTGGGTAGTACTATGAATATGATTGTGCTTTTAAAAACATATAAGCCATACTCTCTCTCTCTCTCTCTCTCTATATATATATATATATATATATATATATATATATAGAGAGAGAGAGAGAGAGAGAGAAAGAGAGTAGGGCTTATATATTTTTAAAAGTATAAGTCCAATTATACTTGTGAATTTTTTATCATTAAATTTGTATTGAGATTTGTGGTATTGTAAAGTCAACTAAAAAGAGAGAAAGAAAAAGTAAATAGTACAAATCTTAATACAAATTCAATAATAAAAAATTTACAAGCATATTTGGACTTATACTTTTAAAAATATATTAGCCCTACTCTCTTTTTCTCTCTCTCTCTCTCTCTCTCTCTCTCTCTCTATATATATATATATAGAGAGAGAGAGTATGGCTTATATGCTTTTAAAAGCACAATCATATTCATACTTGTGAATTTTTTACCATTAGTTTTAAAGCTTATATACATTGGAATTTGTGCTTTTTACTTTATTTTTCTTTCTATTTAGTTGACTTTACAAAAGCACAAATCTCAATACAAATTCAATGATAAAAAATTTACAAGTATGGATGAACTTGTGCTTTTAAAAAATATAAGCTCTACTATATATATATATATATATATATATATATATATATATATATAAAGAGAGAGAGAGAGAGAGAGAGAGAGAGAGAGAGAGAATTGGACTTCTGTCTGTTTGTAAAAGTATTAAGTAATTAGTGCCGGTAAGTTTTTAGTCCGGGGATGTAGGAACGTATGATTAAGATAATAATAATTTTCTAGAGTTTAGTGGATGGTTGGTAGAATAGTATGACCAAAGGATGAAATTAGTCAAATAGTTAAATCTAACGGTGAAAATTTTATAAGAACCAATTACTTGATACTTTTAAAAAAACGGTAATCTTATATATATATAATTGAGTTTTTATGCTTTTAAAAGTACAATTCATTGGTGCTAGTAGATTTTTAATTCTTAAATGAAAAGATGTGTTGATAGAATGATAGGGGTCTTTTGGGTTTAGTGGATGGTTGGTGGAATAGCATTATCTAAAAGATGAAATTAGTCTAAGACATAGATCTAACATTAAAAAATTACAAGTACCAATTAATTGATATTTTTAAAAATATAGTAGCCGGACTTTCTCTATCTCTATAGAGAGAAAAAATTGAGTTTCTATACTTTTAGAAGTATCAACTTATTAATTAATTATTGTAAATTTTTAATCTTTAGATAAAAGATGTGCAGTTATAGAATTAAATATTTTGAGCCCATAATTTGATACGAGGGACACATGAGCATAGTTAGTTAATTCGCGAATTATTCGCGAATTATTGAGAATTCGAATTAAACGTGTCGTTTCCGACTTTTTCCAAAAATTCAGAATAATTCACGAATTTTTGAATCAAAAAGTATTATTCGCGAATTATTCACGAATTACGAATTTTTGGGTGAAAAGTTCGTTCTTTTTCAAAGCATAGTTAGTTAATTCGCGAAAAATTCGCGAATTATTGAGAATCCGAATTAAAATTATTTGTCGGGAATAATTTAAAATTATATATTTTTTTGTTCTAAATGAATATTTTATTTATTTCTAAAATAAATTGATTAAATTATTTTTAAAAATTATAATTGTTTATACTAATAGTATAAATTTTTTAATTTTTTAAAAATTTAAAGCTGAATTTTTTATCCCGAATTTTTAATTAGTAAACGTATTATTTCCATATAAATCACGTATCCGAATAATTGACGAGCCTGTTTTTTAGCCGAATTTTTTAACGAATTATAAAATTATGATACGAATTTTATCCTTATTATATCCGTACCGAATTTTTGCCGAATCCGAATTAACTAACTATGCACATGAGTGCCATACAAAAGACGAAAGAAAAAAAAGATTGAATCATTGAAATTTGTACAGTTTGAACATCTTATTAGCATATTCTTCTAATTTATTAGAGAAGCATAAACTATCTAATAGATGAGTAGTAGGATTAAAATATATATATAGAGCCACATATTATGTTCAGCCAATAAATTTATTTTTAAATAAGATGAATCATCTTGTAAATAAATTATACCCTCTTAGCAAATCACGAATGCTGTAAAATTTTACCTTAATTTTTAATAAAAACAAATTATACTGAAAAGTGACCACCAAATAAATTATTTTGACATTCAAGTAGGTCGAAAAGTGGTGCAGCATTCAATTTGCTCACTAAGTTGGTTGGTTTTTTTCTCCAACTTGTCCACCATTCAATTTGCTCACTATGTTGGTTGGTTTTTTTCTCCAACTTGTCACTGTATTACAGGGCGTTGATAACGTGATAATATGACTTTGCAAATGCCGTTGGATTTGGTATGTCACTATGGCTACCTCCAAAGTCTAAAGTTTTTTCTTTTTTTTAAAAAAATGTTGCGCTCTATCCGCTTCATTCAATACGAAAATAAATTAAGCCAGAGAGGGAGAGACAACTAGGTCCCGAAGAAAAAAAAAAAATTATTATTATTATTATGAGTTGTGACGCTTCAGACCTTCCCACAAAAGTAAATCTCTCTTGACCCAACTAATCGCGCTAAGGGAATCCGTGTTCGTTTGGCGAAAAATAGTGTTATTCCTGATGGCCCAAATAACCGCCCAAGTCGCTGAAATGTACGAAAGCTTCTTATTCCTTGCAGCAGGCCCCTCCGACGCCATCTACATTTCCCAGACACCTCTAGCGTCAATCACGGAGTTCCTGAGCCAGGTGGTTGCGTCACCCATCCCCAAAACGAATCGTGTGAAAACACAGCCCACGAATAGGTGATCTATCGTCTCATTCTCGCACCCGCATAGCATGTAGAGGGTGCAACCCACCGATCCCCTCTTGACTAGATTATCGGTTGTGGGGAGTCGTCCTTTAAGTACCAACCAAACGAGAATATGAGTTTTTAACGGCACCCGAAGGCTGCATAAGAATTTGGCGTATAAGTCCCTAGTACCCCCGTCGCTAAGAACCGAGTAGGTAGACTTAACAGAAAAGGTACCCTTGTCATGCCACCGCCATACCGTAGCGTCGTTTCTGGCCCCTAAAGTGGTCCCCCTCAACAACTTCTTAAGCTCCACCAGCTGTCGAACACGGCCGAATCACACCCGCCCCCCCTGTGTGACACCTTTCAGGATTTTCCTCTAATTCCATCCATTGCGCCCAAAACACTCGCAGACTCGTAGAGATTTCTTCTCCACATCGATAAAAACCTCGGGGAAGAGAAACTTTAAGGTCAACTCACCACATCATCTGTCAGACCAGAAGTTGGTAGTTTTTTCATTCCCAAGTTGATAAGATACCCCTTATCTGAAACACTCTTTTAGACCGATGACATTCCTCCACCATTGTGAGAACGGCCTAAATGCTCTCCCCTCTTGCAGGGGTTTTCTCTTCATGTAATACACTGCTCCGATCAGTTTGGTTCAAATAAGCTGAGGCATCGTGAAAAACCTCCACCACCATTTGGTGATTATGGCGTCGTTCATCAGGTGTATATCAAGAATTCCCAGCCCCCGTTCCATCTTGTTCTTGCACAAATTCTTTCACGCAACTAGTCTTCCTCTCCTGTTCAGGTGCAAGTCCCCAAACCAGAAGAAATCCCTTCTGAGGGCCTCGATCCTCTTTCTGACCCAGCTTGGAGCTTTGAATATGGAAAGCAGGTAGATGGGGATGTTGGTTAAGACTACTGTCACGCCCCGGTGTCGAAACTGTGACCCGGGCTCGCCAACAGATCCGCCACCCATACGGAAAGCCCTGTATAGACGAAGCGACTAACCTACAAAAGATCAGCTACACTATACAGATATCAGAGCTGAAAAGTAAACTGCTGAAATTAAAAAAAAAAATATACAAATCATCAAATAGTACATGCCAGGTATTCACAATACATAAGTCATTCCAAAACTAAAGCTCTCAAAAGTAAAATATACATGATACATCCCAAAATCACAGACAATACTAGTGCATCACCAAAAGGGTACATCTACTCTCACAGGAAGAAGACTGATAGGGATCTAGCTCGCGACTCCCTTACCTCGATCAGCAGGATCAGCAACTGGAGCAGCAGGAACTGGAGTAAAGGTCCCTGGGGAAAAATCACCACGGCGGGTGTGAGAACTACATCCCACAATAGTTCTCAGTGGGTATCGCCAACAAGCCCGACGGTCTGCCCACTAAGTCTACTAGAGGCATAAAGTAACAAATGCATTATTGAAAGTAAAGGCTGGAAAATAACACTACAGCTACTATGTCTCTATCTAAATGCAAAAGAAATGGAACAGATAGAAACATGATGCATCTACTATCTCTCAATATATAATCACCCAATATACACTGACTGTCACAAAGGGTCCAGTCAAACCTGCGCCTACCTACTGCCGTTACATCCAAGGAGGACCGGACTTATGTAGGGCGTCCGTGACTGCCAAAACTGGCCCAGCCAGAGGGACTGCGTCGACAAGTCGCGATAGCAAGTAACAAGCCCAACTCCGAAGTGGCACTCGAGGGGCGCGACCCCACCAAGGAAAGTATCTGCGCATCTCTATCGAGCTCAAATGTGGCTCATGTAGGCTATAGTCCAAATCCACGATCAACAAGATCGACAGTAACCAACAAAACCAACTCTCACTCACAGGCTGGAAAACCATACAGTCGCGACCCACCGTCGACTCAGATGGCTCCCAAAAATAAAATACTGATCTAACACTGCTACCGGACTCCACTCGGCCCCCAGGCGCGAGTGTAACATGCATTCCACAACAACCCGACCACTCGGCCCACTATCCAGGCGAGGAAACTCTAAGTCCAGGTAAAATAATAGATAACAGTGTGTGAATGTCTAAAACATAAATAACCTAGCCAAAGTTGGAGTTTTCTACTAGTCTGGTTAAATATGTAGCATATGACGGGGTGCTAGGTCAAGTTCCAATGATAACATTAATTTAACAGATTTAGGAAGCAATCAATCAATATGATCATCATAGCACACAAGTAACATCAATTCTCTCTTTCTAGCATGCTTCATAATACACTCACAATCATGCATGTTTCCTATAATATAGAATTAATGATCAGTCCACCAATTTTGAAGACGAAGCAACCCACCTGGAAGTACAAATTGATCCAAAGTCCATAAAGGATGAAACTGTACGGGGATAATTCTCGGATTTCCACAAATCCAACGGACCCAAAAACACCCAGAAATACCTCATGGTTACAAAGACATGGTCCAACATTACATTCAACACAAAATTTCCAAGTGTACAGTTTGCTGAAATTTCAGTCCCAAAGAAGCTTAATTATCACCTGCGAGATAAACTCTAAAAATTCCAATAAAAATATAATGGTGGTCCACGCGAAGCGTAGATGTCAATCGAGCCCTTAAACATCGAATTCTGATACTCAAGTGTAGAGATAAAAATCCAACAAAGCGCTGCTGTCCAGGAAAAACCACCAGCAAAATAGGGCTCAAAAATGTACCAGAAACCCCCAAAAAAAACCCAAATTTGGGAGGAGTTAAATATACAAAAATCGTAGATTTATCTCTCGTGAATCCGACGCCAAAAAAATCATCCAAAAATTCTGTCGGAGTAGCTCTGTGGACCTCGTGGACCGAAACGAGACGGAAATGGGCCACCAACAAAAGAACGTCGCACTGCGCTAACTCGCCGAAGACGTCGATGCAGCGGCCTCCAAAAAATCCGAGCCTCCTTCACAAGAAGCAGCACAAGATGATCAACAAGGTTGCTTGAGGGCTCAAGTGGGTTTGGGCTCGGGAAAAGGTCCAAGAGCCCAAAGAAGAGGGCTATTTATAGGCCTCCACCAAAGAAACCCAAAGAAATCCCCTTCATTGGGTTTTTGGGCCCAATTTTCGGGCGCCCGGGGGTTTCGGGCTGCTACAGTAGACCGAAAAAAACCCCCGGCCCGGCCCGCCAACCGCGCCCGAAACCACCACGGGCTGCCACGTATCCCCTGCGCGTCCCGCGCGCTCGGCCCACGTGCGCCCGCCAACTTTGCAATTCAGGATATTCGCCAATCTACCTGCCTTATGTTCATACCTGCCAGTATAATAAAGTTCTGATTTCTCTTTGTTTACTTTAAGGCCCGATGCCCACTCGAAAAGTAGCCACACGAATCTAGGGTTCCACACATACTTCTTCTTAGCTTCACAGAAAAAGAAGGTATCGTCCGCCTACTGGATTAACGGGATCCGACAATCATCAGCCGACCCTACGCCCCTAAAGAGATCACTGTTGACTGCTTCGTCCGTCATCCTTGCTAGACTCTCAGCTACCATTAGGAATAGATAAGGGGATAGGGGGTCGCCCTGTCTCACGCCTCTCTTACTTTTAAACCGGTTGGTCACATCCCCGTTAACGATCACCGCCACTTTGGCATTTTCGACGCACTGTCGTATCCACCCACACCATCTGTCGGAGAAAATCCACCACTCCAAAACTTTCCCCATGAAGGACCAATTAATTCTGTCGTACGCCTTCTCGAAGTCCATTTTCACGCCGACACCCTCATTCTTGGTTCTAACCCCCCACCCGACGAGTTCACAGGCCGTCACAAAAGCGTCGTAGATATTCCTCCATTTGAGAAAGGCAGATTGTGAATGCGAGATTAGAGTGTGTAAGACCGGCGCTAGTCTGTTGGCCAGTACCTTTGAGATTGTCACGCCCCGAGGTCGAAACTGCGACCCGGGCCCGCCAACAGATCCGCCGCCTATACGGGAAGCCCCGTATAGACGAAGCGATCAACCTGCAATAGATAATACTAACAACTATACAGATATCAGAGCGAAAAAGTAAACTCTTGAGATCAATAAATACAATCCCCAAATAGTACAAGTCAGGTCCTCACAATACATATGTCTCTTCAAAATAAAACCCTCAAAATAAAATAAATATATGATACATCCAAACCACTGACTGTACTAAAACAACTCCAAAAAGGGTTTATCTAGTCTCTCACTGGGAACGGATAGGGATCTAGCTCGCGATTCTCTTACCTCGGTCAAATGATGTAGCAGCAGGAGGAGTAGCAGGAACAGTAGAAGAAGTCCCTGGAAATGATCACCAACAGAGGTTGTGAGAACTACAACCAACAGTAGTTCTCAGTGGGTACCGCCACCAAGACCGACGGTCTGCCCTTTAAGTCTACTAGAGGTATAAATTAACAAATGCGGTACTATAAAAAAAATGCTGGAAATAACTCTATAGTTACTATGCCTCTATCTAGATGCTCAAAGGGTGATACAGATGAAAAATGATATATTTACTACCTCTCGATAAAATAATCACCCAATCTACACTGACTGCCAAAAAGGGTCTAGTCAAACATGCGCCCACCTACTACCATTACATCCACGGAGGACTGGAATTACGTATAAGGGCGTCCGCGACTGCCCAAAAAGTGCCTAGCCAGAAGTACTGCATCGACAAGTCACGATAGCAAAGTAACAGGCCCAGCTCCGGAGCGGCACTCGAGGAAAGCGACCCCACCGAGGAAAGTATCCGCGCATCTCTGTCGAGCTCAAATGGCTCATGCAGGCTATAATCCAAATCAACGATCAATCAGATCGGCAAAGACCAATTCACATCTCTAACACACTGGCTGGAAATACTCAACAGTCGGGACTCATCGTCGAATCAGACGGCTTCCAAAACTAATACTGGTCTAACCATAACTATCAGACTCCACTCGGCCCCTAGGCGCGAATGTAACATGCATCCCACCACATCCCGACTACTCGGCCCACTATCCGGGCGAGAAACACTTTAAGTCCAGAAAAAAAAAAACGAACAAATATGTGGGAGTGTCTAAAGCATAAATAAACTAGCCCAAGTTTGAATTTTCTACTAGTCTGGTTGAAACATACAACATGTGACAGGATGATAGGTCAAAGTTCCAATGTTGATAAATATATTAATTAACATGATTTAAAAAAATATTACGAAATAAATATTAGTAAATCATGAATTTAATGTAATATAATAGGTCGAATATTATTGATAGTACTGTAGTAGTTGTTCTAATGTAGTCAATTTAATATAGAGTTTCGGAAAAAACACGACTAGTCAAATTACACTGAAAATTCAATCGATTTTGATACTTTCAAAATTCGGTGTAAGAAATCTTTAAATGATCATAATTTTTCACTAAAATGTTTGATTTCAACATGTAATTTTAATCCGGAAAATATTTTTCGAAACCTATGCGTCGGACATCAAAACATTCCAGCCTAGTTTGAAATTAAAATTTAATTATTTTTTTAAAAAATAGTTTGATTATTTAGTTATTATTAATTTTATTAGGTTTAAAAATATATTGAAAATTGTTATCTTTGTTTATAGTAAATTTCGAGTATTGTTCTCATGTACAAACACGTACGACGTTAATTTAATATAATAAATTTTTAAAAATAATTAATAATATTTTATTTTTATTAAAATATTAATTATTTATAATTTTTTTTTTCTCTCAACACAGTTTAGACCTTCATCATATACCTATTAATTAATAATTTGAACTTTTGATCAACAAGGCCTAAGATAGAGGTTTTAGCTATGACAATATTATACACACATGTTAGGTAACAAGAAATTGATAGACTATCGATAATAATTATTACTCAACTTTATTAATAATAAAAAATTATTAAATTAATTTATATATTTTAAAATTATTATATAATTTATTATTATATTTATAATATAATATAACAACGACTACTCTTGAAATCAATTGTGCCTTCAAGAAGTTTCCTCCTCGTCATCCGTTCTGACCATTCTCTTTCTCTTAATTATTATTATTTTTTTTAAGAGAAAAAATGGCTGTTGACGGTTTACGCGGTACTACCCTCTCCAGCCACCTCTATATAAATGCGCAGCAACCCCTGCTGCGATCATCACGAAATATCAGCTGCTCACCCCGGGTCATTGCACACAAGGGGAACAAAAATTGATCATCATCATCATCCAAATCTTCACCAAATTAATCTCCTGATGATGCATCTCGCCGCCGTTTCTACTCCGGTAATCCCCATCCCCCTTCGCCACCCCTCCCCTCTTAACCCCAGCTCATCGTCGTCGTCGTCGTCGTCGTCGTCGTCGTCGTCGTCTCGCTCCTCTTTGCTCAATCCCACCCCAACTAACTCCACCAAAACCCACCTCTCCAACCTCGACCGCGTCCTCTTCAAGTCCCCCGCCACCTCCCCACCCCTCCCACCGCTGCCGTTGCCCTCCTCCTCCTCCTCCTCCTCCACCGCGACAACAACCCAGCAAGAAGAAGCGACCGGTACTGGCGAGAGGGGGGGCCTCCTCAACCTCTCCTCGCTCTTCCCAGCAGCTTTTCTGCGGCGGATGATCACCTCGGACGAGACCATGTCGCCGCGGAGCCTGACCCATCTGCAGCGGCTCCTCTCGTCGCCGCGCCCCTCCCCTAGGAACTCCATCGCGTCGCGGTGGCGCCACTACCACGGCGCCGCCGGATGGGAGGGCCTCCTCGACCCCTTGGACGAGAACCTCCGGCGCGAGCTGCTCCGCTACGGCGACCTCGTCCAGTCCGCCTACCACGCCTTCCACTCCCTCCCCTCCGACTCCTCCCCCTCCCGCCACCTCCGCCTCCTCCTCCCCGACCGCTCCTACCGCCCCACCCGGAGCCTCTTCGCCACCTCCTCCCTCTCCCTCCCTCACACCCCCTGGCACCCGCACCAGCCCGACTCCGACTCCTCCCCTTCCTCTTCCTCTTCCTGGCTCACCCAGCGCACCAGTTGGATCGGGTTCGTCGCCGTGTGCGACTCCGAACGCGAAGTCGCCCGCATGGGCCGCCGCGACATCGTCGTCGTCCTCCGAGGCACCGCCACCTGCCTCGAGTGGGCCGAGAACCTCCGGACCTCCCTCGTCCCCGTCGACGCCGACGCCGACGCCGAAGCCCCCAGCAGCGACGGTGACCCCAGCGTGCCTAAGGTGGCGCGCGGGTTCCTCAACCTCTACAAGACCCCCGGCGTGCACTTGCCGAGCCTCTCCGACGCCGTGGTCGGCGAGGTGCGCCGCCTCATGGAGGTGTACAAGGGCGAGGAGCTGAGCGTCACTGTGGTGGGCCACAGCCTCGGCGCCGCGCTCGCCCTCCTCGTCGCCGACGAGATCCGCGCCTGCGCCCCGCGCGCGCCCCCCGTCGCCGTGGTCTCCTTCGGCGGGCCCCGCGTCGGGAACCGCGCCTTCGCGGAGCGCCTGGAGCGGTCGCGCGGGGTGGGCGTGCTCCGGATCGTCAACGCGGGCGACGTGGTGACCCGCGTGCCGGGGCTGCCGCACGTGCAGAATGGGTTCGAGCATGTGGGGACGGAGCTCCGAGTGGACAACCGCGACTCGCCCTGCCTCCGGCCCAGCGCCGGCCCAGCTTGCTCCCACGACCTCGAGTCCTACTTGCACCTCGTCGACGGGTTCATGGGTACCGGTCGCCCTTTCCGGCCCGACGCTCGGCGGAGCATCGTCCGTTTGCTGCAGCTGCAGCGCGCCAGCGTCAGGGCGTCTTACGTGAAGCGGGCGTTCGAGCTCGGGATCGACAGGAAGGCCGCCACCGCCGCCGCCGCCGCGGGGCTGAACCGGTCCGACTCCTACGGATGCGTCCCAAGTCCATCGTGATCAAAAGATGACGCCGGTTCTGTTACCTAGCTACTAGTAATTGTAGCTTCTAGTACGTAGTAACTCATGTAAATTGCGTCCCTGCTGGCGTATTAGCATTTAAGCAACGGAAAGTCATATTACGTACTAATATTTTCTGACGAAATGCTTCTTGTTAGCTCTAAACTTGGATGCTAATTTTTATATATATATATATTTTTTTGTTCATCTGATAATTTGAATAATTTTTTATTTTTTTTACATTGAAAAATATATAAATATAAGAAGTTCAGTATGAAAAAAATTAATTATTGAGTAAAAGAGCATTAAAATTATATATTAGTTTTTTAATGTATATATAAGTATTTCTCTTAATATTATGCGGCCCTGTGATTTTTTACTTTGACGTTCTACCAATACTTTACCGCTAGCACTTGAGTCTATATAATTTGGTTCCGAAATAAATTATTCTTAATTATTTGTGGTATAGATATAATTATTTTAATAAATAAAAATAAAATTAATTTTATATTTGAATGAAATGTAATATTTTCAGAAATAAAAAAAATAGTGTTTAGGTAGTTTAATTTGAATAGTAAAAATAAAAATAATTACAGTTTTAAAATAATAATATTTTATTTAATTAATTAACATATAATTATTAATTAAATAATATTTTATTTTATTTTATTAATTATGAATACGACTATAAATATAAATATGAATTAATATTAATTAATTAAAAATAAGTACGGTTAATAATTTAATGAATATAAATTAACAAATAAATTAGTCAATTATTTAATAGGTAGATAATTAGATAAACAAATTAATTAAATTAGTCAAAATATTAGTTTCTTAACCAATATAAATATTATTTATTATATAAACACACTAAATAATGTTTTAATTAGCTAATTAATTATAAATAATAAATTAATTGCTCAAGTAGTTAATTTAATATTTATTAAAGTAATAAATAAATAAATAATTAATTAATTAATATATAATATATTAATTAATAATATTTTATTATTAAATTAGTAGATGTATAAGAAATGAATTGTTATTCCACCTTTCGGTGGAACAACAATTTCACCCTCTTAACAAGTTATCCTAGCTAAGATAACCCGTTACGATGGAAATAAGATTTTTTTTTATTGTTTGAAAACAAAGAGGGGTAAGACTCTTATTTTTTTGTATCCTTGGTTATTTTCAAATCAAACAATAATTGGCCGCGTTTGGTTCAAGAATAAGTTATTTTTGTTTATTTTTTGAATAGATATAACTTTTGGGATAGGAATGGATTAGATCAATTTTGTGTTTAGATAAAAATCGAGATATTTTAAGAATAAGAAAAATTATTTTTGGATGATTGTGTTGGAATAGTAAAAATAAAAATAATTATGATTGAGAACGAAAATAATTTATTTAAACAATAAGTATATAAATATTAGTAAAATAATATTTTAACAAGTTAATAAATAAATTAATAAAAAATACCATATGAGATGATGAAAAATGTCATTAATTAATAAATAACAATAAAAAGAAAAGACAGCATGTTAATATTATTTAATTATTTAATTATGTATATTTTTAATTAATTTTATTAATGAGATAAATTAAATTATTAGATATTTAAACAATATAAATATTAGTTAATTATTAAATAAACATATGAAATCATTAATTATTTAATTAAATAATTAATTATAAATAATAATTTAATTATTATTTAAATATTTATTAATTTAATAAATCAAATAAATAATTAGTTAATTATTAAAAAATAATTATATTACTTAATTATATTTTATAATTATTTATAACCTAATTAGTAGAGAAATAAAATAGAGAATAACTTTCTGATCTAATGAGTGAAACTACTATTCTCCTTTATTGAGGGATTACCTTTCGGTATCGTTTGTTTCGGGGCTAGAACCGGGAATAAGAGGTTTATCCTCCTTATTCTACCAAACGCACCAAGAATTATTCGGTACAGTAGTTCTAGTACAAGCAGAATAAGCTGGAACAACAGTTCTTATCTATTATTTTATAATTTTTTTTTTTTATTAAACTATCCCTCCTCCCCTCATTTCTCTTTTTCCAATACACTCTCATCATCACAAATTCCTCTCTCTCCTTTCTCTTTTTTCCTTCCCAATACACTCTCATCATCACAAATTCCTCTCTCTCCTCTCTCTCTTTTTCTTCCCAATACATTCTCATCATCACAACCTCTTTATTCTTCTTATTCCTCATTCTCATACCAAACACAAAATTTCTTATCCCTGGAACCGAACCAAACGCTTTTTCGCTCTTATTCCGTACTTTATACCTATCCCCAGAATAGCTAGTTCTGGTTATTCCGTTACCAAACGATACCTAGAGACCGGAGAATAATAATTCATAACAATTTTTAACGAATAAGAAGAATAAATTTCTTATTTTTTTTTATCTTTTCAATCAAACGGTATCTTGGAGTGTCAGTTTTATTAAATGCTAGTATGCAAACAAATTAATAAGAGTAATAAGTAGATAGTAGTCTTTGAATAAGTCAGATGTAAAATTTACACTAATAAATAGGTGTATAAATAAGTCGTACTCAGTAAAAAAAATAAATTAATTTATGCAAGTAATTCAATATATTGTATATATTTGTCGCCAAATCAACAATTTTTATAAAGAGTCCTTCAAAATCAATGATTCCCCTTGCTACTATCTTTTCACACGGAAGTGGTATTTGCTATTTAGTTTGTGGAATTTCCTTTTTTTTCCGACTTTGACCAGCTAAATTAACTAGATAAAGTTGGTGGATGAAACTCACACATTTATACAACATATATACTAGCTAGTCTTTTATTCTCCAAAATTGAATGTATGGCTACAAAGTTAGAAATTTGTACATGCATTAATCTTGTGATTACGACTCGTATGTACGAAAGCCTTGTTGAATTTTTTCTCAGCAGAGATTGAATAAGATAGGTGTGTTTTTCACAAAAATTGATAGTGATTAGGTCCCATTAAGGAATAATTCAAACGCACGCAAAGAAGATCGTAGACCATGTAAACGAATACCTAGTCTTGGATATTTGTATCCCAGATTGCGTCACGCGTTTAATAAGCCTGACGTAATTCGAAGGTCAAATTGTACGAAGTGTTAATTAACTCTAGATTTTATTAATGAACGATTTAATTAGTCAACGTTGTATTTTAATTTTATTTGTTAAATTTGAATTTATAATTTTAGTTGAATTATTTGGCATATTGCGACACCATCTTCGACCATTCCGTGCTTGGACCTAACACCACACCTGAGAGTTGAGACGGAACCAAGACTGACCACATCGGATCAGTCGTGGGCGAGACCCGTTTTTCCAATTTGCTTTATCGGGTTGGACCAAGCGCGCGCCGTTTCTTGACCGTTAACACGAAATTTGGAGCCCGCGGCGACCGCAAACGAAAACATCTCACGCGGGAAATGTTTGAAACGTCGAAACGCCACTTCAAATGTTCACCGCGACTCCCCCTCTTTTTTTTTTTTTTCCCACATCAATGGCGGAAAATTCCGAAGCAGCAGCAATGCGTGACCTCGTCTCTCTCAATCCCCTTGATTCCCAGGTAACGCAAATCTCTCTCTCTATGTGCTTTGAGCTCAAATTGGCATTTCATCATACACTACACCTGCATCTGTTTTGCACTGTAGGTTTACGGCGGTTCTTCTTATCCCCTCTCTCTCCCTTCTCGTAAGTGCGCAGAGACCCCGCCCCTCGCCTTGATTTCCATTCTAATGTCTCCGTTTTGTTCTTTTGCAAAGAGCCTAAGATCGTTTTGATTTGAATTTTGTTCAGAACCTCTGGACATCAGGAACTGGTTCTCGAGCTATGAATACGAATCCGAGGAAACAACCGATTCGTTCCGCGGTGCCGACGCGAGCGAGACGCAGGATCCTGTACAAGTTTTGAGAAAGAGGAAACCCGAAGATCCGACCGCATATCCGGTGAGATCTAGTGTGTTTTGTCCCATATTTCATTTTCTCTGCTACTGTTATTTCTCAGTGGGTATTAATTGCTTGCTCCCATTAGTTTCTTTCTTTTGATTTGAAAGCTTATGCGATGTATTGTGTTTTTAGTGTTTATCCTCAGAACAGCACATAGATCTGATAGCAAATAAGAAAAACTTTGATTATAGTCGATATGGTCAAGATGATTGTAGCAATTGCGATCGTTCGACAGCGACTGGTGAGTATGTTAAGAAGCATACTCGATCTCCAATTAAGATGCTTACAAGGACAAATTTTAGAGCAGAAACCTCACTTGAAGAATATCCAAAAGAAGCCGCAATTAGCACACTAAATTATGGCATGGTGTCGGAGACGACGCGTGAGCTTCCTCATGATGAGGAGAGTCTTACGAAAGACCGGAGATCCAATGCAGAAACTTTCTCAAATAACTCGAGCTTTCCGAGGGGTATCTCGCACATGCCATCAAATAGAGAGAGCAAAGCAAAGAGAAAACAGAATCTAAGAGTAATATTATTTGGCGACGACTTTATTGGAAATTCTGATGAAGCTGCTGTCGATGATATGCCTGCTTCGCCGAAAAGAGAGAGAAGCAAAATTGAGGACGCATTGGGTGGAAAAGATCGGGGGAGCACTGGTATTAGACTGGCTCAAAGTGGGACCAAACAGCGAGAAGAAAACAATGCATCAAATGATTTCATTTCCATCAAGAGCAGGGAGAGTTCAAGGGAGAATGATGGAATTCATGCGCAGCGTTCAGCAGCAACCTTTGGTCACAAGAATATGGCAACTCAGAATGAGATGAAGGAGAAAGACAAACCTTCGAGGAACCTTGGGAATCTGAGAAGCCACAATGGTGGTAAAGGAATAATGCGAAGCCCATTAGGTGATAGCACTAATTTTCAGATGGAAAATGCCGTGGCAGCAGTACCGACCGTGCCGGACTTGTCAGGGAAATGGCGGTGCCCTCGCAAGAGCAGGCCCTACATGGGTCCTCCAATGAAGCAACTCCGGTTGGAGCGATGGGTTCATCGGAAGATATAGCTAGTCTAATGCCTCTAGGTAATGCATTCTATACTCGAGCAGTAGAAGTTTTTGTTCAGTGACTTGAGGTGAAAAGAAAAATGAATGAGCTTCCGCAACTCAGAAGCTAGAAGCTTTTCTAGTTTCAGAGTATGCGTATACTACACTGTTCATTATAGCTAGGAGATTGCCCTCTCGAGTTCTCGGCATTTGCTTTTGCTCTGAAATTCTTGTGATAGTACACTACTGTGTCTGTTTCTGCATGCAGTTTTTTTGTTGTCTATGTTCAAAAACGCTATTCTTATGGTCATATGTTATGAAATACGAGGTAACGGATATCGATGAAAAACTACTAAACGAGTCAGTAGTCCTGTTGTTTCCAGGGAAGGAAATTTTAGTTGAACGACACCGAGTTTGTTAGTTTGTCTCATCCATCTTGAACTAAAAGAGTAAGTCGTAGTTTTTAAGAGCTATTTTTGTAGTTATCAGACTCTCGCAGATCATCAGTCCTTCCTGTTGGCTATTTATTTATGGGTAAAAATATGTTAAACTTTCTGCCCGTGACAATAGGCCCAGGAGACCAATAAGTTGAGTTGGGTGAGCCCAATAAGTTGAGTGGGGCTGCGGTCCACAATAGACCTAACGGTAAGAGGCCCAACAATAGACCCAACGTCCAGGTGGGTTGAGTCCGGTCGAGACCCGTGGGCGCTGTGTCTGTACGCTTTAAATGAATTGGTTGCGTATTTCTAACAGCTCGAGCTTTTGGGATTAATGATTAGCGCCAACGATCCGACACTTCCCTCCTTAGGTGCACCTTCTTGGTTTTTTGCTCTGCTGGGTATCAATAGGGGATCAGGAGGTATGATCAGCGCTAGCCAAATAGGCTCGAGGTTGGAGGTCATATATTTATATAATCGATAACGTATATATATTCTGTTTACATCATTCAAGTTTGTAACTGTTTTCAATATTGAGATTCACTAAATTCATGTCGAGTAACCTGAGAACTTGCCTTGTAGGTGGTCTGCAAAGACACAGTAGATGTTGTTCTTACAATTGGACTATATCTTGGGCAAGATGCAGCCAAAAGGTGGTGCATTTTGGCAATTTTTATCCATACAATATATATTGGGTGAATTGCACTAATAGTCCTCGAGCTCTGGGTTAAGTTCTGTTTTTTTTGCGAGAAAGATGTTACATTATCTGCTTCGTTTATTTATTTTTTTAAGAAATGAATTGAGTAGAAAATGTGAAATAATTAAGGTTTGAACTTGGAATGGACTAAGAGGCGATACATGTGTAGTTTATGGATGTGATGACCAAGAATGCATCACTTGCATGCAATAGTTATTTTGAGAGCAATTGTTGGTATAACAAAAAAAAAAAAAAAATTATTTTTTGAATTCATAGTTTGAGATATTAGAGTAAACTAAAAAATAGTATAATTTTTTAAAAAATTGTTTAAAAATTGTATTCATTATTTTTTTAAGTGATAATTTTATTACCATATAAATCATATTTTCTATACAATTCAAAATAAAATAGAAAAAAAAAATTTAGTATTTAACTATTATGAAATTTTAGTAACTCTAACTTTTAAGAAAACAAATTTACTTAAAAAATAATTTATTCTATTTTTAGAATATTGATTTGTAAGTTTCTTTTATACTTAGAGCTATTTAGTTATCATTTATTTATTTAATAATCTAAGAGATTCGTCAAGCAACATATTCATGTATTTAAAATTTTTTTAACTAAATTTATAAACACATAAATAGAGCTATATTTTTATTTATTTAAATAGATTTTTATTTGTTATAAACATAAAATTAAACTGCATATTTTAATTATATATTAAATAATAATTATAATGAAACTGAAAATAATAAAAATAAAGATTGAATTTAATTAGATTTAATAAATGTTATTACAGTTTTATTATTTGGTGATATACAAGATTATGTACGAGATTTTTAATATAAATTTTATAAATTAAGTTAACTGCTTATATGTGATGAGAATTTTGATAATATTTTTTATAATAAATTATAAGTTATAATATATTGTGAGAATAAAAAAAATTATTTTAAAAATTTAGATAAATAACATAATTATTTTTTTTAAAAAAAATTAATTAAAACTTTTTAAATTATTTTATTTTAGTGTTTATTTTAAAAAAGTATTGTTTGTATCTGATTTATCAATATGTTTACGAATTATAAATTTATTGATTTTATATTATGTTATAGTATATATATATATATATATATAAATAACATAATTATAAATTTTTAGGTATGAAAAAAAATTATAATTTATAAATGATTGACTTGAAATACGAAATAAAAAATAAATATTTAATATATATTTATGATTCATAGAGATAAATTGAATATAAAAAATAAGTAAATATTTTTTTAGTAATAATAAATAAAAATGAGAAATAAGATAAATGCTTTTAAAAATTTAGAATTTAAAATATTAAATAGTTATAAAAAAAACAAACAAGAAAATTAATTTAACAAAAAAAACAACAATTTGAATATAAATCTTACACAACCAAATTACCTCCTAAAACGCTCATTCCAACGGAGCTTTTGTGCCTCAACAGCACCCGAAGCTGCGCCCTCTGACACTCCAGGTTCGGCTGCAGGTCGACCTTCCCCTCTCTGGCTTGAACCCGAATCACTCTGGGGAACTCCACAAACCCCTTAATCCCTCTCGTAATATGTGGGTTCACCGCCTCCGCCCTTCTCTGTTGACCGATTTGGTGTTGACTATGTTGACCGCTCTGACCGGTGGAACCGACAACGGCACGAATGTTACAGCCCTCGCACGTGTGACCCCGCGGCTTCTCCTCCCTCCTCTCCCGAAGCGTCTCCTCCACGAGGAGCTTCGCCTCGGCGAGCTTCATCTGAACCCTCTCCTCCCTCCACACCTCCGCAATCCTCAGCATCCTCCGCTCCTCTTCGATCTCCGTTAGAGCGTTTTCCACCTCCTCGCGCTTGCTCTTCACCTCCGCCTCGAGTTCCCGGAAGTGGTCCTCCGCCGCCTCCCGGTCCCCGCGCTCCTCCGCGAGCTCCGCCGCGAGCACCTTGTTGAGCGCCTCTACCTTCCGCCGCATCCGCCGCTCGAACTCGAGCTCCGCCCTCAGTTCCCGGACCTGGGCTTTCGCGATCTCGAGCTCTGCCCCGGCCCCGTCCATCGCCCGCGAGGTGTTCGACGTAACGCCGCAGAGCGATGGGGATGAAATAAAAGGTGGTGGGCTGGGGCAATGTTGGGGGGAATCATTGCGGCAGAGTGAGTAGTTTGGATTGCTATAAAGCTTCCAAAGAGTAAAGGTGGTGGTGTTGGGTCCATTACTGAAATTTCTAGGGTGTACTGGAGAGTATCCCATCATCTTCTCCACTTCCATTCTCACACTTCTTTTCTGTTTTAAAAAGGTTTTCCAGTACACCTCTCTTTTTTTTTCTTTTTTTTTTTTGTGTAGGAGAATAGTAGATATGGATGGCCAAATTGAACCACAAATAGCAAGTTGCTTAAATCGAACCAAACTATTAAGTCGAACCAAACCGGAATAATTGGATCAGATCGGTTATTTTATTTAGTCTAAAAAGAAATGCCAAATTATCTGATTATTATCTAAAAACTACTACTATATATATTTTCGACTACTTGATTTCTTTTCAGGATTTTCCTTACAAATCTAAGGAGAAAGAAACTGAACTAAATCAAGCAAAATGAGCTAGCTCGGTTCAACAATTTAGTTTGGACCCCAGTAGTGAATAGTTTATGGGTTTCAATAGAGAGAGAGAGAGAGAGAGGGCTATCACATGCACTCTGCTTTCTTTGCTTTGCTTTTTTTTCTTTTGCTTTGCAATGGTGAGAGGTGAGGGATCATGTGCATGTCCTTTACAGATTGGCCCTTTTTCCAGGTCATACAAAAGCTGGCATGGATTACTTTGGATGCACCACCCCTTTATTTAATGTGTAGGACTTTTTTTCTGCAATTCATTTATTATCATTATGCGCATACATGCTTCTCCCATGTGTTCTTTAACAAGCATAGATTGGGTTCAGAGATAAGCATGGCCAAAATTAGCCCATCTAGGCTCTATAATGTTTGCTTTTACCTAGGCCATATCAATGCTTTAGGAAAGTGGGGCATGCTATTATTAATAATTATAAATGAAGAGTGGAATATCATCAACAGGATCCTTGGGCCCTTATTTCCTCTTCTAAAAAGATACACAACCTCCATCTTCTTTCAATTCCACAAAATAGAACATGAAGCATTCAACATGTGAAATGTTTAGAAGCAACTGCTATTTCATCTTGATCTAGAATGGTGTTATTGTTATAATTATAGTATCCTATGCTGGGCGTGCTTCAACTGGGAGTTCTATTTCATAAAAATTAACGTAACTGTGATTGCTACACATTCTTTAATTATTAGTTCTGATTTTCAACATACTAGGCATGTGCAAACAAACAACCAAATACATCACTGTTTCACGGCATCTGCAGTACCAAGCGGGCGCTCATGGAGGACGTTCAGAGGCTTGACTCCCTCGAGGAAACTCAGTGCCTGTCCACTAGCGACCTAGCACTTAGAGCCAACCTCAGAGGCCAACTGAACGACTTAATCGCCGAAGAGGAGATCCTCTGGAGTTCAAGAGCTAAGCAGCACTGGCTCAAGGAGGGGGACGCTAACACCAGCTTCTTCCACGCTATGGCTAACGGGAGACTCAGAGCCAACAGGATCGGGAACATCGTGGACGAGGACCTAACGTTGACTAGGGAAGAAGACAAGGCCGTCTATTTCTTCCGCAAGTTCAAGGCACGGCTCACGCCCGACTCTCTCCCTACCTCTCAGTGTGGGGATTGGAGTGATCTCTTCCCTGACAACACGGCGATGAGCTCAGAACACCTCACCGCGCCATTCACTCTCGAGGAAATCAGAAGAGCGACTTTCCAAATGTCTGGGGATAAGGCGCATGGACCTGATGGATTCAGCATGGCTTTCTACCAGAAGTTCTGGGACGTTATCAAGGACGACCTCCGCAGAATCTTCGATGATCTCTTCGAGGGCTCCCTTGACACGTGGCCCATTGACTACTCGCATATTTGCCTTGTTCCTAAGATAGAGGGAGCGACTACGGCTAGCGACTTCCGGCCTATCAGCCTCCTCAACTGTGTCCAGAAGATCATCTCCAAAGTGATAACGAACAGACTCTGCACCGTTCTGGACAAGATCATCTCCCCGACCCAGTATGCCTTCCTGAAAGGCAGGCACATCCTTGACTCCTTTGTTACTGCTGACGAGCTTATCAGCTGGGGCGTCAGCAGGCAAGTAGACTGTGGGGGTCAAGGCGGACTTCGAAAAGGCGTTTGACTGTGTCAGCTGGGGCTATCTCAAGCACATCCTCCGCTGCCTTGGGGCTAACCTGAGGTGGTGCGGGTGGATTGACCAATGCACCACCAACGGCAAGGCCGCCATTCTCGTTAATCGGAATGTCACGAAATGGTTTAGATTGAAGCGGGGCCTGCGACAAGGGGACCCTCTCTCCCCCTTCCTCTACCTTTTGGTGGCGGAAGGCCTTGCCCGTATGACAAGTAGAGCCGTCCGAAGCAAGCTCATCACTGGTGTTGGACCATCTGGGGACACGAGAACTTCCATTATTCAATTTGCAGACGACACGCTCTTCTTCTGTCAAGCGAAGCAACGGCAGATTATCAACCTCCGCTCGCTTTGGCGAATCTTTGAGTGGGCCTCGGGACTCAAGATCAACACTTCGAAGTCGGAATTACTCTACCTGGGCAGCAGAAGACCCAAAGGCGAACGACTTGCAGTGACACTTAACTGCAAGCTGGGTTCGCTCCCGATCAAATACCTCGGCCTCCCGCTAGTCAAGGCCCGCCTCCCCAAGGAGGCCTGGCATCTGGCTGTCTCCAGGATCGAGCACCGAATCAGGGGGTGGCAAGCTAAACTGCTGTCGTACGGAGGCAGACTTACCCTTGTAAACTCGGTGCTCTCGAATCTGCCCCTCTACCTCTTCTCCGTCTTCAAAGCGCCTGCCTGGGTCATTAATAGAATTGACTCGCTTCGCCGAGCATTCTTCTGGAAAGGGCTGACCTCGGTGTCGGGGGGTCACTGTCTGGTCAGCTGGAAGGTCGTCTGCAGGTCCAAAAGAGACGGGGGCCTAGGCATCTTGAACCTCCAAACCTTCAACCTGGCTTTGCTCGCTAAGTGGTGGTGGAGGTTCCTCTCCCCGGAACCGCCGCCCTGGGAACCCCTCGTCAACAGGCTCTACTATCGCCGCAGGGAACCGCTGAGCGAAGGGTCCTCGTTTCGACCGCTCTCCCCCTGGTGGAAAAGCGTGCTGCACACGCGGGATCTCTTCAAGTGCGGCACGACCCTTTCGGTAGGTAATGGTACTAGGACTGACTTCTGGGGAAACATCTGGTCTGGGAGCTCACCCCTCTCAACCCAGTTCCCGCAGATCTACGAGTGGGTTACCAACAAGCACTTGCGTGTGGCCGACTGCCTGGGCCCGGATGGCTGGAACTGGGGGAGAATCCTGGAGGGCCTCGAGGGGGGGCCCGCAGGCTGGGAGGAGGCCCTCCCGGATCTGGTAGAGGCAACCGCCCATCTTCACCTCACCGACAACAAGGACGAGTTCAAGTGGCGATGGAACAGCTCTGGGACTTTCTCCGTCAGCTCGGCGTACCGTTTCCTACAGGACAGTGGGGTAGTCGTGGACCGGTTCAACTCGATTTGGAGCAGCAAGATGCCTTTGAAAGTCAAAATTTTCATCTGGCTGGTGCTCCGAGGGCGGGTGCTGACCAGGGACATTCTACTGAAAAGGAACTGAACTGGACCGACCCACTGCCCAATCTGTCTTGGACCTGCTGAAACCGCCGATCATCTCTTCCTCTCCTGTGCTGGCACTCTGTCCTTGCTTGAAACCCTTCTTCCCAACAAGAGGGAGATCCGGAGTCTGACGACCGCCAGCGGGCTGTGGGGGACCTTTTCGCTCAAGAGAGGGGCTTGGGCAAAGAAGGCCCTAACCACCATCGCGTCCACCTGGTGGGAAGTCTGGCTGGAAAGGAATCGCCGAGTCTTCGACAATAGGTCCCGTAACTCTAGGGAGCTGATCGCTGCGATCCGGCTCTGCCGGTCGCAGTGGTCCGCGTTCTGCCCCTAGGGTGGTTACTTTCCGGGTCCCTTCTTCTCCCTGCTCTTTCTTTCTGCCCCTCCCTTTCCCCTTTCGGTTCGAGGCCTTGTTGCCTCTAGTTTGTAGCTAAATTCATTTTCCCTATGAATGAAGCGGCAGCATGCTGCCTTCTCTCAAAAAAAAAAAAAAATTAAACAACTATTCTTTTTGTTAATTTTGTATTAGTTTGGAAAGCTTATTTATCAAGGCTATGTTTTTTTTTCCAATATCTATAAAGGTATTTTTAAAATTTTGAAGTGTAATTACTAAACTGCTAAGAACTAAAAAATTGATGCTAAATCTCCATAAAACACTGACAAAATATCCTTAAAAAAAAAGTTTGGATGGTACCGTACCATCATCTTATGATAATTTAGTTTTATATTATATCTATTTAGGTTCTGTTTGGATGCACTAAAAAATATGGCATAGTTAAACTATACTATATCCAGGGACGAAGCTATAGTAGGGCGCAAGGTGGCCATGGCCCCCCTCAATATTTTAATATTACTCAATAGTCATTTATATTAATTTATCTTTTTTTCTCTTTTAGATAATAATGCCCCCTCTCAACTTTTTAATATTTATTTTTGTGCCAATATAATTTTTTTTATTTTTTATTTGTATACATTTTAAATAGATGAAAATATATTAGGAGTCTCGTACTTACAAGTTATTTGAAATACATATTTTAACTCTAAATTTTTTATTTCATATTTTTTAATTTCTAACTATTTTTGGTAAACTATTTTATTTAACTAAATAAAATATTATACTAAATTTAATAGATCTTTTAGCTAAAGTTATTGATCTAATTGAATTACGGTTATATTTAGTAAATTTTTTAATTATTTGAATAAAATAATATAAATAAAATAATTAAATATTAAATATTTTTAAATTTAAAAAATTTAATATTTTTATATTAATTATTTAATTAATTATTTTTTTAAAAAAAATTGATGATGTACTAAAATTTTTATTTGAATATATTTTAGCCCCCCTTCATAATTAAATTCTAGCTTTGTCCCTGACTATATCCATAAAAATAAAAAGAAAAAAATTTATGAAATGTTTGGATTATTCAAAATACAGTTTTTTTTTAGAGTATAGTTATAATATATTCTAAAAAATAGGATAAAATAAAAAATTTACTTTAACTAAGAAAAAAAAATTCGTCATTTTTAGACTTACTTTCAAGATATGATAAATTTTTCATTTTAAAATTTAAAATTTAAAATTTAAAATATTAACACAAAATTTTAAAATTTAAAATATTAACACAAAATTTTAAATTTTAAAATATAAATTTTTAATTTTTAATTTTTAAAATTTAAATTTTAAAATTGGGATTTAAATTTCAAATTTAAAAAATTTCAAAGTTTAATTTTAATTTTAAAATTTTAATGTATATTCAAATTTTAAATTTTAACTTTCTAATTTCTAATTTTAAATTTCTAATTTTAAATGTTTTATTTTTTATTTTAAATTTTAAATTTTAAATTTAAACTTCAACTTTTAAATTTTAAATTTTGAACTTTTAATTTCAAATTATGAAAATTTTAATTTTAAAATTTTAAAATATAAAATAAATAATTTTTTAAAAAAATTAAATTTTTTAAAAAATTATAAAATTATAGAATATGCATCGAAACCGTTTAAAATTTAAAATCATAAAATTTTTTAAATTTACAGAATTTTTTATTTTATTTATATCAAAATCAGTTTATAAAGTTCATGACAATATCTTTTTACTAGACCGAAAAAAAAAAAAAAAAACACACGAGGGGCTAAATGTGTAGTAGAGGCGGTGCTCTTCTGACCGTTCGATCGTGATCCAACCGTAAAGGAGTGTTTCCCAAATTCCAAGTTCTCCGTGCATGTATTTTGGCGCATCAAATTCCTCTTCTCCTTCTCCTCTTCCTCCTCACAACAATCGACTCTTTTACGACTCTCTCTAATTTCACGCTCTTCTCCTCCAATGTCGTCGTCGCCCTCCACCAAACGGTGGCTTCCTCTCGAAGCAAACCCCGATGTCATGAATCAGGTTCGATTTCTCCTCATTTTCGATTCATTTTCGAAACCTCTTCTCGCACGATTCTTCGAATTAGGGCTTGGATTTACTGTTGAATTTTGAGAATTTTGCGTTTTTTTCGATTCGGTGATGCAGTTTATTTGGGGATTGGGAGTTCCCGAGGATGAAGCGGAGTTCAACGATGTGTACGGATTGGATGAGGAGCTCTTAGAGATGGTGCCTAAACCGATTCTCGCAGTGGTGTTCCTTTTCCCCTACTCTTCGGAGGTAATGATTTTGATTTAGTTTTTATGCTTGTTGATCTTTTGAAGATTTTGAGTTGTTTATTTGTTGAAATTTTTGGCTCAGATTGAGGCTGAGAGGCAAGCTGATAGAGAACAGTGGCCCAATGGTGAAAAGAAGGTGATGCACTTTCGCAAAATTTTTTTTGTTTTTTTGATGTTTTAATTATTCATTCATCGTAGACATTTAATAGAATCTATTTTCAAGAGTTGAAAATTCAGCTAATGATAATTGGAAATGTTACCAAGAGGGCACAAATAGAAACAAAATCAAAAGGTGATTACAAAACAAATAAACCACAAGTGCACGACACAAAATGAAGAACGCTAATTTACGTAGAAAAAAATTTTGCAGGAAAAAAATCACGGACGAAAGCGGATATGGATACTTTCACTGTCTGAAAGAGAGAATACAAAATTGTTTAGAATACATCACACGATTTCGCGAGGGCAAAAAAATAAAATAAAAAGGAAAGAAGAAATATTTCTTAACGAATTTCTTTTATCAGAGCCGATTCGTACCTTCTACCACCGACATCTAATTTTCCTTTTCTCAAAATATATTTTCAAAATTTATCGCACCGCAAAGTTATCAGCGAAACAGACACACCTAATAGGAAATATGCAAAAAGAAATCACTCGATTTACATTCGTAATCATTCATAATCATGTTAGTAGTGAATCATTAGTATGCTGTCCGTAATGCTAATGAACTTTATTACTGAATTAGACATGGCAAGAGATACAAGCTAACGAACTTTAAAATTGTGGAAGCCTCCTCTGGTTTAACGATTCAGTTCTATTAATATGGTTATAATTTCACGTTGAGCTAATTCTATTTTTCTACGGTGCAGGAAACAAATGAGAAGGTTTACTTTCTTAAACAAACGGTGGGTAATGCTTGTGGAACAATTGGAGTACTTCATGCTATAGGGAATGCTACTTCAGACATTAAGCTAGGTACTTTCATATTTACGAAGGGCAACTATAATCATGATTCATGGAACTTGTGTTTATTAACTTTGATATATCGTCATTAGGATGGCTAGTTTAGCGCATGTTTGCCACGGCACTGTGAGTCTGCTGCCATTTTAACATGCATTTGTACTTATCAAACAACCAGTGATTCGTTTGGTAAATCCAATTTGGTTCATCCTAATGAGCTTTTATAGATGTTGGAAAGTAAAAAGCTCGAATATGCTTCTACTGCAATTATATAGTCTTTATTCCACTTGGAGGACTTTCACTGTTATAAGACATAGAATGTTCCTTTGTTATCTTTCGAGCTATTTAGTTTCTCCTCTGCTATTTGTGTGCTTGCCCACTTCTTGTATTGCATTACGTATTTATGGTTACCATAAATTGAGAGAGCTATTCTGTTTGACTATTCTTGTCTTTGCAGTGGAGGGATCATACCTGGATAAATTTTATAAAGCAACAGCTAAAATGGATCCTTTTGAGGTTAATATCTATCTGTTTCTTGATAGCTTCTTTGGTTTTTCTTAATAACTGAGAATTCTATGGAGATGAGAGTTTTAACTGATGTAAATTCTTCTCTGTCATGCTTGTCCTTTTCAGCGTGCTGCTTTTCTTGAAAATGACAGAGAAATGGAGGATGCACACTCTGTTGCAGCTACTGGAGGGGAAACAGAGGTTATAGTCTGCTACCTTTCTTTATGTGTGACAAATTGATATATCACCAAATTATTTATTTGCTAGACGTTATTAATTCTACTGATTGTTTCATAGCATCAGATGAGCTGCAGTAATGACTGTTGGTTTTTACTAATTGCAATGGTAGGCCAGACAATTTACTTGAGTCACTAACCAAATTCGTGAGATGGGTCATCTGACATGTTGTTGTTGGAAAGATTTGTTTACGGTGGATTTCTTTCCGATCACTCTGCAGTCTGATCACTTTGTGGTGGTATGCAGAGTGGTCTGTGTTGGGTAGTGGGCATAGCAAAATGTATCAGCCTGTGTTGGTACTTTTACTTCCAGTTTAATATATTTGTACTGCACATTGCTGTATATTTATATATGTTCTTTCGGAAAGGATCAAATCTTTTACTCTTATGGATTGGTTTGGGTTTTTGCGTAAAATTGATTGGTTTTCTGTGGCAAGAATGCAATACATTTTTATGTATTTATCCTTTACCCAACCAAATTTTGAGTTTGGCCAGTAATCTGGCTTTAACCCTGAAGTTCTAACTTAGCCTTTAGTCCCAAGGATCTAAGATCAACATCTTGTATGAAATGATATGTAGGGTGAGCAATTCCACCATAGTGACGTGTCTATAAATACCAATTTATTGTCATATGGTCATCAGTATCTTCCTTCTTTTTTTTTCTTCTCCTTTAGCCATGTCCTCTGACAACCTTTTTTTTTTTTAAATACCTCCAGGCCATTCCGGAAGTCAACGAACATTATATTTGCTTCACATGTGTTGATGGTAAGAATGTTCTATCTTTCCATTTGCATGCTTGACCATTTGCATCAATGTGTAGAATACTTGATACCTGAACATAAAAAGGCACAAAATGTTGATTGGCACTTCTTTTTTTTCGCAATGTCATAGGAGAACTTTATGAGCTTGATGGAGTCAAACATCAACCAATATCACATGGTCCTTCGTCACCCGGCAGCTTATTACAGGTAATCTAAATTTTCTGATCTTTTGTTCATTATGTGCCATATAATTACATGAAGCTGTACCTTGGATAAGCAGAAGTTTTATTTAGACGTTTAAACAAGGACTGACAATCTCAAGGATATCCTTCGAGCAGAATGCACCATGTGTATAACAGTGTTTTCTTCTGTTACTTTGAATTTTTAGATTATGATTGAATTGATGGAAGATGTGATCCTGTCTAATTTGTGATGGGCTATCTATCTCTCTCTATTGGCATATGTTAATGTATATTTCCTCCATTTTTGCTTGTTAAGAATACTGTTTATCAATAGCATTTACAATATATAGATTCTATTCGTAAGTTGTCTAAAATGTTAATCACAGTCCAAATCTTGTAATGCGGTATGTCCGTAAATTGCCTAAAATATTCATGATGCTTAAAATCTTGTAAAATTGCCTAAAATATTCATGATGCTTAAAATCTTGTAATGCTGTATGTCTAACAAGCGGTTTTGTCTGTTATCGTATATGTCATTTACTGTGAGACAGGATGCTGCGAAGGTCATAAAAGCCATGATCGAGAAAAATCCCGATTCGTTTAACTTCAACGTCATGGCGCTTTCAAAGAAAGAGCGGTGATTAACTGATGCTCACAAAATTGTTCATACTTTTCGAGTTCTCAGCTGCGGCTTTTGCTTTGGAAAACATATGATTAATTTTGTGCTCGCAGTTGTTTTCGGATCTGTATGTCTGAAGAGTGACTTTTTGTGATGGTATCGAATGTGGATGCAGATGCTCGTTAGCCTTTTTGTTTAAAAAAAAGAATTGTTGAATGCAGATATTTGTACAAGTGGCTATTACATCTCTGTGGAAAATCAAGATGTAGTTGCTTGGTGGTATGAGTAGATTAGTAGATGTTAAGATTATCAAATCTGATCTGCCTGTTAATCCTGATGAGTAAAAGGATCAAATCTTACAAATGTTGAAATTGAAACAAAGATTAATATCAAATCTTGTTTTTTGTCTGGAGTATCAACTATTCTATTCAAGTATCATGATGGATCTCAATCCTCTTCTCCCAAAATCAGATATAATCAGATTCGGTGCTGGGTTTAGCTCACATTGAAAGGCGCGATTTTTTGTTAATTTTTTTTAAAAAAACTAAGAGCAAGTCCTATTGGTATTCTTGTAATGGTTGATTGTTGGATGATTATAGCCCTTCAATATTGTGCTCCTAAAACGCTTTAGCGCATATTTTGGCTAATGGTTTTTTTGAGGGAAAAGGTAGCATGCTGCCGCTTTATTCATTAGAGAGATGAATTCAGCTACATGGATCAAGACAACTAAGTCTTGGAAAAAAAAAAAAAAAAAAAAAAGACAACTAAGGGCAGTTCGAAGTCCAGGACAAAGACAGAGCACGTGCTTCGGAACACAGGTGCCCTAGGTTTCGGGCGGTCGACCTAAAGCATCCGTACTCGTAATGGTGGAAGGGTATTTTGTATACGAAAGATATTTTTAAATATGGGATAACATTCAGATTAGGGGATGAAAAAAGGTTTGATTTTTGGTTAGATATATAGTGTGGTGATTGTCGCTATGGACATCTGTTTCAACTATTTATGATCATATTCAATGCAAAACCTGTTAGGTGAAGGACTGTTTTGTAAACGAAGGATGAAAATGGGACACGGTTATAAAAAGTCTATGTTCCATCGTCCAAGTGGAGAGAGATATGATGGATGACTTAAAAGGAGTGATATCATGGATGAGTTACCTGTAAAACATAGTAATGAATAATGTATGGACAGGACTGGGCCAAATGCCGGTAGACCAACTCATGATAACATTTTGTGCACCCCGTAAATTTAAAAATAAAATAAATTTTATTAATTATTTTAAAATGATGAAAAAAAAAATGAATAGCTGAGATGTGTATTATTTATTTTTTTTTTGAAATGTATGAATAATATTATTCCAAAAATACCAAAAAAATATTAAAATTTTTGTTGGGCTAATATTACGAAAATATCTATAGTTTTCTTAAGTAGGGTAGAGTTACCGAGCGAAACACCACTCAGATTTGAAACTTAAAGATGCCAAAAAAAAATTTAAGATTTTTGTTTGATTAATATTACGAAAAAAAAAGTACTTACAGCCGGAAAGAACAAAACTGTATGCTTTGTATTATTAAATTTTAGACTTTACAGCTTAATCCTTATGCAATATTCCCTCAAAAAAAATCCTTATGCAATAATAAGCAACGTATTAATAGAGGACCGCCGCTGGAGAGCATATCGAATGCAGACCAATACTACGAAACGGATAAAAGATTTGATAATGGTTGTTGTGATTCGGCTCGAGTGGCTGAAAAAAAATATATATATTTTTTTAAAAAAATAATAATAAAATTTATTATTTTATAAATTAATTTAATATAATAATAAATTTAGGGAAATACTATTTGTACACCCCCAAGTGGGGTGTACATCCTACACCCCACCCATCTAAGAGTGGGGTGAATTACACCGGCCACTTCGAAGTGACCGGTAGGTTGTCTCCATTCTTGGATGGGTGGAGTGTAGAATGTACACTCCACCTGGGGGTGTACAAATAGTATTACCCATAAATTTATATGACGATATTTTTTAAAGCGCCAATATTTACTATATTATAAAGATATTTAGTAACCTTTCTCTCGAGCAACGTTTAAAAAACATTCTTATATTAATTATTTTTTATATTATAAAGATATTTAGAGATGTTTTTCTCCGGTATATTAAAAAAAATTTATAATGCTCCTCCCGCCCCCTCTCTCTCTCTCTCTATATATATATATATATATATATATATATATATAGGAAAATGCTATGTGTACACCCATTTCGGGGTGTACATCATACATCCCACCCATCTAAGGGTGGGGGTGTGATGATGGGTCACTTGATGTGACCCGTAAAAAATATCGCCACCATTAAAATGGTGGAGGTGTATGATGTACACCCCTTCGGGGTGTACATGTAGTATTGCTCATATATATATATATATATATATATATATATATATAGTAGAGTTTATATGTTTTCAAAAGCATAAGTAAAAATATGCTTTTAAATTTTTTATCATTAAATTTGCAAGATTTGTGCTTTTGTAAAGTCAACTAAAAAAAAAGAAAGAAAAAATAAGTAGCACAAATCTCAATACAAATTTAATAATAAAAAATTTACAATATTATTTTTACTTGTGTTTTTAAAAATATATAAGCTCTACTATATATATATATATATATATATATATATATATATATATATATATATATAGTCCGGCTATTATATTCTTATGAGTTAAAATTGTTCGTACTCATAAATTTTCGTCCATTAGATAAAAGAATGCACAGTAAAGATTATAGTAGTTTATAAAATTTATACTATTTCACCAACAACTCACTAAACTCTAGGGAACCACTATCATTCTAACGGCACATCCCTTCATCCAAGAAAGGAAAAGTTATGAATACAAAGAGCTTTATACTCATAATAAGAGTATATTAGCCATACGCTATATATATATATATATATATATATATATATATATATATATATATATATATATATATATATATATATATATATATATATATATTAGAGAGAGAGAGAGAGCGCGCGCTAGGCTGGAATAGTATTAATAGTACCAAGTTATTGGTGCTATTAAGTTTTTAATCATTGGATTAAAAAAATATGTGATTGAGATTATAGTGAACTTCTTGAGTTTTATAGGTGGTTGAAAAATAATAAAATCTAACGGATAAAAATAATCAAATGGATTGATCTAAGAGTAGAAAACTTGATAGTACTAGTAAGTTGGTACTACTAATAATATAGTTGAAAATTTATATATATATATATATATAATGCCCAGATGCGTTGGGTAACACGGTCACACGTCGCTCGCATGCAGCCGTATATGCTGCTTCTCTCATCATAGCGCATTCCCATGCATCTATGTGGACTGATGCCTGCACCTGCAGTTAACAATTTCACACACTATAACAAAATTAGGTTATAGGGACACATGTTTGTGACACTTTTGTATAAGTGTCCTATCTATATTCCATTTATATTCAAAATTAGGTTATAGGGACACATTTTTGAAACACATTACAAAAATGTGTCGCTATACACCCTAGCGACGGTACATATAGGAACACTTACAATAAGTGTTGATATTTTTGTCAGTAACACTTTTTTTATATTTTAGAAACACTTAAAAGTGTCGATATAGGCTAATTTTGTTGTAGTGACAGTACACGTTGGACAAAAAAAACCTCAAAATATAATTTTAATTATTATATTAATTTTTTAATTAATTTAATATTTTAACTAATCTATTTATTTTATTAACTAATTATTTAATTATTAATTATTAATTAATTAATTAATTAAATTATTTGTATTTAATTAAATTATTTATTAACAATATTTATTATTAATAATTATTTTATTCATTAATATTTAAAATTATTTAACAAAATTAATTAAATAAATTAAATTATTATTTAATTAATATTATTATATTAATTAATTGAATAAAATATTATTATTTTAAAATAATAATTATTTTTATTCTTATTATTTTAATTTAACTATCGAAATACTATTTTTTATATTTTTATGAACAATCTAATTTTTATCCAAACATAATATTAATTTTATTTTTATTTATTTCTAAACTTATATATATCTATAAAATAAGTAATTTTAACTTATATTTGAATCAAATACAACCAAGATATCTTTCTATTCTCAACTTTATTGATCAAGTTATAATAATTAAAATAAAACTTATATATTTTTAAAAATATAAATTTAATTATATTTATAATTTTTTTATTATTAAATTTGTATTAAAATTTATACTATTATAAATTCAACTAAAAAATATATAATAATATAAATTTTAATATAAATCAAATAATAAAAAAATTTATTATATCTTTAAAAATATAAAAAAATTATTATATTTTTAAAAATATAAAAACTCTACTCATAATAATTAATAAAGCCCAATCTTTAAAAAAAAGAAAGAAAAAAATAATGGGTATATAGCTGATCAGAATAGCCCTTTCTTTCGTTTGTTTTTCCGAGAAGAGATAGTAATAAATAGACATTTGAAAACCAAAAAAAAAAAAAAAAAAACGCTTGAAGAGGCTGTTCGGTGGTTTCATTTGATAGTCACGCTCAGATAAAATATATTACTACACAAGAGCACCATCCAAGAGCCAAAAGAATACTGCGCTTTATGGGAAGTACGGAGCAATCTCGTTATTCATTGTTGGGAGCTACTGCTACGATTCAGACCCAATATTGCATGCATGCAAAGCAAACAACCATTTTTGAGTACAGTTTATTTACCCCCACCATGCATATATATATATATATATATCCCAAGCAACTTACATACCATACCAAACACTTCTTCTTCACATACATCAACCACCTCCTAAGACAAAGACGCCACTTATCAGAAAATCAACAACAACAACAACAACAAGAAGCAACACTTATAATTTTAAAAACAAAGAAAAAAAAAAACCCATGCAGTCACAAGAACCAACCACGAAACCTCGAAACTCAGACGGATGAGGAGGGGAGAATAGTGATCTGCGGTCGACCACCACCGAGCGACGTCCGATTTGTACTTGCTAATTTGGGCGCTTATTGATTATGTTTTCTTCAATGCGATTAAGATCCCTGGGCTTGGTCGATCCGGTGCTGCGCCGAGTCCTTGATGTCGCGGGCCTTGGAGGCGAGCCTGGCCTTGGCGTGGTCGAGCTGGTCGGCCCCCGGGGGGTGCTTCCCGGTCAGGTACTTGTACATCCACGACAGCACCGACAGCGCCGCCACGCCGAGCCCTCCCGACGTCACGAACCCCGCCGCCAGCATCGACACCGCGATCGCCGCCGGCACGAGCACGGGGCTGAATATCACAAGCAGCGGCGTCGCCACCGTCAGCGCTATCACCGTCCCTGCCAGCGTCAGCCCCGACAGCACCAGCATCGAACCCCCCGCCGTCGCCGCCGTCGCTGCCTTCGCCGCCGTCATCAGCATTGGCGGCTGCGACTGCTGCCCCTGCATGGGCCCTCCTACTACTCCTCCTACTCCTCCTCCTCCTCTTAGCTCACGTTGGTAATCCGCCATGTTTATATGGTTGTGCTAGCTATACGGTCAATGTAGGAGAGGGGAGTGAGGAGGGGGAGGTAATATAGTGGGGAAGGGGTTGGACGCGTGGAGAGGCACGTGCCGAGGGGGTTTCCATGCAGGGGCTGAGGGGTGACGCGTGTGGAGTGGATCGATTTGGAGGGTTGTGACTTGTGAGGCGTTACGTGCGAGGTCCCGAGAGTGGCAGGGGTTTAATTAATGGGCTGGTGAGGTCGCTTTAATTGTAGGCTTAGTTGCTTTAATTTTTGAGCCAAAATGTTAATAGGCCAAAATTTTGTGGGCTTTCATTATGGGCCTTGAGGTTTGGGTTAGCTTTTGTAAATTTATAACGGGCTTTTTCCAAGTGTGGCTTCGTGGGCCGCTACTTTCTATCATATGTAAGCAACCGAAACTCGGACAAATATTAAATATATGAGGGCCCACTCCACTGTTGCTCATTACGATGACTTGCTACTTTTAAAATACTTTTAAAATATAGCAGCTTTTGCTGTTATTTTTTTAAAAGGACCAAATACTTGGTATTTGTAAATTTTTTTTAATTAAATTAATTTTTTTTAATTAATTTTAACTTTTTGATCATGCTATTTCACCAACCAACCACTTAAGTCTAGAAAATTACTACTATCTTAATCACATATTTTTAAATCTAAGAATCGAAAACCCACTAGCATTAATGATCAACTTAGTAGTTTTAAAAATGAGCAATGCTACATGTACACCCCGAAAGGGTGTACATCATACACCTCCATCATTTTAATGGTGGCGATATTTTTTACGGGTCACATCAAATGACCCATCATCACACCCCCACCCTTGGATGGATGAGGTGTATGATGTACACCCCTTTCGGGGTGTACACATAGCATTTTCCTTTAAAAATATAGAAGCTCGATTAATTTAGATTTAGTATATAAGCCATAATAATTACTTACAAAAGGTCTACCATATTATATAAGAAGAGTTTTGGGACATCTAAAAGGGAAATGCTTTTTGAGTACAACTTTTCTCCTTCTTATTCCTTTTCCCCAAGCTAAGTTCCAAAACTTCGAAGACAAAACAAAAGCCATACCAACAAAATGTCCTTGCCCTTTCCAATGTCTGCTACTACACTTTAAGCCCTTCTTTTTCCCCCTCCCTTCTTTCAAAGAACATATATAATCTTCTTTATACATACATGCATATAAATATATATATATATATATATATATATATATATATATATATATATATATATATATATGCATGGGTGGAGCAATTATTAGTGCATCCACTTGAGAAAAGAAAGTATAATTAAATAGGAGACGATCTTTCCTTGTAGATTCTCTCACCACCATGAAAGGATATTTGGACGTGTTCGATCACTGATTTTTCTCAAATAATAAAAGAAATAGAATGAGGGACCCCCCAAAATAGAGAACAGATGCCAATGGCCCTCACTACTACGTACGTACCTTTGGTTTTGTCTCAATTAATTACCACAAGTTCTTAGAATAATTAATTGGCTGCACAGTAGTATGTTCAGAGTAGGAAGCTTTTAGTCTCATTTAATTTTCTTCTTAATAAAAACCGGCTCGATCATGATAGGAATTATACCGATCGAGTATTAACCACTGACTTTAAATTTGTAGAATAATTAGTCATTTCGTACCAACAGATATATAGTGTGTTCTTGGATAAACATGCATGATCTACCACCTCGATTCAACAGCAGTGGCACCCAAGTTGCTTTAATGCTCCCACCTATGAACTGTGTCTTTTTCCTCATCCTGATCACTTTCCCCTCTGTTGCCTACCAAACTTTTCTATACATTTTTATGAAACTCATCTTGTTCTTGGAATGATGATAAATGTGTAATTCTGTGACAATAAATAGGGGCCGCATCACTTTCTGTGGACATATCACTCTGTAGTAGCCTGCCTGTCAAACACCACCAATTAAGTTCCTATATATCTTTATATACCAACCTTCTTTCAAAAAAAAAAAAAAGAAAAAAAAAAAAAAAAGGGGGGGAGAGAGAAGAAAAGAATGGACCCTGCAGTATAACAACCTGGAGAGTGTGATGAATAATATTTTGGACCCAGTTGCAGATAATTCCAATGCTATTCAATTACACTACTGATCCGGGACGATCTAAATTCTGAATAAGTTGAACCATTGAGAATAGGAAGAGGCGGTTACAACTACTCCGGATAAGTCTCAACCATTAAAGATAAGGCGGAAGCGGTTACAACTACTCCGGAGAAATCTCAACCATTAAGGATAAGGCAGAGGCGGTTACAATAACTCCGAATAAGTCTCAACCATTGAGGATAAGGCGGAGACAGTTACAACTACTTCGGTTAGGATAAGGATCGAGATAGTTTTAGATGGATCGGATTGTTAAACCAAATTGGATAAAGCCAGTTTTGTTAAGAATAAAATTGTTATTGTTTCTTATCTTTTGTAAGCCTAAGGGCTATAAATAGGGGTCGGCTCTTGTAAATTCATTCCCAGTTAGAGAGTAAAAATAGAAAACTCTTTCACCTACAAATATATTATTCGTCTTCTTTTTTTCTCTCATCCGGGTTTCGGATATCCATCGGGAAGACGCTGCGACATTGCCTCCTCCTCCGACGGATCAACTACTAAGGACTTGATAGAGGAATCAATGGTACGTAGGTACGCAGTATATATGTTTGTGCAATAATTTTCATGTGCAAAATATTGGGCGTACACTTATGTGATTTATTTGTATCCTATTAAGTAGTCAATATTTTGGATAATTTGTATGGTATCAAAAGTCCTAGCTAATTAATCTCGTTAGATCCAAGAGTTTTATAGATTCGATTCTTCATGTCATTTATTTAGAAAACTAAATTCCCATCTTTTATCATGCTATACTTTATATAACATGCATGCACCTTGCAGAAGCGTAAACACTATTAATTGGGCAATTTTTTATTAGATTGATTTGCTTATATTCTCACTCTTTAATGATGAAAGAATCATGCTGTTATGGATGAATATAAAAACTGCATGGATATTAAACCGCAATTTAACTATTTATATCTTTTAGAGGTTTTTTGTTTCTTTTTTTGGTTGATGAACATGTCCAATTCTTTCAGCGTGGTAGCAAAATATGTGCCACCACAAGTAGAGAGATCCATCTATTATGATTTTGTCCTTCTTTTTTTTTCTTATTTTTGTATCCATTGATTTAAATTATAGATAAACGATATAATTGTGTTTTAATATCCTCATGTGGATCATGGATTGCACGGTAGGCACCACTGCACCCAAAAAAATGTGATGAATATCAGAACAATACCACTCATATATTTTATTTTGAATATATAATATACACTTTATTTATTTAAAAATAAAATATTTTTTATTAATTATTTTGATCATGACAAATAAAATTTAATGCATCATAAAATAAATAACTAACTAAGATATAGTATTTTTTGAAAATTGTCCCACCGACGCCAGAAAAACTGCAGGATCAGGCATCACTTACTGCGGGCAGTAGGTCAGTCATCCGTAGTTTTAAATAGCAAAGTGTTCATGCCCAAAAGACCACCAAAATTCTCTTCAGTGGAATGCTGATGTATACAAACCACGGCATTTTGAACTCTGCATATATTAATAAAATATTAGTTCGCTGTAGGATTATCGTAATGTTGTCATTATGTGTTACGTACTGGTACGTTGGTCGGCAAGCTCACATGGTATTTAGAAGCATGAGTGCATGAGTGAATAAAAACTCCCTGTAAAGTAGACGCCGATAAAAAAGATTTTTAATTCATTAAACTATATGAGATAGAGGGCAATATAATACCTTCAAATAGAAATAATGTTCAATATATATATATATATATATATGGAAAATGCTACTTGTACATCCGTAAGGGGTGTACATCTCACACCCCCACCCATCTAAGGGTTGGGGTGTGATGAGTGGTCACTTGATGTGACCCGTAAAAAACATCGATACCATTAAAGGGGTGGAGGTGTAGGATGTACACCCCTTCGGGGGGTACATGTAGCATTACTATATATATATATATATATATATATAATATTATTATTTATTACTGTATTACTGTAATGCTACATGTACACCCCGAAGGGGTGTACATCCTACACCTCCACTTTTTTAACGGTGTCGATGTTTTTTACGGATCACATCAAGTGACCACTCATCACACCCCCACCCTTAGATGGGTGGAGGTGTGAGATGTACACCCATTACGGATGTACAAGTAGCATTTTCCTTTCCCCAAAGGGCAATGCTTTCTTCTTATAAAACGTAATTTTTTTTTATTAAAAAAAAACTTATTTTTGTTTTCAGAAATTTTTATCTAAAATATAAAAATTATAAAAAAAAATTACATAACCATCCTAGCTTCTCCAAGCTTCTCCAGAAATACCCCTTTTATGAAATATATATATATATATATATATATAATTAAAGGAGTTGAACTAAGAGTAGAAAAATTAATAGCACCAAATATTTGGTACTATAAATAGTATAGTAGCCGAATTCTATAGAACTAGGCTGGAATACTATTAATAGTACCAAGTTATTGATGCTATTAAATTTTTTAACCGTTTAATTAAAAGATATGTGGTTGAGATGATAGTGAGTCTTTTGGGTTTAATAAATGGTTGGAGAAATAGTAAAATCTAACGGGTAAAAATAATTAAAGTAGTTGATCTAAAAGTAAAAAACTTGATAGCACCAAATACTTGATACTATTGATAGTATAGTAGCAGATTTCTATATATATATATATATATATATATATATATATATATATATGATTTTTTAGCTGTTTTAAGACAGTTACAGTAGAAATGCGCCCATCTCCAGAAGCTTGACCAGAGAAACCACTGACACAAAAGGGATCGCCAGACCCTCCGACCAATAGTTAGCAATCTGATCCTTGGATACCTCTTTTCTTCTTAAATTTCACAAGAAGATAACACATAAAAGAACCAAACGTGGACCCAATTGTAATAATAGAAAAAAAAAAAAAAAAAAAAACAACGAAAATTAGAGACCTGAGGAGGACCCTCGGTGGAATTTTACCCCTAATAAAAGGCAAAACGATGGGTACGAACACTCCTTTCCCATGTGGTAGATCTGTTTAGTTCATTCACCTTGTCCACCACATACATAATATATATATATATATATATGACAAGGAGAGAGGCCACAAGAGCAAGCATTCTTAAGCTAGTACTAGTGCATTGTGAGAAGGTCAAAAGTGAAAAGAGACCCAAACCTACATGGTGAAAGTAGTTTTATTGTTACAGCACAAAACCAACCAACCCTTTATGCCTGTACATGGACATCATAGACATCCCCCTCCCACATTCCAGAAAGGGCAAAAATAATCTTATAATAACAAGAAAACTAATACCTACATACATTTCCCCTTAACACCCCAAAACCCCCCAGGGCACAATTCTTCCTGCTTAACTTACTTATATTTATATTTAAAAAATTTATATACTTCTTAACTTCCTCCTAATAATAATATATAATAGATATTTCGACAGCCAAAATAAATAATAGTGGCGGGCAGCGCATCCCTACTGCGCTGATTCAGCTCTTCGGCAAACCGCCGCGAGGGCCTCCACAAACAAGCCTGAGAACCCGGTCATCGCCTGAAAAACGCCCGGCAAGCCCGTCTGTATGTTGTTGAGCGTCATCGACCTCGTCACCTCCACGGCCTTCGCATGGCGGTTCATCTCATCCTCCACCTTTCTCCGGCACAAAGCAATCTCCGACTTCTTCTCTGCTAACGGGTCACGGGCATCAAGCACTTGCCCATTGTCGTCCCACCCGCTGCCGGGAATCCTGATACCGACCGTTGAATAAGATTGGTAGTACTTCTTCTCGATGGTCCTTAACGCTTTTGTTTTCTTCCCAAGCTCTTTCGAATAAGTTTCGGCCCGTTTCTTGATCTTAAGCTCCTCTGCTTGTTTTGTGTAGATGACGTGGATGATGTTCATGAAGCTCTTTATGGCTTCAGAAGCCACGGTGTCGGGAAGCCGGTCTAAGGCTTGCTTCCACTCATCACAGAAGGCAGTGAGCTCGATGGCAATAGGGGAAGAAAGGTCTTTTTGGGGGTTGTCGCTGCTGACTTGGAGGAGGGTGAGCTTGAGCCAACCGTAGAGGGAGCGGATATAATCACGCTGGTATTTGACTACATGGTTGAAGCTCGAGTGCCAGGCTGAGACAGCAGCTTCCAAATCGCGGGTGGCCAGGCGGTGGAGGTCAGAAGTCGGCTCGGCAACAGGGCGGTTCACGAGGCCGCAGACTTGCTGGACGATGTTATTCTGGACCTCATGGAATTGGTTCATTGATCTCCACATTTTTAGTAGCCTGTGTGTTCACGTATTAAAACACGATCCAGATTTCATTTTAGGTCTAAGAGGCATTTTATTGCATTTACTTTTAAGGTCAATAACATGTTTAGTCCTGAAGTTTGACTCCTGTTTCAATTCAGTCATCAGTTGTATCAATTTATTCCTGGAAATCTTGTCCCCAATTTTGAAGCATGTCATTTGATTCTAGTTCTGTTCCTAAAGCTTGATCTCAGTTTCGATTTTGTCCTCAAGAGCTTCAGGTTTAACAAAGAAAGTCCCGTGATGTTGTTGATGCAACAAATTTTTAGAAAATAAACTAACAGAATATCTAAATCGCTATGCCAAATAAGCCTTGTGGATTAAATTGTTGCAATTGAAATTTTAATCTGGCTCAGATGAAAGTTACTTATTTTTTTATTAAAAAACATAATAATGAAGAGAAAAAGTAGCAGAAACGGTCGAGTAAAATATCGTACCCGTAACAGAGCTCAACAAGCTGTGGTGCAAGCTCATCATCTCGGACTTTAGTAATGGCGGAAGAAGTGGTAGTGACGGCCTGAGAAGTGACAATGATCAATGATTGCAGCTTCTTTATGGAGGCTTTGGTCTTGTCGAGTTTTGCATCCTCTTTTCCTCTATATTCTTGGCTTTGCAGTGTAGACAGCTTCTTCTCATGCTCAATCTTTATCCCCTCTCTAGTCTGCATTCACAAATCCATGCACATTTTTATCTTTGCACCAAACCTAAAAGCATTGCTAATATGGATCTCAGCACAATTTGCACAACAGAGGTAATCCACCCAGCTGAAATCTAAAAAAGCTAGTACACACATATACATCCAATTATGCAGAAATGAGCACAAGACAGCAAATATACTTCACTACAGCATATCGGTATATATCAGTAACATATTACACAAGGTAATCTAAAGTAGAATTTATAATATATTTAAGAAGATCTAAGAGTTTCGTTCTTCAATTCGTTCCAATTTGCTTAACTTTTCGTGATTTCATGTAAGAATAGAAAGAGCTGGATTACCACTGTGCCCTATATCCCCATTTTGCTTCAACATCCAAGTTTTTGGCACTGCTTTTCACACAGGACCACAAGAATAGAGTAAGCATGCAACTGTTCTCCACTAGCTGTGTAATAACTTTCCAATTCAACAAGAACCTTTGTAAGTTATCCCTCTTGAAAAAACCAAATGGTCATCTCGCAAGCTTACAGGAGAATTATCAGTTATCATGAAATAGTTCATCAAGCGGAAGACCCAGGGTAGAGCCCATAAGTCTCTGCTGAAACAAGGCAAAGCATAACCAGGACTCCAACTGAACAGAAAAAAGCATGCACTGAAGTTCACGTTTTCTAGTAATTACTTTATGCAAAAGGAAACTGTAAAGGGAACCCAAGAACTGCTCCCTCATGCTTTCCACTCATGAAGGCATTTATCCTGTTGAGAAAATATATCCTTCCTTTATACTCGCATCAAAGGAACTACTAACACAGTAAATTGACCCAGTTAAGTGATAGTGATCTAACAACTAGTATCAAGTTATAGGTATTCAGAAACAAAATAAGCTCCATCTAATGTGATGAGAAAAAGTCATTTAATTGCATACAAACCTCCCTTTTCACTTCTACCACCCTAGAATCCTCTGCACCTACTTTTGCATTTCTACATGTTATTGATTATTGTACTTTATTCCTCCAACCAACCAGCCATTCACCCAACCTCTAACAATAAAGTACTTTCCCCCAACAACACTGGTTAACAGCATAATATGATCCAGCCAATAAGGCTATAGTTCATCATTCAATAAGACCGTCCATGGTCCACAGAGGCCAACAACTGCAAATTGATTCTTTAGAAATTGATGGTTGGCCATCCTATATCTATGCAGAGTTCCAAGATCAAGTATACCCAAGAACCCAACAAACTCACATAGTCACGTGTCACTGCAATGCTTCACAGGCAAAGAACCACTCCATTCCATAAAAAATTCTATACCAAAAAATAATAATAATAAAATTGATGGTTTTACATAATCTAAATGATAGTAACCAATCCAGTGATCCACTATGTTCCCAACCAATGAGAATGGGAAAAAAGCCACTTGAATTAATTGAGAGCATGCAGCTTATTTATAAGACAATGACACCTAGCAAAGGAGAATTGTCCTCATACACCAACATAATACCAGAAGAAACATGACCTAACAGTCTATTAATGTGGCCCACCTAGAAGTGGAGAGATTGTGAACATGATACTGAAGTTGATTAAAACCACGTAATAATTAAAGATCAAGCAGAATAAGAATAATCATCCCATAAAATTCATATCCCCATAATCCAATGATACGGGGTTAATTGGTTACATGCAGTTACAACTGCAGTCAAATCCAGTTTTTGACTTGAGACATTTGAATCCACTGCTGCAGTTGGAACTATACGAGAAGGCTCGATTGCAGCAGATGAAACAACGTTTAATTTGGCTGCAGTTCCAACTCCAACTCCAACAGTTGGAGAAAATTAACTTTAAATAAAAAAAATGAGCTTTCCTCCCTAAAATTCTTTTTTTAAAAAAAAATAATTTTTTTCTTATATAATATATAATCTTATCACTCCATATATAAAATGGTAAAATTTTATATTGCACTTTTCAACCACAAATAATCAAACAAATTATTTATAACAATGACACATTTTATTACACTCAATCAAATAAGATGCATGTAATTATAACTAGTGCATCTTTACATTTACAATTACATCCAACCAGCGGGGCCTAAATTGGGAAATTGTTCTCACTAGTAAAGCGAGAGAGGCATTTTGGGCATTCGGAAAACAAGAATTCCTCCTGCTTTCCACGTTAAAAATAGCTGCGAGCGTACGCAAAAACGATGGCATTTGGGTAAAAAACTGAAAGTGAGGAGGATTATGATGTAATAATACCTTGACCTCCTCGTAGAGCTTCTTCTCCCAGGCCAGGAGGCGCTCCAAGGTGGAGCCGTGGCTCTTCCCGCCGCCGGACTCCTCGAGCGCGCCGTTGTCGAGCCGATACTTGATCGCCAGCGGCGGCTTCGACGTCCAGGTCGAGGATAGCGCGCTGAGCACACTATTCGAATGGTACACCGTCTCTGTTATAGCCCCCGCCCCCAACCCCCAACACCCCCCCACCCCACCCCAAAAAAAACAATAATAAAATTAATAATTAATCTATTAATTAGGGTTCAGAAGAGCCCTGAGATGAGCGGTTAATTTATGAATGGATGGGGCATACTCTTGAGTTGGCGGAAGCTGCGGTCGAGCTGGGCGCGGCCCGCCTCGAGGAGATCAGAGACGGCCTCGCCGGCGTCGGCGGCCTTGAGGAAGTACTCCTCGATCGCCGCCACGATCTCCGCCAGGGTGCTGTGGCTCACCACCATCCTCATCTCCGCAGCCGCGGCGGAGGCGGAGGCGGTCGCGGACGCGGAGGCGTTGTACCCGGCGAAGAACGACCCCGCCTCCGACCTCTCCCTCGCCAATGGCTTCGCCTTCCCCGCCGCCGCCGCCGCCGATGATGATGATTCCGACCATCCGGTCTCCGACGGCGCGGGGGGGCCGCGGCGCTCCGAGCCCCCGAACTCGGATCTGGCGCCGATGAAGCCCTCCGATCTCGATCGCCTCCGCTCGTCCTCGTGTTCCTCGTCCTCCTCGCCCTCGGATTTGGTGGAGGAGCTGGTGGTGGAGTTGTAGTGGTCGACCCACTCGGGGCAGTGGATCTCTTCCCTCCCACCTCCGCCTCCTCTGCCTCCTCCTCCGTCCTCCTCCTCCTCCTCCTCCTCCTCATCCTCCTCCTCCTCTTCGAGATGATGCTGGTGTTGTTGTTGTTGCTGCTGCTGCTGCTGTTGTTGTTGGCGGAGGCGCTCGGCCTCTTCGCGCTCGGCCTGGCGGCGCTCGAAGAACTCGGAATCGGGGGGGGAAGGTGGGGGATAGAGGCTCTCCCACTCCCAGGCGGAGGAGGACTGGGAGGGGGTGACGGGGGGGAACGCGGGTTTGGCCCGGTAAGGGTACGCGCCGGTTCTCCGGGAGGAGGCGCCGGGGCTCGACTCGGAGAGGATGTGCGGCAGCTTGTGTCTGGCCATGGAAGGGGAAGGGGAGTAGCGCGGGAGCGGGCGCGGGGGAGGGGGAGGGGGAGGGGGGTGAGGGGTGGGAGGGGGGAGGGAGGAGGAGGAGGAGAAGGACGGGGGGGAAACGGGGCGGTGAAGGAGGATGTGGGGTGTGGGTTGGGAGACGGAGAGGGGTTCGCCGGAGGCGAAGCGGGTGAGGGAGGAGGCGGTGAGGCGGAGGGAGCGGAGGTAGTCGGAGTGGGCGGATGCGAGGTGGTGGCGAGCCCGCACCGCCTCCTTCATGAGTCGGCGCCTCTCCTTGCACCGCCGCACCGTGTCCTCGTTCTCCACTCGCGACGCCGCGCACCCCATCGCGCCAAATTTCACTCTACTGCAGATACTCTAGCGACTAGAGAGAGACACCAAGTGAGAGAGAGTGAGAGTGAGAAAGTGAGGGGGGATCAATGATCGGAAGCAGATTGATTTACAATTGAAAAGGAAACGAACCCGACGCACTTAAATCCTACTCTCTCTATTTTTTATTTTTTATTTTTTATTTTTTATTTTTTATTTTTATCTGTGTCACGCCCTTGGGAAGGGTAAGGGAGGGGTCACTCGGCGCTGTGACTGAAGAAGGGAATAGCTTTTCTCCCCAATCCTGTCAAACTGTTGGGAAAGTTAAAGAGATGGGTCCGCGTGCGATTTAGCTCGAAACAGGGAACGCTGGTTGCAAGATAAAAAACTAAATAAACAACAACAAAATTAAAAATAATATAAGTATTGTTTATTTAGGCTGCGTTTGGATAGGGGGATAAGGGCGGAATACCCCCCTTATCCCCCTATCCATACCCAAACGGGGATGGAGTTGATTAGAACCCGGATTCCACCCAACCCGGGATAGTGGGTATGGACGGTGGAATCCGAATTCCAGGAAATGGGTGGAATTCGGATTCCACCCAATGTGGCGCGGGGTTCGAGGAGAGCTGCTGTCTTCTTCTCCCCATCCTTGCTTTATCTCCGATCTCCTTCTTCTCCCCATACCCACTATACTCTCCGATCTCCTTCTTCTCCGATCTCCTTCCCCGATCTCCTTCTTCTCCGATCTCCTTCTCCGATCTCCTTCTCCGCGCCACGCCCCTCTGCGCACCTCTCCACGCCCCTCTGCGGCCCCTCTGCGCCCCTCTCCGCGCCCCTCTGCGCACCTCTCCGCGCCCCGCTGCGACCCCTCTGCGACCCCGCTGCGACCCCTCTGCGCCCCTCTCCGCGCCCCTCTGCGCCCCTCTGCGACCCCTCAGCGCCCCTCTCCGCACCCCTCTACGCCCCTCTACGCCCCTCTGCGACCCCTCTCCGCGCCCCGCGGCGACCCCTCTGCGCCCCTCTGCGACCCCTCAGCACCCCTCTCCGCGCCCCTCTACGCCCCTCTGCGCCCCTCTCCGAGCCCCTCTGCGACCCCTCAGCGCCCCTCTCCGCGCCCCTCTACGCCCCTCTGCGCCCCTCTGCGACACCTCAGCGCCCCTCTGCGCCCCTCTCCGCGCCCCTCTGCGACCCCTCTGCGCCCCTCTGCGACACCTCAGCGCCCCTCTGCGCCCCTCTCCGCGCCCCTCTGCGACCCCTCTGCGCCCCTCTGCGACACCTCAGCGCCCCTCTCCGCGCCCCTCTGCGGCCCTCTCCGCGCCCCTCTGCGGCCCCTCTGCGGCCCCTATCCGCACCGCGACCCTCTGCGGCACCTCACCGCGTCGCGGCCCCCTCTGCGGCCCCTCTGCGACCCCTCTGCGACCCCGCTGCGACCCCTCCGCGCCCCTCTGCGACCCCTCTCCGCGCCCCGCGGCGACCCCTCTGCGCCCCTCTCCGCGCCCCTCTGCGCCCCTCTCCGCGCCCCTCTGCGACCCCTCTGCGCCCCTCTGCGACACCTCAGCGCCCCTCTCCGCGCCCCTCTACGCCCCTCTGCGCCCCTCTGCGGCCCCTCTACGCCCCTCTGCGCCCCTCTCCGCGCCCCTCTGCGGCCCCTCTGCGGCCCCTATCCGCACCGCGTCCCTCTGCGGCACCTCACCGCGCCGCGGCCCCTCTGCGGCAACCTCTCCGCTGCGTCCCCTCGCCGCGTCGCCACCCCCTCTGCGGCCCCTCTTGCTTCTTAACAGGTTGTGATTCTTTATCACAAAGGTATGCCCCCTATCAGTGCCTTATTCAGTGCTTTGATTCTTCATGTTTTAATGTTGATGGCATAATGTGTGCATGTCATTGCCATAATATGTGCTGGTTCTCATGTTATTGCCTATTTGGTAGATTTGCCTGTGAGGACTGTGTTCCAATGTTGTTGCATTTCATCGCCATAAAATATGGTTGGGCGTTGATTGACACCTTGTTGCGAGCATATGTGATGTTTGTGTGTATGATGCCTATTCCCTGTTGGCATTTTGTATGACAAGTGTGAGTATGCAGCCTATCCCCTGTAGCTTCAGATATGGACGATGATGATGATTGTCATAGGTATTTGATGGAATGGCATGTATTTACTGCACCCCCATACCAATTGGCAATCAATTGAGTCAAAAAATATTTTATATAAATCATTTAAAAACAGGTGATAGGCATTATACACACGAACAACACATAATTGCAACATGTTGACAACCAGCACACATTATGCCAACAACCTGGCAACAGGGTTTCCACCAGCACAAATCAAACTGGGCATACAAATATTAGGGAAAAATTGTCTGTGTTGGACAATTGCGAATATTAATAAGGACGATGATGACGATTGCCACAAGTATCAGATGGACGGCCACTGGCTTATAAAGCCAATGCTACCCCATACTATGTGGCAATCAAGTGAGTCCAATACTTAATTACAATTTCCCTCTATTTCTACTTTATTTATTACTATCAATGTGCCTTCAAATACATTATATAACTCTTATTCCAGATGCGTCCCTTCAAGAAACACGGTAAGCATCAAGCAAGAAAAAGTGTGGCTTTCGACCCACTTTCTAATTTCGTAGCATCTGAGGAGGGTCCTTGTGGGCAGCGTGCCCAACCTCAGACCCGAACACATAATTGGAGTGATACTATGGACACAATATTCATGTCTTTGCTCATTGAAGAGCATACACTAGGGAATTATGTGAATGGGTCGTTCACTACAGTAGCGTGGGTTCGAATCAATGCGGCATTCAATGCTAGGACCAATTTACAACTCAAGAAGGACCAATTAAAAAATCGGCTAAAAGTTTTAAAACGGACATTCACTCTGTATAACTATTTAGCCAACAAGAGTGGATGGGGTTGGGATTGTATCCACAATATCCCGACACCTGGAGATCCAACCGACTGGGATGATGTGATAGCGGTATTGACCCTATCTTGTAAATCAAAAAATTTGTTCGACACAATTGTTTCGCGTAATATATGAATAATTGACATTATACATATCTTATTCCTATTCAACAGGGAAATCCATCATATGCAAGATGTCGAGATAGGCCATTTCCGCTATATAAGGATCTAGAATTCTTGACAGAAAAAACCACGGCCACTGGCCGATATGGATTTGCATCCAGTATGCCTGCAGCCCAAACTGTTGAGAGTTCATCCTCATCGTCCCCTGGTGAGGATGATACAAATCTTGGAATAAGAATGTCGGGTTTTAATATCTCACAAAATCCATTTGAAGCAGGTGCTTCTGCAGCCCCTCAATATGCACATACAGGGGCGACACAAACCTCCGACTACCCAACTTCAACTCCTGACATCCCCAATGTCGGAGGTACTGCAAGCGGGAGCGGGCATAGCTCAGGAAGCAAACGACCACGCTCTCCACCACCTACAAACCCTCAACCCAAACCTACCGCGTCCTCTGGGGGACGCCGCCGCAAACCAGAAGCCAGTATTAGTGTATTATCTGAACTTGTTGATCTAGGCAAGCAAAAACTTGAACTGGCACGTGAAATGTATCAATATGAAAAGGACTGCAAAAGTAGTATTCCAACAATTTCCATTTGCATGAGCCGAGTCTATGCGATGCCAGGCATGACTACAGAAAAAGCACTGTATGTCGGGGATGCACTCAAAGATCTTAATAATCGTGAACTGTTTATGACAATGAACGACGAGATGGCAATAGCGTGGGTTGAGCGTCAAGTGTCAATGCAATCGTCTGTATATAGGCCATTTTTTCCTGGACATTAGTTTTTGTTTTTAATGTGTATGACTTTGTTTGAATGCAGTTAGATTTACTTTTGAATCATCATGTAATATGCTCATAAGACATTTCAATTATGTTTGAATGCTGTTAGATTTACCTTTGAATCATCATGTAATATGCTCATAAGACATTTCAATTATGTTTGAATGATGTTAGATGTTCTCTTTAATCATCGACTATATTAACAAGCATGCTTGAATTATTGTTATATTACAACGTCATATGTTGCGCTTGTCAATGTTCAATATATATTGTACTTACAGCATTAATGGGTGATACGAGTCATCGTCATGTGTTTTCCTCCAAAATCAATACCATAATAAGGGAGCTTTTAGATGATGATGACGACTATTGGGATGAGGTATTAGCGATGTTGGTGGAGCAAGGTTACTTTACATCTACCCAAACTGTCGATAAGCAACCGTGTCGAACCCGCCCATTCACAGGGCACCAGGTGATATGTGATATATTGAATGGCCATCCTGACCGTGGGTACGACCAGTTTCGAATGCGAACAACGACTTTCATCGCACTTCGCGATGAGCTAGTCCAAAAGGGATTGTTACAAAACACACGCAATTTGACAATTGAGGAACAGTTGGGAATTTTTATGTTTTGTGTTGGACATGGGGTGGCTAATAGGGTAATGGCTGAAACATTTCAACATTCGGGTGAAACTATAAGTCGACATTTCAACAATGTGCTTCGGGCAATTGTGACGTTGAAAGACGATTACATAACATTTCCGGCGAATAATGTGCCGGTGCATGCCCGGATTAGAGATAATGTCAATTTTCACCCATTCAAGGTATGTATGCTTTTAGATTTTTTAGTTCACTTATTTATATGTCACCAGTGTTCATTATAATAATTGCCTGCATGTTGTTTCATGTTTATTGCCAGAATGCAATTGGTGCAATAGATGGGTCACATCTTCCGGTGGTTGTCAGCAAGAGCAAGCAACCGAGATTCCGGAATCGCAAAGGATTTACTTCGCAAAACATGATGGCTGCAGTATCCTTTGACCACGACTTTCTATTTGTCTGCACTGGTTGGGAGGGATCTGCATCTGACATGAGAGTACTCCGATGGGCATGCGAAACTGGAGGATTCACTGTGCCTGAAGGTATATTGTACACATCAATTTTTATTTTGCAAATTTTTATTGATGGGGAATATAGATTTTAACATTGTAAATGTTGTGTAAAATTTATAGGCAAATATTATTTGGTAGATTCTGGCTATGCAAATACACACAGATTTCTTGCACCATATCGGGGGGAGCGTTACCATATTAGCCAATTTGAGGGAAGCACACGAGGTCGCACTCATCGAAGTCCGCGCGACCTATATAACCATCGACATGCACAGTTGAGAAATGTGGTGGAGAAAACATTCGGTATTTTAAAAAAACGGTTCAAGATCTTGACTGTTGCAACACCCTTTCCATATAAAGTCCAATGCCAGATTGCGATGGCATGTTGTGTTTTACATAATTTTATTCGACGACACTCTGGTGCGGATGCCATATTTAACGATGTGATGGAGGAAGAAACAAATGTAGAATTAGATGTCGAGGAAACGGTTCATAGTGTTGGTACTACAGAGTCACAAAGAGGCGACGCGGTGCGCACAATTATAACAGACGAGTTATGGAATAATCGCAGTTAGTTATATATTTGATTGCAATGTAAGAAATGTGTAATATATTTGATTGTATGATTACAATGTGTTTGTAAATTTATGTATGAATTCTTGTATGTAAAGGACTTTTCTGATGTGTATTGAACTGAATTATGCGGCATTCAATGGGATTGTAAATGACTTATTATTTTCTGATCTTTATTCATAATGGACTGAATTTTATGTGATTTAATCTGCTAAATATTATGTTTGTCCAATAATTGGGGAAATTTTTATTACTGTAACGTCATTATTTCACACATTTGTTTGATTCGTTATTTACTTGATATCTGGTCATGACATTCTGTTTTACTGTTATTTAACATCCAGATAGTTATTATTACTGCTTGAATTTTTTTCAAATTTTTTACTCACTATTTCACCATTTATGAGTAATTTTAAAGAAGATTCTTTTAATACTGACTATTTCTGTAAAATTATTATTTAAATTTTTATTTTAAAGTTTCTATCCTTGTCAGTTTTTTTTATTTGCCCTCAAGTTAAAAATAAAATAGATAGTTTAAATATTTTTAATTTTTGAATTTAATGTGAGATAATTTAAAAAGATGTTAAGAGCAAATATATTTTTAAATAATAAAAATAAAAAATATATAAAAAATATATTTAAAATAAAAAATATATAAATAGTATTGAGAGATAAATAGGATATTATCCCACATAGTACTCTATTAATAAGACCCACTTCAAAATGAAACTTTTTTAACATAAGCCCCTCTCTCTCTCTCTATCTCTCTCTCTCTCTCTCTCTCTCTACATTTCGACTTTTCGAGTGCTCTCGCGAACTCTTTTTTTTTTTTTTAATTTTTTTTTTTTTGGGTTCGTGGGAGAGGGGTTTGGAAATGGCGAAATGCGAGGAATTGGCTCAAATTTTGAGCCCATTTTTTCACCATCTACAGAGAATGGAGACCATTTTTCCACCATTTTTCCACAATCAAACATTTTAAATATTTTAATATGTAATTTTTTATAATTTTTAGTATTTTTTTTTATTTATTATAGATTTTAAAATATTTTTTACAAATTTAAATAATATTTTAAATTTATTATTAGGTTGATTAATATAATAAAATATTTTATTTATATAATATATCATAAAGGGCAAAATAGTCAATACACAAATTTATCACTTATCAATTCTTCTTATTCCTCTATACTCAACCAAACACAATTTTTACCAATTCTTCCTATTCTCCTTATTCCTATATAATTTACCAAACACAATTTACTTTAATTCCGGTATAACTCATAAAACGAACCAAACGCAAATTTACACCAATTCCTGCTAATACCAGAATCTGTACCTATCCCCGGTATAACAAATTTTTTCTAATCCCCGATCCAAACGCTACCTTAGAGACTGACATGTGGACCTAAAAACATCTTTAAGTCAAGCAAATGGAAACCACTTTGCAATGCATGCACCCACCCTCCGCCTCACAATAACTGATAGAAAATATACTTAGATGTGCTATACAAAATTCAATAATATCTATATACTGAAAAGTTATAATTGTTGACAATCTACTTTTAATAGATTAAGTCATAAATATTTTAATACCGTTGAATTTTAGAACTAGCTAATTAATTATTAGAATTCTACAGCTACAGTTTTCGGTATCTATTTGTTTATAGGGAAAAACTAAGATGTACACCCTTAGTTTTTCCCTATAAGGGTATTGCTATCTGTACACTTTTTTAGGGGTGTACATAGGGGTGGAGTGTAAGATGTACATCCCCAAGGGAGTGTACAAGTAGCAATGCCCTTGTTTATATTTGTATCGTGATATATATATATATATATATATATATATATATATATATATATATATATATATAAATAAAGAGAAAAATGTGAATCCTTTCATGGTGGATATGGTGGGCGCGAAGGCCACCGCTTCATCCGGGATCAACTTCGACTGAAGACAAACACTAGGCTACTTCAGTCGAATGAAGTCAGAGTTAGTTTTTGATTGCTCGAGCCAAAATGAGAAAAACTCTAAAAGGAAGGAGTGCGAAACTTGAGCGCAAATCTCGTAACTAACTCTGAAACGACAAACGACACCCCATATTGAAAAGCACAGAAAATCACGTTTCGGCGCATTAATAAGAAGATGAACTTGGACGAAAAAATAGGTACAATTCTATTTGAGAAAATATGACTAAAAAAAAAAATAGTTGAGAAATTTATGATGATTCTCTTCAAATCACGCAAATTATTCAACTCGGCGATTATAGGTATGATTCGGGGGTGTATAAATACCCAAACCATTAAAGAAAACGGGATCCTGCAACCTTGTAAGTCAGGACCACCCATATTTTTTCATATCTTTCAATATCTACATTTACTGCTTTCCTATATAATATTTACCGTATTTTCGAGAAGTAGATTTACTTGTAATTGACTATCAGTTCCCTTTGTAATACCACTATAATCAATACAATTTTTACATCTATATATATATATATATATATATATATATATATATATATATATATATATATATATATATATATATATACATATACATATATATATACATATATATATACACATATATATATATATATATATATACATATATATATATATATATATACATATATATATATATATATATATATATATATATATAGTACTAAACATTTGATACTATTGAGTTTATGGTCTTTGAATAAAGAAATGTATAGTTATAATTATAGTAGCCCCGTAAAATTTATACTATTTCACCAACCATCCATTAAACTCTAGGAATTCACTATCATCTGAATCGCATACCCCTTCATCGATCCAAAGATCAAAAAGCCAATAGTACCAAGTGACTAATACTATTGATAGTATAATAGTCTCGTTATATATATATATATATTAATATATATAGAGAGAGTATAACTTATATACTTTCAAAAGTACAAACTTATCAATACTTGTGAATTTTTTAACATAAAATTTGTATTGGGATCCATGTTATTGTAAAGACATTTAAAAAAAAAAAAGTACAATTATATAAATCTCAATACAAATTTAATGATGAAAAATTCATAAGCATGGATAATCTTATACTTTTGAAAGTATATAAACTCTACTATATATATATATATATATATATATATATATATATATATATATATATATATATAATTGAGATTATATTCTTTTAAAAGTATAAAGTTGTTGATGCTTGTAGTTTTTTAGCTTGTGGATGAACATGGAAGAGATGAGTGCTTGTAGGTTTTTAGTTCTTAGATCATTCTATTCTACCAACCACCCACTAAACCCAAGAAGGTCACTATTATTCTAATCGCACTTTCTTTTATCAAAGTACTAAAAACTTACAATATTGATAACTTGATATTTTTAAAAATATAGGAGCTTAATTATATATATATATATATATATATATATATATATATATATATATATATATATATATATATATATATATATATATATATATATATATATAGAGAGAGAGAGAGAGAGAGAGAGAGAGAGAGAGAGAGAGAGAGAGAGAGAGTCCTGCTGCTACTATGCTTGTACAAGCATTAAATAATTAGTGCTTGTAAGTTTTCGACCCTTAGATCTACTCCTTTGACTAATTTCATCTCTTAGATCATTCTATTAAACCAATCACTCACTTAACTCAAAGGCCCTACTATCATCCTAACCATACATCTTTTCATCCAAGGGCTAAAACTCACCAGCACTAATGATTTGATACTTTTAATAACATAGGAACTCAATTATATATATATATATATATATATCTAGAATGTTATTAATAACAACAAGTCCAATTATATTTGTAAATTTTTGATTATTGGATTTGTATTGAATTTGTTATATTGTAAAGTCAACTAAAGGGAGAGAAAGAGAAAGTACAATTGCACAAATCTCAATGCAAATCTAATGGTAAAAAATTCACAAGCATAGTTGAGTTTGTGCTTTTGAAAAAATATATAAACCATACTCTCTCTCTCTCTCTCTCTCTCTCTCTCAATATATATAGTTAGGCTTATGTGCTTTCGAAAGTACGAAGATCTCTGTGCTTTTGAAAGTACAGAGACTTCCGTGCTTATAAGTTATTATCGATGATAGGGCATCCGATTCGGCGATTTTTTTCATTTGATATGATTTACAATGTTAGAACTATATATAATCTAAATTTTATAATTTTTTTATTTTGCTTGGCTAGTGAATGAATAGCCTCAAAATGAACAACTGAAATTTAAAATATCATAAAAAATAATTAATAATAAAAGATTCGAATTTTAAATCGAAAGTATTGATCTTACTCTTAATATTAAGTAAAATTTTCTACTAAAATTGTATTTAATTTGGATTGTTTTATACCGTTAAACTTACAAACGTACCATATCGGTCATTAAAATAGTTATTTTTTAGATTCTTTGCTCGCTCATTTTGTAAATGATGTTGAAAAATTATAAAATTTAATTTCTAAATAGTTCTAATCATGTAGATCATGCCTAACTGAGCAGATCATCGAATCGGATGTCCTATTATCGAAAATAACTTATAAATATCGAACCCTCCGTACTTTCGAAAGCACAAGAGACGTAACGTGTGTGTATATATATATATATATATATATATATATATATATAGAGAGAGAGAGAGAGAGAGAGAGAGAGAGAGAGTATGGTTTATATACTTTTAAAAGCACAAGTCCAAATATATTTATAAATTTTTTATTATTGAATTTGTATTAAGATTTATGCTATTTAATTTTTTTTTATCTCTTTTTAGTTGACTTTATAATAGAACGAATTTAAATGCAAATTTAATAATAAAAATTTTATAAATATATTTGAACTTGTGTTTTTAAAAATATATTATTCCTTTATATATATATATATAGAGTTGGGCTGGAATGCTATTGATAGCGCCAACCCAACTTTGCCACCCATTTTTTAGCCTTTAGATCGCATTGAGATTTGTGCATGCTCTTTAATGAAAAAAAGAAAAAAGAAAAAGTAAAAAGAAAAAGTAAAAAGTAAAAAGCTTTTCTTTTTCATTAAAGAGCATGCACAAATCTCAATGCGATCTAAAGGCTAAAAAATGGATGGCAAAGTTGGGTTGGTGCTATCAATAGCATTCCAGCCCAACTATATATATATATATATATATATATATATATATATATATATATATATATTAGGAAAGCGAGTTTTAAAAAAAATGTAATCTTCATCTCTTTCTTGTTCTCAGTTTTTACTAAATAATTCTTAGTAATTTCTAACCTTCTAAAAATTTATGAGCAGAAAAATATTTTCTGTAAAACAGTAAGCATATAAGAATTTCAATCAGATCAACGACCTAACATTTTGGTGAGAATTTTAATCAGATCCGCAATCTTATATCAAATTTCGATTAAATCAGCAACTCTATATGGATACTTGTAGAAGCCGAACACGTATGTGATTTCACAGAAATCAAATTTTATAATCATCAGATTACGATATAAATTTATCCGTATAAAAATAAATTTTTAAAAATCTGTTCTCAATTTTTAAAATTAAAATTTTTTTATTGTATGATTAATTATTCGTACACAAAATTTAACAATCCACCTGCTACGTAGAAAATCTTTTTCGGCACATAACTTCTTCTGGGATGTTAATAATTAACAGATCTTATAATTCAGAGTGAGTGGAAAAAGCGTGGAACTGTCGGACTGACAAAAACGTGAATGATCTAGTGCCCAAATAAATACTACACATGGAAGCTGCTTTGAACAACATAAGCATCTGAAAATTACATATATCTGACGAAGTTAATATATGGACTGGTAATTATAAAACTTACCGCAGTAAAACAAAAGCAAGCACTTCCTGCATCTACAACATGTGAAAAATGTAAAAAATTCTTTGAGTAGTATATTGTAAACAGATCCGGATTGATGGATTTTCGATCCTTTGCGCTCCAAATTAGGCAGAGATTTTTTTTTTTTAATCAGTTTTAATTCATTAAAAATTTAGCATTCTTTACCAATAAAATAAAAGCAGAAGATGAAGGACTCCTCTCACCCTCCCATGCATACCATTTCCGTCCCTAGTTACACTAAGGACTCGTCTGGCAAACGATATAAGAGGGGATAAAGAAGTTATTCTCTCTTTATACCCAAGCAGCATTTAAGTGTGGGGGGAACAGCTGTTCATTCCATACCAGATTATTCTGGTATAAGGATAGAACAGCTGTTCCACTCCACAGGTGGAAGAGCTGTTTCACCTGTTGCTTATTATTTTTTTTTAATTAAAATTTTTTAAATTATAAGATATTTAAATTTATAAAATTTTAAATTTTTTTTATTTTATTTTATAAATTTTAATCCACTCTATTATTCTTATTCCTCTTTAACTTACCAAACACAATTTTTCTTATCCCGGTACAACTTTTATACTCAACCAAACACAAAATTACTATAATTCTTGCTTGTACCTGAACTTATATCTATTCCTAAAATAATCAATTTTCGCTTATACCCGAATCAAACGCTGCCTAAAAAATTAGTTGGAACCCTAAACCTGATAGTGACGAAGGATGTAAAGTCTGATAGTGACAAAGGATGTAAAGTTTCAAGCAGTGGAACAAATACTGCGGATACAAAAATTTTGCCAATCAAATTGTACTCAAAACTAGTAATGTACACAATCAAAATGGGGTGCTTACATTTTTCCTACATGTCTGATCATTCATCTACGATTTGATCGACAATATTAAGGATTCAAATTGCATTATAATTCAACAAATTGCCTTTGGGAAAGAGCAGGAAGTTGTAAAGAAAACCTTACAGTGCAATTCAATTGTAAAACACTTTAATTCATGTTTTGGTGCATTTTGATATAAATTTATATTTATCTAAATCAAAAATAAATTTTAATTAAATTATCATAAGATGAATATAAATTGATAGTTAAATTATATAAATCTTAATATGTTTTTTTTTTTTGTTCTTTTGCAATTTTTTTTGAATTTATTTTGTTTTTGTTTGGATTTAATATTTTTTTTATCTCTAATCCCAGATAAGTTTTTTCTTGGTCCTCTTTAGTAAATGTTTTTTTTATTTATTTATTTTTCTTTTTGCCCATTTAAACATAAAAATGCACCATCAAATCAAGTTTTATTTTATTCTTTAGAAGGTAGAAAGATGAGATCAAAAGGCACCAAAACATGAAAGAAGAAAGAAGAAGTGTGGGTGTGTGTGGAAAGCAGATATGGAAACGGCTAAAAAGATGCCTCTTTTTTTTTTTTTTTTTTTTTTTTGTTTGTTGGGCGGGGGGGTCTCGTACGTCCAATCTATCACATGTGTTGTGCCTTTTTTTTCAAACCCCATCTCCTTATCTTTTCTCCGTACCTTTTCCATTAATGCTATATGTACATTCCGAAAAAGGTGTACATTATACACTTCATTCTATCTAAGGATGAAAATTTTCAGTCGTTTCGAAATGACCAGTGAAGTGATTAATAAAATTCATCTCACTCTGAATAAAATATAAGATATACATTTTTTTTGTGAATGTACACTTATCAATTTTCTTTTCGATTTAGATTTTAACCGCTTCTCTTTTTTAACTATCTTTAAAACTTAAAAATTAATTAAAAAAATAATTTTTAGAAAAAAAAAGAAAACCCCAATACTTTACTAAAACAAAATTTATTTTTGATCATAAAAATACTTTTTAGAACCTAGGCTAAACATCGATATTAACTATTACCTAATTCGTAATGATTATTTGATATAATTCATACCGCTATCTTTATTAGAATAGACCAGCAACTCCACCTTGTAAAAAAAAAAAAAAAAAGATAAGAAGGAAGAATTATTATTTGTAAAATAATAAAATCTTTCATTATTTTAAAAATAATAATTCTCCTTTGTTATCTTTACTCCTTTGCTGGACCAAGCTCGTAGTGGCATCTGATTCCCCACTGGGGCCTTTTGATAATTTTACTGACATATGTAGACTTTAACTATAGTTATAAAGTTTATACACTGCAATTTTTTTCCCTGTAGATTCCAATCAGATGGTGCTGGAACTTTGCTTAGCTGCAGCTTTGCGTTGAAATTAGGCAAATTGCTCTTCACTGATATTTAAACTAATACCGTGCAGATCTTATAGTTATAGTTATCCGTTTAAGTACCAGGTAGTAGGTTAGGTTTTCTGTTCGAATTCTGACTAGCTAAGAAAACTATGATTAATTATCATGTTTGGATTAAATAAAAAAAGATTTTGCGAAATAGGATTATAAAAGGTTTTAAATTTTGGGTGTAGGGTTTGGGCCAGATTAGATCTTTTCTAGGCCCAACTGATACTTTGGGTACGGGCTTAGCTTTCACGCAGCAATCGCATGTACAAGCCCAACTCTACAAACACGTCTTTATGGGCCGGCCCAAACACAACCTACTAAAAGAAGTAATGAAAACAAAAAAAAGGCCACGCGTCGTCGTCCTCTCACTCCAAGCTCTTTCTAACTGGCCAAATTTGAAACCCAAATAGCTCCGATCGAACCCTAGGAGAAGGAGAAGAAGCAGGAAGAAGAAGACGAGGACGACGAAGAAGAAGGAGAGGAGCGCCCGAGGCTGAAGAGGCGGAGGGCGATGGAGATCGAGCGGAAGCAGGAGGAGCTCATCGACCATTTCGTGAAGCACGGGGCGACTCTCGAAGCGCCGCAGCTCGCTAGCCTGATCACCGAGGCCACGTCCCACCCTTCGCTCTTCGCCTTCTCCGAGATCCTCTCCGTCCCCAATCTCTCCAAGGTTGTAGCCCTAATCTTGCTCGGTTATTGAGATAGATTTGTTTTTGGACTAATTTTTTGTATGCGTTGCAGCTTCAAGGGACGCAGTATTCCACTTCTTTTGATTTGCTTCGATTGTTTGCATATGGCACATGGAGTGATTACAAGAGTAAGAGTTTTGGTTTGATACTTTTTTTTTTTTTTTTTTTTTTTTTTTTTTTTTTCCAGCCCTAGATGCTACATTATCTATTTCAGCTGTTTTCGTGTACATGCTTGTGTCGCAGTGTTCATACTTCGCTGTTTGCACCTGTTGATCAATGTGTTGCGTATCCCTAATAGTGATAATGATGATTCTTTTCCTCTTCTTGAGGCTCTTGTTATGCTTTCACTCTCTGCATCTGCTTGGTTATGTGTCGTGTAGAAGATATTTTAGTTGCACTTCCAGATTAGCTGTGTTTGCTCAATTGTTAAAAATACGACTTCTTATTAAGTATAAATATGTAGAATTATAAAATCTAAGTACTGTTTATGGTATCCGACTCTTAACCAACGTCGTGATGCATATTTACATGGATTCTTTTAGTAAACTAAGGGATGACATTAATAGAAAAAATACATACTTTTGTGAAGTGGTTTATGTGTAGTTAATTGAGATTAAATTTTCTAACTACCACCTCTGGAGTGGTGAAAATTCTGCTGGTTGATCTTTTACCTTTTTTGAAAGCTATATGGAGAGCACAAAACTGGTTGGAGATTATCTTGGTGGTTGTATATATTAAAGTTGCTCCCCTTGTAACCTTTCTAAGATATTCTTTACAGTATGAGTGTATATGCCACTACAAGTATGATCACAAAGAATACTTAAAGAGTGCAAATTCTGATTATCTATAGTATCTGAAGAATGGTTTCTCGTATGGCGACTTGCTATATGTTTCGTACATGTCATGTACTCTGTCCAAAGTTTCTTGAAATGATATTCTTATGCCTTGTTTGGATTGTTGCAATTTAGTGCTGGTATGAGTCGAATGACTTTACAAATGTTCGGGCATAGGCAACATGTATGACACTATTACTGTTTTTGAATGCTTCAAGTTTAATGATGTAATGAGGTATTTAAATTGAATTCTCAGTCCATTAGCTGAATACCTTATTATCCAATGATTTATCATTGATACACAGCTGGTTTTGCTGATGAGAAATTACTGATCTTCCTTCTCTTCTGTGAACTTGTCCTTTATTTATATAGTCGCTTATGTTGTATGAGCAATAAAATCAGGATTCGTCGCATGTTTGTGAGACCTTGCTCGGAAATGTTTTTGTTATAGGTAGTGCTGGCTGTCTTCCGGTGCTATTGCCTGATCAAGTTCAGAAGCTAAAGCAACTAACTGTGCTGACTCTGGCTGAGACAGACAAGGTATGCATTTGCATATCAACTCAAAATGTGGTTTTTATTGCCTCTTTGTAGTTAACTTTTAATTCTTGGGTCTGCTTTAGTATGGGTTACAACATTAAGAGGCTGGTTGCCATAGAATGATGTGTGGCATACTTTTTGTTTTTTGTTTTTTTGTATGGCATGGTTGTAATCTTTGTATACTCCATAGACCATATTCATATATTTTCTGCTTTCTTGATAGTTTTTATACTTCCGTAATTGCATATGATCAATTAAATTTGATGTTTTAGATGAACGAGATGATACAAAAATATCTCAGCTACCTAATATACTGCAACGGAATTGCTGCTTAATCAAGTTATAACCAACAGAAAATGAGTTTGACTTCCTGTTCGTAGGCAGGCGCGTACTTCAGGTTAAGCTAAAAGTTTGATGATTAATTTTCCATTTTTTTTCATCTACCATCCTTGTATTGTTCGCTAAAGATTAATCTCTGTGGTTCCATTTCGTAGCTCTGTGGCTTGTTGCCTTAGCGCCTTTGAGGTTGTAAACAACTAAAACAACTACCCGCACCAAAGATATTTTCACTTTCATCCAATTTATTTATAGAGAATTTCTTTTAGAGCCTGTTCTTTGGTTGCATCGCATAAGAATTAACTTAAAAGAAATAGAGAACAAAGAGGTTATGACTTGGTAAAAATGAAAGGCATACAAATTTAATTGTTTCAGCTTCTGCATAGCGACATTTAAGTTCTTAATCTAGGATTTACGTAGAGTTGATGTATTCATCCCACTAGAATCAGCGCTATAGGGCTGTTTGGCTGCACTTTTGCTTCTTCTAAGAGGGAGTTAACATTAAGCAGTTGCATATTAGTGTGTTTGGTGTGTTTTTGTTGAGTGACCACTTCTGATTCCTACAAGGTTCATTTCACGCTTTCAGGTTGTGCTGTAAGTTGATGCTTCACTAAGAACTGATTCTTGGCGGAGCACTTCTTGTTGAATGCTTCACAGCACGTCTGGGCCAATCAGACCCTTATACGCCTACTGATCTTTCATGATGTACTTATTTTCACATATGATATCATTATATGATGAAAATAAGCATCTGGATTTGCCAAGGCATCCAAGTTACAGTAGTTTCGTTGCACACTTTGCTTTCTTAATAAATTCTTATACGGCAGTGCGTCTCTTTGCTTTTTGTATGAAATCTTAAAACTTGGCAGAAGTGAGGCTTAATCTAGAAGTTGCATGTTGAGAAGCTAATGGAAATAACTTATATGCTTATGCTTTCAGCCTGCTATTATGTTATAAAGGATATGCTCATCTTTTGCTAAGGTCAGGCTAGCTCCCTATATTCACAAACAACTAACAGAAAGGCATCATAACCTACTTGGATACGGTGCTGTAGTATACAATTTACATCTAGGAAGTGTGTAGAAGTTATAAAGAAAAGCCTGCCAAAAATTGTATTGGATTATGTAGCGAATGTTTGTATATACTGTTTATGCATGTTGGGAACATAATTGCAATTCTCGGTAAAGTTCACATTGATAATAGTGAGTTGGTGTAACTTTTAGATGATCATGGTGTCGATAAAGTTGAAATTTCTTTTACGGCATGTAGGTTATGTTTCTCTTTTTCTTCCTTTTTTATTTTTTGGCTAGATGACTGTTAACATTATTTTGGTGGTAAAGGTCTTGAGCTTGCATCCATATGGTCTCCAGGTTAAATCTCTTCCCAAAAATGCTAAATAATGATAAGACTCTTTAAATGCTCCTTTCCAAGACCCAACCATAACTTGATAATGACCTTAAATGGAAATTGTTAAGTTCGTCATCTCGAAGCAATAAATTCTTTTAATAGATGTCATATTGCAAGGTTTATTTTAGTAGATTTTTTTTCTGCGATATAATTTCGGCATTTTCTCCACATATTTTTTTAGATCATATAGTCTGTAAGCTGATTCCTTACATTGCCAATGACTAATGATCTTTCAAAACACTTTCCAAGAGCTAGCTTTGCCTGTTTAGTTGATGCATCATCTATTTGTTTAATTGATGCATTATCTATTTTTGAGTTAATGTTATTTGCATTGAAGATGATACTTACTTATCATGGGTGCTGTCAGGTATTGCCTTATGATCAACTCATGCAAGAACTAGATGTTTCTAATGTAAGGGAGCTTGAAGACTTCCTCATCAATGAATGCATGTATTCGGTGAGTTCTTTCTCTATTAATCTTACATGCATATGTAGGTTACACAATTAATGCTAGCCATTGTCGTGAGGGTGAATTAAATTATGGTTGATCTTTTTATGGCCTAACAAGGAAACTTGATTGTCATTCCGCAAGAAAACTACATTGTTTTATTATAATAAATTCTATCGGTCAAAGCTGCTGGTCTTTCTACCAATATTTTTCCTTCCGTTTGATGTATCATTCTACTTGCTTCCTGATTGGCTACAAGTTTAGCAGATATGTGGCACCTACCAAAATTTCTGTATTTGGAATTTTTCCAGAGAAACATTTGTTCAATGCTTTTATACTTTTAAATTTTTGAATATTGGCCTGTAAAGTGTAACCTAAATTCATGAATGACTCATTCATTGTCGCACTTATAGGGTATTGTTAGAGGCAAACTGGATCAGCTACGCCGGTGCTTTGAGGTCTGAATGAGTTGTCAATTCAACTGTATGTTGATTTTCTTGTTTTGAAAAATCTCAAATATATCCTTTTTAATTCAATTACTTCACTTTTTACTTGTTGTGCAGGTGCAATTTGCAGCTGGGAGGGATCCTAGACCTGAGCAGCTTAGCAACACGATACAGACGTTGACAAGCTGGTAAGTAAGTTTAATTTTGATTTTTGATTGGCTATTTAAGCACTGCTCTTGCTTTCTTTTCTTGTAAGGTAATCTGAGGATGAAGATGTTTTTGTTGGGTTTGTACTCCATAAATATAGAATCACGTGAAATCATAGTAAGCATTTCTTATAGATGATTATATTGCTAATTCAATAACTCAAGATGATAGTATCACTAATTTAAAAATCTCAATAATTCGATATAGCAAAAATTGCATGCTTATTCTACTAATAACATATAATTCTTACCGAGCAGATATGCGATGTCACTTATCTACTTCAAGTACACCATCAAAATCTCACTCATCTACTTCAAGTACACCATCAATATCGAAATCCAAACTGAATAGACTCGAATAGTTGGGTATAAATGAGAAGACGCTACCTCCTGCTAGATTACTATCCAAAATTGTGGATTTCAATGAGAATAAAGAGATTTTTCTGGTATATAATGCTAAATTTGCGGAAATACATTTTTCTCATTTTTGCAAAGAGGTTATTAGAATAGATGGACAAAAGGAGTAATGAGAATAGATGAATGTGATCAGTGGTGTTGAGTCGGTCATTTAATTTTTCCTTCCTGATTAACGAGTCATCAAATTCATGTTTGAGATAAGGTAACTGCAGAATTAATTAGTGAATCTGTACGGATGATCTCTCCCTCTGCTACCATTCCTTTGAATTTACTTTGTTTCATTGATTGGAGTATTTGTGCAGCATTACGTGAATTAATTTTAGTATAAAATATGTTGTTTGTACTCCGTGTATGAAATTTGCAGGTTGGGCTCTTCAGATAGTCTACTTCATTCAATTCAGGAGAAAATCAAATGGGCTGATATGATGAGTGAGGCAAATAAGAAACACCGAAAAGAAGTCGAAGACAAAGTGGAAGATGTCAAGAAATCTATCAAGGTGACTCTGATGTTTTGAAAAGCGTGTCTGTCGCTAATATTAGCACATATTGCTTGGACTATGCTTCTATCCTAAACTATAAAAATAGAGAACTTGATGGTGACTTGACTTTCTAGTTATTTTTATTTTGGGTCATCATTTCACTAGTTGTGTATAATGGCAAATTGCTTATGAAATTTTGCAAATGTCGGTCTATGTGTCTTACTTATGATGGCAGAAGTTAAACAATTTAAGCAGGCCGACATGGACTTACGGGGCAGTGAAGAGATCTTCGCTGAGTCTGGAGTGATGGACTTTGAGGAAGACCGTGTCCGATCTAAGAGGTAATTTTATATTTTAAGAATTAAGGCTATATTTTTTCCATATTATTCTAGTTGGTAAATTGCACTAGTTCACAAACTTCTAGCCTAAGTTCTCTTTGTTTCTCAAACATTTAACATAAGCTGAATGATTGGCACACCGAACTTTTAACACAGTTTCACCTTCTTTTTTTTTTCCATTTACTGTTTGAGGAAAAACTATTGTCTACACCCAGTGCATCCGCGTATCACACATCTGTCGGCCGTCAAGCCAATCTCTTATTTAACCCGTGTGACTTGTTCAGTTGCAGTCTTTTGTCTACTTGGAAATTAGATGAATGGACTCAAAATATGAGATAGAAATTAGAAGATGGTTTCGTGGTTTTACATACGTACGGCCACACCAGGTGCCAGCATAAATTTTCCTCAGATACGAGGACCAAAATGAAGAACTTTCAAAAGTTTCCTAGTGCACCCACGTCACGGCATCATCTACCAGGCGATAGTTTCCTCTCTTCGTATTCTTATCAATTAGTCTATCATTTCAATTGCAGGAGGCGGCAGCCGATAGCATGATCCCCATTTGCCTTTTCTCTGATTGAGCTACTCGAAGTTCCTCTTTTTTTGGCCAAGAAGGTTTGAGAATGCATGTGCTGCATCAGAAGGCCTCGCTCTTTCTCTTGAGATTGGTCTCGGCCGGTGTATTGGTGAAAAATTTATAGCTATCTACAACAGGTGGTCAAACTAATTCACCGAGTTCAGTTTGTTCACGAGTATATTCAACGCAACAATAGATCACTGTAGCAAAAGTTAAAAATCTGTTTGTGTTGTTTGTTTTATTTTGGCCTCGTGACATTTTGAGTTGATATCATGGAGATGCACGAAAGTGGCCTTTTGATTTGTTGTTGTTGTTTCAAGACCCTCTAAATATAGGCCATTTTGAAGCAGACCCCCCCCCCCCAAGCTTGTTTGTTTAGATTTGAGTTATTACTGTTGACTGATTCCGACTTTTGTCAAAATTAATAGCTTGTTTGGCTGTTACGTCTGGGCTGTTTATACCTTCCAAAATGGCTGGGGACTCTGGACACTTTCGCCTTATTCCATTTTCTGGTCAAGCTGCAGGACTGTGGATGGCGTAGTAGACAAGGTGCGGCTGATGGGTTTCGCGACCCTTGCGCTCTGCTCGTCAGATCCATTTTGAATTCCAGGCTTTGCGAGTGGGGCCACAAGTCGGCGGCTAATTAGTGGTGGGACCATACCCACCGTTCTTGCCACGTGTGTGTGTGTGATGCATTCCGTCGCTAATGAGTAGTGACTATTATTCTATCCCCATGTGCAGCAAAGAAGATGCCACCCTTTCCGGAGATTCCAAAGACCTTGATGTGTTCGTGGGGTTGGAAGGGGGGGGAGGGTGGAGGAGTTGTGGAATTTGAGATCATCCGAGGTAGGAGGGAGCTGGGAGGCAAGTGACGAAATGCTCCCATCCCCTCCTACTTTGCAAAGTCTTTAGGTGAGGGTCCGAGCACAGACTTTTGCGAGTCTTCGGCTACAGATTTTGACCACACAAAAATATCTGTTTAGCTTCCTCTGGAAAGTCGAAGGCTCGGAATACCAGCTTGCCTCTATTTCAATATATTTGATCAGTAAATTATTGTATTAAAAATCTGTGGGCGAAATATTTTGTTCAACGCACAAATGCTCTCTTCGTATTCTTCCCTTGGTGTGCCTGGAGAGTTCACACTCACTGCAGTTTTTCTCTTGGGTACGTGGGGAGGGGCCCAATTGCCTTCAAGAATATCACCTACTTTCTAGTATATCCTTCTAAAATTCTAAAATATTTCAAATAAACCCTCAAAAGAGCGATACATCAATCAAAAAAAAAAAAAAAAAAAAAAAAACTTTTTAGAAATGTATATGAAACGACAGAGTAAATTGAAAATTTTCACTATTAAAGAGTGCAGAAGCAAATTTCTCTTGGATATTTATGGTAGGTGCGGTTGCCAACTATTTAATCGGTCTACAACTTGATGGGGGCCGATTTCTTCATGAGCAATGTAATTTGTACACAAACACTATTTTAGTGTAGGAGTATTAGTAGTTTTTTTTTTTTTTTTTTTTTGAAAAATAAGCTGGTATAAATTTAGAATATGCTTGTTCTCAAATGAGAATAAGCTTATTTAAAACTTAAGCCTAATTTTGATTATTGTATTAACTTATTAATTAATCTAGTTAGTATATTTAAGTCATTATCTATTGTGTAAATATTTAAATAATTTATTAATTTGCTATTTATAATTAATTAACTCATTATATTGTTGCTATTTTGTTTTTTCTTATTCTTATGGTTGTTTTTCAAAGGTTTCTATTTTTAATTATATTGTTGGTATTTTTTCTGCTCCTCTATATTTAAAGTTTGTTGCTGTTCAATATATTTTCTCTTCTCTATTTGTTTTTTTCCACTCACTCTTCACTTTTGGTTTGGGTCACTGCTGCTCTTCTATATTTTATGGTTGTTTTCTTAATCTCATGGTTGCTTTTTACTGTATTTTGCTACTTGGCACCTCCCCTGCTTTAATTTTATTTTTACTGTATTTTTAATTTTATTTTTAAAAATATCTCTACAAAATTTGTATTTACAAAAATAGTTCTATGGATGCCAACTGTGCGCCACGTGTGCCCGTTACGTAAGCAGGGAAGATAGATGTAAAATTAGTTAAACACAAAAATTATTCCCCATGTTTAAACACGAAAATTAATTTCTCGTGTTTATGATCCAATCTAATTAATGGTAGCGAAGCACACGAATTCTAATAGTCAATTATTCAGCGATTGAAAGGACTATAAAGCTTTTGTTACATTGTAAAGTTCAAACAAAATTTCAAAACCCAAATAATAGATGCTGGAATTACTATAAGAAAACACTAATAAAACATTGCTTTTTCAGATGCTCTGTGTGGGACAACGACTTTGACTTGTAATGAGCACATTTTGATCATGTGCATGGATTTACAGATCCTATATCCTAATCAAGAACTAATTACTTAGGATGAGGGTCGGGAATTATATAAATATTTGTATATGATTCCAGAACCATTTAATTTGATTCCAAAATGAACAGCTGTTTAGCATCTAATTACAATAAGCTTATGAGTCATTCCACTTTGATGGTATGTGATTAAAATATTCTGTTTGTCGTACATTAAGTCAGATATTTTATTTGTTAGAGGATAAGCTCAAGATCAGTGACCTTTTTTTTTTTTTTTTTTAATCACGATTATTAAGAATGTTAGGACCAGTAAAAGCATGATGTTTAACTTATTTGGGAAGAACGAGATTAAAGTCAACAATAAATTTAGACGAGAGTAATCAAAAAAAAAAAAAAAAATTATAGATTTTTTTTTTTTTTTTTTTTTTTTTTTTTTTTTTTTTTTCTATTGATAGGTTTGTGGAATTAATTTATAAAAGGCTATTGAATTAGGGCCAGTTTGGAATGGGGATTGCTTGGGGGATAAGGGGATATCCTCTTATCCCCTCAAAGGGGATATTTTTTATCCCCTAAACACATCAGGAACTACGAGAATAAATTGTTCCAGTATTTCTGGTATAAGTGAGAATTACTATTTCTATAGTAAAATTTCACTATATTTTTTTTTTCAAAATTATCACCAGTATATTTTTCTTTCCAAAATTATTCCTACTATATTTTTTTTTCCAAAATTATACTTAACACGCTTCCCAAGGCACATCTTCTCCCCTGCAATCGCTTTCCGAGGCGACATCTCATTCTCCTCTTGATTTGAATTTTATCTCATTTATTTATTTTGAATAATATGATGAATAATTTATTTTTTTTTGTAAAATAGATAAAATAAAATGTTTAATTAAATATTATTTTCATGAAATATAATTTGATTTTGATTTTAATTTGAATTTTATCTTATTTTTTGTAAGACTTTAATCCATTAATTAAAAGAAAAAAAATTAAAATTTAACAAATTTTATCACATAATAAAGTTTGAAGGCAAAAAGATTATTTAACCCAACTAAAATTCTTTATTCGTTTTATTTTTCATTATCATACCAAACACAAAATTTTGTATTCGTGAACTATTCCAAACATTTTTTTACATTAATTTTATATTTTATATTTATTTTTAATATAACTAGTATAATCTTATTCCGTTACCAAATCCGCTATCTTATTCCGTTACCAAATCCGCTTTCAGAGACTTTATTGACTCGGGAGTCTATTCAGCTAGGTAAATTCATAAATATAACACTGCCACGTTTTTTCTATTCCATAGGCAGTGAGCTGAACCTTCTAAAAAAAAGTATAGAATATTGGGAACTAAAAAGAACAATTTCCCTTCCCATTTATTATTATTATTATTACTATTATTGTATCTTTACTTATTCTAGAAGCATCTTAGTTATTCTAAAAAAACCAATCTTATCCAAAATAAAATGTGTTTTTTTTTTTTGAGAATTTATTATGTTTAGAATAATAATAAGTTATTTTTTTATCGTGCACATTGATTGATTACACGAGAATAAAATGTATAAAATTCACATTTATCATATGTTCTCAGTAGTTAAGCATGATTTTCTTTTATCAACATGTTTTTTGATGTTTAGTTTGATTTATGACGAGTCTCCATTTATAAAAGAAATAAAAAATAAAAAAAAACTTAAAGAAAGAGAAACATCATCAAAGAATTAAAAAGAAGACATATTACATCGCAACCACACCAAAATCCTAAAACTACACTCTAACTACACTCTCACAAGGAAAAGGCGAGATCTTATACACTCCCACCACTTGTGCCCCCCAAACTATGTAGCTATTTACTCCACAAACTCTTCCGAATTTTTGAGACCACTAATTCCCCTTCTAATAGCGCAAATTTTTTATTTTTTTTTTTCTATTACTACCAGGAATTTTCTTAATTGCTTTTATAAGATCTGCTTAAATGCTGATATGTACAAAAAGATAGAAAGTTTTAATTAATTTAAACATGCCCTTCACAACATGATTTTTGCGAGGGGAAGAAGATCCTGTGCTTCTTACTCTAAGTAGCATTAACCAACCAATAATTGCTCGACACGTGTAAATCGCAGCCCGGTTGGGAATACGACCGGTCTAGCCCCTAAGCCCAAACCGGTTTGGGCCTGAACCGGAATCTCGGCGGGGACCACAGATGGAGGCGGAGACATGGCCATGGACGCCGCCGCCGCTTCCCCTCTCTTCCGCCTCTTCGTCGGAGACGAGGGCGATCGGGGCGAGGAGATCGCGGAGGAGGAGGAGGAGGACGACGACGACGACGAGGTCGACGAAGAGGGCTCGGGCGATGAGCGCTTCGACGACGACGGCGAAGCGGGCGCGGGCTCCGCCGCGTGCGACCCGATCCGGAGCGGGAAATTGAGGAGCGCGCGGGACCCGCGCATCCGGTACGCGGCGCGGTCGTAGGCGACCGCGGCGTCCTCCGCGGTCTCGAAGGTCCCGAGCCAAACCCTAGCCCCGTTCTTCGCCGGGTCCCTGATCTCCGCCGCGAACTTCCCCCACGGCCGCTGCCGCACCCCTCTGTAGTGCTTCCCCTTCGCCGGCGCCGCGCGAGGCTGCGCCGGAGTCTGCGGCGACGGCGCCACCGCCACCGCCACCGCCGGCGCCGGCGCAACTGCCGCATCCGCCGGCGGGAGCGGATCGGGAGTGGGGGGGCCGTCGGGGAGCCAGCCGTTTGAGTAGGCGTCGCGGAGGGCGCCGAGGACGACCATGTCGTCGGAGTCGTCGAAGCGGAAGGGGAGCTCGCCCCACTGCGCGGCGACGAGGCTCCCGAAGCTCGAGCTCCGGCAATAGATGGGGCCTCCGCCTCCGCCTCCGCCTCCGCCCTGGGGTAAGGCCACCGCGGAGGAGGGGATCTCGGGGTCGTCGAGGAGGAGGTGGCGAATGGACTCCAGGTGGAGGTCGAGGACCGGGGAATGGCCCGTAATTTGGGACATGGTGCGGTCACCGCCTGTGAGAGGTTTGCCGATTAAACCTCTCGTGCGTCTCCTGGCGGTGCGGTGTTGTTTTTTATTTTTTACTTTAAATATTTTTTTTTCTTATTTTCTTTTTTTTGGAGGAGGATGGTGAGTGGAATTTGGGGTTGGATTGGGAGGAGAAGGGGGGTGGAAACGGTTTATATATGGAGGAGGTGGGAGAGGGCGGGTTCCGTGAATTTTCCTTGTTCGGAAGCACGTGATGGAATGCTCAATTTCTTGTATTTTTTTTTTAATTTCTTTATTCTAATATTACTTTATTTTATTTTATCCTCTTATTTATTTTAATGTGTTGTTTCATTTTTACTGTTTAAAAATAATAATAATAATAATAAATTTGTTTTTATATGTGAAAGTATAAGAGGAGTGCTATCAGGACATAAATTATTATATTAATTTAGACCAGTCAATAATTTAATTTTTTATCTAATAGTACAGTAATAATAATATTATAAAGACTCACGCTCTAAATCTAAAGCATTTTCTGATTAAAAGAAAAAAAAATAAAATAAAAGAAAAAAAAGAGTGTTTGAACATTTTTTTTTTTATTAATGAAAATTGAACAGGGCTCAACAATAAATTTAAAAAAATGATGAGATAAAAGGATAGATAATTAGTCTATTATTATAGAGCAATGCTACATGTACACCCCGAAGGGTGTACATCATACACCTAATGCTACATGTACACTCCGAAGGGTGTACATCATACACCTCCATCATTTTAATGATGACGATATTTTTTATGGGTCACATCAAGTGACCCATCATCACACCCCATCCTTAAATGAGTGGGATGTATGATGTACACCCCGAAAAGGGTGTACACATAGCATTTTCTATTATTATAACTCCCATGGAGCAAGGAACAATGAATACGTCAGATGAGAGGTCGTCAGCGAGGGTGACACGTAGGATGGCATTTTGTCACGCGAATGTAAAGTGGGGCTTTGCCCACTCGCCCATTTCGGTGAAGCACCGTCGTGGGTCTCCGATTGGGCGGAAACATTCATCGTAAACTTACCAATCCCTTTTTTTTTTTTTTTTTTTTTTTTTTTTTTCAAATATTTTGTTCAGTATAATTAAAATAAGTAAAAATTACTGTTCCCACTATTTCCAACCACTCTCTTAATTTTTTTTTTTTTTTTTTTTAGTACTCACTCACGTCTTCCGAGACACCATCTCTCACGTTATTATTTAGGAAAATGCTACTTGTACACCCCATTTGGGGGTGTACATCGCACACCCCACCCATCCAATGGGTGGGGTGTGGTGAGGGGTCACTTCACAATTTGTGAAGTGACCCCCCACCCTTAGATGGGTGGGTGTAAGATGTACACCCCCTTTGGGGGTGTACATGTAGCGTTGCTCTATTATTTATTACATAATAAAGCTTGAGAATAAAAAAAATATTTAAAATAATTAATATTTTTTATTTTTCTTATTCTTCATTATCATATTAAATTTCATTTTTTCTATTTTTCTATTTTTTTTTTTAAGAAATGAACCCCTCATTCTTTTAAAAAATGAATGAATTTTTTTTTTTCTGCTGTTTGAGTTTTTATTTTTATACCGAAAATCATTAAAACAATAAAAATACACTATTTATTTCAAATTTATAAAAGTAATTTTTTTTAAAAAAAAGAATTATGACTAAACAAACATACAGAAAATAATTTTACCAGTCGAAATATAATTTTCGATATATTTTACTAGTCAAACAAATATATCTTAAACTTGAAAAAAAAAAACTGCTACGGTTCAAGCTAAAAATCTCAAATATTAATTATTAAACTAAAAATCTCAAATATTAATTATTAAATAATTATTAAACTCTCGGCCTACGTATGTCATTTAGATTGAGTAAATTCTAAATTTATTTTATATACAGAAATATCAACTTAAAGTACAATTTTTTTTTGAATTATTTAAAATTATATATATAAAAAAGTTGTCCGCACCAATTGCATTACCAGCCAAAAAAATTATCCCCAATTTGATTTGAAAACCAAATATTTTAGATATTAAAATAAATAATAATTCATAAAAATAAAACTTAATAAGTGATTATGATGTAAGAGTGCAAATGAGAGAAGAATATATTCGCGAATAGAAGGCATATTTTAACATCAAAAGAGGGGAGCAGAAGCTTCCAAAGTTGAGAATTGAGGGGGTGGGGAAGGGGAGTGGAAAATTTGGTGAAAATAATAATAATAATAATAAATTAATAATAATTTTTTTAAAAAAAGTTTTCAACTTTTGGCGATGGATCGCAGATCGAGAAAGCGACTCCGGATCGATGCAATGTTTCTAGACCCGTTTATGCGGATAAGGTCGACGCTGGTGGGACCCACCGGATTACCTCATCTCCTTGATCGCCTGAAAATCCCCACGTACCAATCCACCCCAAACAACTAATCCCGACAAGCCACGTCAGCCTACCGAAAGAATCCGAGCCACGTGGCATTCTTTTAATGGATTCCCTACATCCGCGGTGTTCGGCTTTTTCTGCTTACGTCTCCGACTTTCATACCTAACAATAATTAACGATATAACAATTAAAAAATTTAATTATTATTATTATTTTTCTTACCTATATTGAATTTAATATTTCAACAAAATCCATCTACATCTCGCACGTGCTTTTTTTTTATTTTTTCTTTATTTTTTTCGTTTCTGGTCCCGTTATGTTGTAGCGATTCATTCGTACTTGTGCGAAAAAGAAGGGTATATATAAGTATACATCTCTTTAGAAATATATATTTTATATTTTATTATATTTTGAAGTGGGATAAATTTTACTTATCATTTAATGTGATGGGTAAAATAATATGACGGGTAAAATAATATCCATCAAAAAAAAATAATCAAACAAACTCTACGAGGGTATTATAATTTTGTCATTTTCCCACGATTTTTATTGTGGGTGATAAAATTAGACCAAATCAGTAAGAAAAATTAAAAAATTAATTAGTTGATACAAAACAAGTTAGATAAGGATTAGTAAATAAGTACACACACAATTTTATTTAAATCTAAAAATAAAAATTCATCATAAATTTATAGGATTCTAATTTTCTTTTTTTTAAAAAAAAAAACTCACAATAAGGAATAGATATGAAATAATAACTTAAAGCCTTACTTAATATGAGTGAAACTAATATACAATTTTTTTTTTTTTGCTGAGTGTGCATACTAACAAGCCAATATGTTAATGGAATCTCCCAAAGTCACAGGGGTGCATAATGATTCATTTACCTCTAGTGTTTACTCTTTTAGGAGATTTCCAAAATCTAATAGTGAGCACCGCTATCTCAAATAGTTCTCGATTGAATTCATATATATATATATATATATATATATATATATATATATATATATATATATTATAATAAAATTATAATATAGCGATATTTTTAAATATTTTTAAAAATTTTAAAAAATATCGTTGATAAAAATATCGATACTTATTATTAGTATCGCTATACACTACAACAAAATTAGGCTATAGCGACACTTTTAAGTGTTTCTAAAATTAAAAAAAAGTGTCGCTGACAAAAATACCGACACTTATTGTAAGTATTGCTATATGTGCCGTCGCTAGGGTGTATAGCGACACATTTTTATAATGTGTCTCAAAAATGTGTCCCTATAACCTAATTTTGGATATAGATGGAATATAGATAGGACACTTATACAAAAGTGTCACAAACATGTGTCCCTATAACCTAATTTTATTGTAGTGATATGTACAGTCGCTAGGATGTATAGCGACATATTATTATAATGTGTTCTAAAAATGTGTTCCTATATATAACCTAATTTTAAATATAGATGAAATATAGATAGACATTTGCACAAACTGTCACAAAAATATATCTTTATAATTTAATTTTGTTATAGTGATACTATATATAATAGCTGTGACTAAAAGATTTACTAAAATAGTTATTTTAATAAAGTCTTTTGACTAAAAATGAGCATCCAATTTATTTAAAAATAACCATCATTTTCATCTTGACCACTATCAATCTCACAATTCTCAAGCTAAAAGAATATTATGATTAATTTGTTAATTATTTCAGCGTATTCTGCAGCTATTCGTTTCGTTTTTTGTCTAAACAAGTGCGAATTATTTTTTACTAATTTCTTTGTATAAGAAGCTTAAGAAAGATACGAGGCTACACCAAACCAAAAAAATAACTAAAAAATGTAAAAGGTAGATTTGCATGTGATAAACAAATTTATCAAAAATACAGCATGGGCATGCATGCTATGGATAAGAGGGCTATAATAGTAATTGCAATAGCTGGATCGGTAGTGCACTGCATGTGGAGTGCGAGGACAAGAATAAACTTAAAAGAAATAACAAAAAAAAAGAAAAGGGATTATAGTTGTAGTGTCCTTTGTACTACATATTAACTTTTTACTGCTTTTGAAAGAACCTTCGCAGAATAAACAATAGGTTTGTGAAACATTAACATAGAAAATAACTGTAAAATAAAGAGTTTATTTAATGTGTAATTAATTTGTCCCAATAAGATGTTAAACACTCTTTACTTCATTTTCTTCTAAACAAACTTCCAAAATGTACATATATATTAATTGAACTGTGACTCAAGTATTAAATTGCAATATTTATAGCGCAGTTCAAAAAAAAAAAAAAATCTCAATCAATAAAATTCATTTTAATATTTGAAGTGTTGGAATTAGAGGGCACCGGAAATTTGCAAACTAGATAGCCAACGTATTCAGGAACCAAAAGTCGGATCGGATAGTAGCTTGTTTCACCAAAAGTCGGATCGGGTAGCTTGTTTTACTAGTCTTATTAGAGAAGATTCGCAAGTCGGATCGGTAGCTTGTTTTACTAGTCTTATTAGAGGAGATTCACAGATCAGAGAGATTTGCAGATCTGGAAATTCAGAGAGAACGTAAAGTGAGAATGAGAAAGAAGAAAATTCTTTTTCTTGTGTATCGTAGGTTGTCTTATCACGCGAAGGAGTTCTATTTATAGACTATTATGATTCTTTAGAATATTCTTTTTCTCTCGTAGAGATAAACAGAACATCGGTTAAGATATGGATTAAGATAAGTTTTTTAACCAATAAAAAATATATTTTTATCTTTAACCCATAAGAATAAATCCTATCCTTATTCTTAATATATAATGATAAAATCCGTTATTATCCTTAATACAAAAGGATAAATTCTAATCCACATTTCATATGAATTAAGTCAAAATAAAATTGACCAATGTGAACACATCACATGGCAACACGAAGAAATGTCAAGAGTTACCGCCTCGCTACTTCCAACTATGAGAGAGCTGCAGATCATAGAATATATAGAAGAACACAATTAATGAAAATATTTATTTATGGGAGAGATTGACTAGTCAAATGGTCATATTTGAATTTGACCATAGAATTTGTGGATAATTAAGAAGGAGAGGAAAAGTGGCTTTTGGGTTTTGGTGTATGGTCTCCGTCAAGGTGGAAAACCACTACCGTGCGTAGATAAAAATTGGACCATAGCCAGGGTCATTATCATAAGCTCCTTCCTGGGTATTTCCCTCCATATATTTTAGTCACAAGGGAAATCAAATTTAATTTATATTATAAATATAATTAATTAATTAATTTATTTGGATAAAAAATTAATGATCATGTCATGTACACTAATTAATATCAATTAATTATCATTACTTTATATTCTAAGAATGATGACTGTGTTAATAGACACATGCATTCTCTCTCTCTCTATATAGTCCGGCTGGAATACTATCGATAGCACTAAATAATTAAAAAATTTAAAAACTAAAAATTTGATAGCATAACTTGATGCTATCGATAGTATTCCAGCTTAATTATATATATATATATATATATATATATATATATATATATATATATATATATATATATATATATATATATATATATATATATATATATATATATATATATATATATCAATAAGTAATCTGGAACTGACTTATAATTTTAATAGGAAAATCCAAATATTCTACATTTACTTATGGGAAGCACTTGTGGCCATTAATAATGGTCGAACCACCCTTTTGTCTTTTTTTCAATTAACTAAAATCTTGATGACAATTAATGAAAGCATTAATTAATTTAATTAATTTCCTAAATTCTAGGGGACCACTTAAGATAAAAGTGTAGAAGCATCTTATAGATATCACATAGTACACTTGTGCCCTAAGATTATGTTGGAGAAAAGATTGGAGAAAAGATTGAAATGTTTGAATTTGACTACTGGTACTGTAATGTTTCAAAAATTTTTTTTTTTCTGAAATAAATAAAAAAACAAAAAATTAAAGAGAAGAGAAAAAATGGCTTGCTGAAATTGTTGAAACCCTCGTGTGTAATTATATATTGGCGGTATTAGGCGATTCAAAAATCATGGCCCATTCCAGGGTGTTTGGTCCTTTAATTTTAGTCACCACGTGAATAATAATAAATACTAGAATAAATTTTGGAGAATATTTGTATTACAATAACTTGAGTGAAGAATTAAGTAAAATTTGCCAAAAGAACCCATCTTGTTATTTTTAGTACCAATTATTGATGTACAAACCGACAGGGTGCTCAGATAAGGTGCATGCCCCGATCGATAATGGGCGCATTCTTGAACTCAAATTTGATGGAATGATTTGGCGCTGAAACGCAAAAAAAAATATTTACTGTTAAATTTATTTACGTCGTGCTTACCGGAGGTTTATAGGATAGCTGCACTAGAAAATTTTGGAGACTTTCGGTGCCGATTAAAGTTTAAATTTTCGTGTGGCTCGTTCTAAAAAAATAATTTTTAATGGCTCACAACCTATTTAAAAAAGAATGGACGGTGAATATACTGTGTGTGCTTTGTAATACTGAGTTTAAAATTATTGATCATCTTTTTACAATATGCGTGAACACTAGGTATGTAACGTGAAAGATATATGAGAATTTAAGCTGTGAGGGATTAAGTGATAGTTTCAAACGCTAATGAAAAAAGTGGATGAATCTAGGTGGGCCTAGGTCAATAAATAAAGAAATTAGCCAATCTGCCGGCTATCAGCTGGTGAGCAATATGGTAAATAATGAATAAAATGATCTTCTTTAACTAGGTTAAAAAATTAGTTAAGCAGTAAGAGAAGATCGGGAACAAGATTGGTGTATGGTATTGATGCTCAGAAAACTTGGTCCTTCCGAAATTTTTGGAATGTTATATATATATATATATATATAAAAGTTAAACTGGAATATTATTAATAATACCAAGTTATTTGTGCTATTAAGTTTTTAATCATTTATTTAAAAGATGTGTGGTTGAGATAATAGTCGGCCACTTGAGTTTAATGGGTGGTTGAAAAAATAATAAAATCTAACGAGTGAAAATAATCAAAGAAGTTGATCTAAGGATAGAAAATTTGATAGCACCAAATACTTGGTACTAAGGGTGTCAACGAGCAGAACACGAGCGAGCTGGGGTCGGCTCGTGTTCGGCTCGTTTAATAAACGAGCCGAACACGAGGTGACTCATTTAAATATCGAGCTGAAAAATTTGGCTCGTATTCGGCTCGTTTATTAACGAGCCGAACACGAGCTGGCTCGCGAACAACAAGTTTGATTTTCATTCTTATTATTAGATGTAAAACTGAAAAAAAAAAATTAAAAAAATAAAATTTATAAAAAATTAATGGCTTAAAATCTAAATAGTAATATATATATATATATATATATATATACATTCGAGTCGTTATCGAGTCGAACACGAGCGAGCTGACCCCAGCTCGTGTTCGGCTCGTTTATTAAACGAGCTGAAAAATTCGGCTCGTGTTCGGCTCGTTTACTAAACGAGCGATTCGATCTCGAGCTCATTTCAAGCCGAACACGAGCTGGCTTGCGAACAGCGAGTTGAATTGACACCCTACTTGATACTATCGATAATATAGTAGTCGAACTATATATATATATAAAATATTTTTTAATGAGACTAATATAAGTTGTGTCTCATTTCTATTGCTTAATTTACTTATTTTATAAATGAAACATATTGCATGTTATTTTTTTAAAAAAAAATAAAATAAAATGGTGATGTACTATTGAAAGACATAATTTAAAATATTTTAATTATTTTGAATTACTAATTTAAGATTAATTTATACAAGCTCTTTTTGCTATAAAGGATTCACCTTGTAAGGTGCACAAATTAAGCATTACACGTTTGCTTATTTAGAGTCTGTTCGATCTAAATTCTAAAAAAATAATTTATAAAAATATATTTTTTGTAGAAAAATAAATTTTGATTAAAAAATGTAAAGTATTTAGCTGAGATAAAAAGAAAAATAATTTTTTAAAAATAATCTTGTAAAATTGTTTGGCAAAATTTTTTAACTGTTTACAAATAATACTTTTTTTAATAAATTTTATTTTAAAATAATTTAAAATTTAAATTTAAATTTATACAAAAAAAATTAAAATTTTGATATTTTACTTTAAAATATAAATTTAAAATTTCAATTTAAAAATTAAAATCCAAATTAGAAATTTAAAATTTAAAATTTAAAAATTAAAACTTAAAATTTTAAAATTTCAAAATTTAAATTTATCCTAAATTTGAAATTTAAATTTTTTTTTAAAAAATAAAAAATTAAATTAAAAAATAAAAAATAAAAAATTGAGTCTAAAATCATAATCATATTTTAAAAGATAGATCTTAACTATTTCTGATTTTTAACTTTGAAAATTAAAAATTTAATAGTAAAAATCAGAATCAGAATTTGAAAATAAAATTGTGAAACACTCTATTAAACCATAAATGCCCAAAATTATTTATTAAAAGTTAAATCAATGGTACCCTAATCAAGCACTTATATATATAGGGTTAGATGATCCGCTCCTATATCACTAGAGATTTTTTAAATGCATCAACTGATTCCTACACTATTTACCTAAAAGGTTGATTTCAACTAACACGTACTACAAATATGTCGGCCAAAAAAGTGGGATTTAGCGGCTATTAATGTACCCAAAAAATATGGTTAGATTGAATTTACTACTTAGTATGTATATAATTTTGTGAGCGAGTAACCATTTTAAATTGAGGTATAAAAAATCTAGTTTATCCTATTCTCCTCCTAAATGGATCTGCTTTAATTAATTTGTGATTTAATGCTATGCCACAACTTATTTAAAAAATTTTATTTTTTTTGCTCCATGGACTTTCACGTGCAAAAAAGAATCTTACTGGGGTTAAGATTGGGGTGTTGTAGAAAAGGACGAGGAACATCGCATTATGTTCACGACAATGTGAAGTTCAATGCATCTTCATAAACACAAGCAATGTTTTGATTACTGCTACCCTACATGTTTCATATTTATCAGTACAAAATCGAAGGGCACTTTAATTACATACGCACCTTACCCTCGCAAGTGTATATATATATATATATATATATATATGCAAAATTGTAAAAATACCTCTGCAAAAGTATTAGAGTATGCAAAATGGAAGGGCACGGAGCTTTCACATGATTCAGATGGGCGTTATGAAATGTGTGCCGATTCATTCATTGATCTGGGGTTTTAGTGGGTTCGCGTCGATCACACAACTACACAACTGAGTCGTTTTCGAAATGTCGCCAAATTTAATTTACTGAGCGATTGGGATGAGCTACAGGTAGTGGCCCAGGTCTGAGCGGATAAGCAAGATTCCTTTGAGCGGCGTCATCATCCTCATCACCACTGTTGTCATCACTCAGTACTGATCACGACAGAGTTTATCAAATTATTACTTTGTGTTTGCTGCTGCAATTAACATAATGCTGTTAATAGTTGATTTTCAGGTTGTGTTTTGTGGACGAGATCATCCCTCCGATTTGTCTTGTCCAGGTTTGCCATGTTGGATTTAATTTTTTTATATATATGGACTAACATGTAAATTTATAATTATATTATGGACTATCTAATTTAATAGGGTCATTAAGTAATCTAATATGGGCTCTGAAAATATCTATTGGGTATGAATTATTAATGTGTAGAAATTCAATACAAGTCTAATTAGAATTTATGGGACTCTAATTAAACATATAAGGAATATAAAAGAGTTATGGTCCCGAGTCGGATCCCTGCCGTCAATTTGCCCTGCCCCATTCAGAGCAAAATTAATTAAACTATTACTCTAAACTTGGAAGCACTCAATCCTGACGATTTTATTGTCGGAGTTTAAGAAACGATAAGATCCGAGAACGTGTTTCATCGGACATGAATTCCGATAAGCGTTTATAATATTTTCAAATAGATGAACGATTATCTAATAATTTACATATATTTTTTAGATTATTTTATATTAATTTGCATACCCTACTTAAAATGCACAGACCTGAGAAAGTTTGGCCCAGCCTTAGGCTATTAATTTCTTCAAATGACCCAATATTTTCACTTAATTTTTATCATGCCATTCGATTTTAAAAGATTGAGATAATTGACTGTGTACCCCTGAAATCTGAAGAAATATCTGATTTATACCTCTTATTTTTTTCTTTCCACCGTTATTAAAAATATCCCTACCGTTTCCCTTTGTTAAGTTAACTAGGATTAAACTAGAGTTAAATAATAATCGGAATTGAAAACTATCAGATATTTCTATTTTTTTCCTATCTATCAAAACTATTGAAAATTTTAAGGGTACATAAGAAAAGTTGGTTATGGTATAAGAGTATATTTGAAAGGACAAAATGGTAATTTTACACAACGGCAGCTCCAAACGATACACTAACAGAGTTTAACTTCAGAAGTATTTTAGAAAGAAGTTGGAACGTAAGAAGGTTAGTTTTAATATTAGTCTTCTAAGCAAAATAAATCTAAAAATAAAAAAAATTTTAGAAATATATAAAAAATTATCCCTAAAAGATTATGCCTGAATTTTCAGTTATGCAATTTACACGCATCACCGGCATTTTAGATACGGTACCATTAAAAAAAAATTTTAATTTTATGATTATTAACTAAAAATATAAATTAATTAGAATTCGTATTTAGAATTCAAATTGCAAGTGGGGGACCGTCCATAGTGCACAAATTTTAATAAGGAAAATACTAGATGTACACCTCAAATGGAGTGTACATCCTACACCCACTCCATTCTAGGGGTGGGTGAATTCCACTCATCACATCGAGTGACGAGTGGATAAATACCCACTCTAGAATAGATGGGTGTAGAATGTACACCCCATTCGGGGGTGTGGGATGTACACCTAACACTTCTCTTTTAATAAAGAATTAGGCCCGTATCAATATTATCCAATCAAAAGTTTGTCATACTAAAAATATTCTATTTAAACTATATTACCAAAAAAATTAATTAAATAATAATTCACTCTACTTAAAGAAAAAAATTTCATTATTCATTGACTCCCTTACTTTCAAAATGTGGCCAATTTTAAATTTTATATTTCAAAATTTTAATATAAAAATTTAAAATTTTAATTTTTAATTTTTAAAAATAGGATTTAAATTTTAAATGTAAAATTCTAAAATTTTAAAATTTGAATATGTATTCAAATTTTAAATTTTAAATTAAAAATTTAAATTTTAAATTTGTAATTTTAAATTTTAAAATTTATAATATTGATTTTCAAAATTTTTAAATAATAATTTTAAATTTTACAATTTAGAATTTTAAATTTTAAAATTTAAATTTGGATTTTATTTTTTAATTTTTTTAATTTTCAGGTTGAAATTTCAAAATTTTAACTTTTAATTTTAAATTATGGAATTTTTAATTTTAAAATTTTAAAATATAAAGATAATTTTTATTTTATTTTTAAAATTTTTAAATTGAGGGAAATTTTATAAAATTGTACTATCAACAAATTTAAAATTTAAAACTGTAAATATTTTTTAGAATTACGAAATATATTTTAGTTAGATCAAAATCACATCTTATAAACTCCATCATAATAATTTATTGTGCATCTAAAAAAAAAAAAAAAAAAAAAAAAAAAAAAAAACCCTAATTTATTATATTATATTCGTCGAGAACGGCGCCGACTTGCGCCCGCCGTCGGTAGAAGACCCCGCCCACCCTCAATCTCCGCCTTCGGATGGACCGTTGGATCGGCCTCCTCAACGCCTCTCTCACCAGCGGCGGCAGCGGCCCCCTCTTCAGAGTCGCCGCCTCCCTCCTCCTTTCCCCTTCCTCCAAAACCCTAGCCGTACGAATCCTCTCTCTCTCTCTCTCTCTCTCTCTCTCTCTCTCTCTCTCTCTCTCTCTCTCTCTCTCTCTCAAAACCCTAATTAATTCCCTAACCCCCTCCTCCTCCTCCTCCTCATCCTTGGGATCAGGTTCCCTCCGTGAATGCGATCCTCTTCAATGGGGATCACGTCGAGGGCACGGGCGATCCGGTGATCGAGAAGCTCTCCGATCCGAGGAAAGTCGCAGAGATACTCGTCTCCAAACTCGGTGGCGCCGCCAACGCCTGGGTGGTGGACGCTTCCACCTTCGTCGGGCCTCTCGCCGTATACAAAGAGCTCGTGCCCACGGTGAACTCTCGGGGTGATCCGAGGCGATACCGTCCGAATGGGTTACCCGCTTCGTCTTCGATCGTTTCCATCTTAACCAAGTGCGTCGATCAGGTAGCTGAAAATTGCTTCTTTTGTTTCGATTGCATCTTGCTATTGTTCTGTAGACCAATTTCCGTGTTAGGTTTTAGTAAATTGTTGAAAATACATACATGCTTAGAAATGGAGTAGGAGTTGCATTTACTCATATATGGGGAATGTTAGATCTGCAAAGTTTCCTTTTTTTTTCTTTCTTTTTTTTTAAAAAAAAAAAAAAAAACTGAATAATATAGTGGAAATTTTGCAATATAACTGTACGATCTTAAAAATATGTATACACAATGTTATGGTTAGTAATTTCATATCTTGTGCATTTCACTATTCAGATTTCAATTTGCGTGCATTCTCCTTAGAAGACTCTGCAGGACTATATATTGTTTAAATAGATGATTTGCTGGAATGTATGCAAAATCCTCTGTTCATTCAAATTCCAGTTAATTTGAGTTTTTCATTTCCCTTGTTTTATAATTGATGTTCATTTATATTGCTGATTATCAGATACAAAGCATGGTTTCTGGTGAGATAATTCCTTCGCCTCAGTCGCAAACCTCTTCGCCCAAGACAATCATCTTAGGTTTCAGTAAGGGCGGGGTTGTCGTCAACCAACTGTTAACCGAACTTGCCTTTGCGGCATCTGAATCTCCTCGAATCTCATCCGGTACTCCGCACGAAATCAAACTTCAAGTCGTCCCTACTACTAAAGAAAGGCTTTTGTTCAGCATATCCGAATTTCATTATGTGGATGTCGGCCTAAACTGCGCTGGAGCATACTTAACCGATCGAGCTGTGATCAAGAAATTGGCTGATCACTTGCTGCTTAGAAATGCAAGTATTCGTTTCGGGCTTCATGGCACTCCTAGACAATGGTGCGACGATTATCGCCCATGGATTCGCAAGGAGAAAGACACATTGAAGCAGCTACTTGAAGATGAGGCTCGGAAGTGCGGGGGGAAACTACAAGTAATGGAGGGAGTATATCTTGCTAATAAGCCCCCTAGTTTGCAAATGCATTTTGAGATAGTTGAACTAATGGATATAAGCTGATGTTTGTAAGTTTTCGGCCTTTGGATGAAAGGATGGATGGATGTTAGGATGATAGTGGATGGTTGATAGAATAGTATGATCTAAAAGATGAAATTGATATCTAAGGTGAAAAATTTACAATCATCAAGTAATTAGTACTTTTACAAGTATCATAGTGGGATTCTCTCTCTCTCTCTCTCTCTCTCTCTCTCTCTCTTATAGAGTGAATGTTTGCAGATCTCTATCTCTCCCTGAATTTAGTCCTTTTAGACCATTTACCATGCACATAGAAGGGGTAAATTCTTACTACTTTATTAAGCTTTGGTGAATGTTTTTTCGCGGGTTTGCTAAGATAACAAAAAATGGTTAGATTTGATCCCTTAACCACTCACAAAATCAATAGACACACAACGGGCCGGGCCGGGCCGGACCTTTAATAGCCTAGCCCAAGTTTGCGTGTTAAGAGTTGGGCTCGATTTGCACCTCATCAGATTTATGCCAAATCCGATCCGAGGTGAGCTTGTTCATGTGCCATGTTTCGATCAGGTCAAGTTAGTGGAGTCAAGTTAAGGTCATATAGTAAGACTACACTACACTATAAACCAAATCTGACCTGATGACCCACTAGCAATGGATAGAGCAAACGAGACCAACTAACAAGTAAAAGATGGGCTAATTTGTTCTGGTCGAATTAAACTTTTGGAACTGGTTCCTTCCTTGTAATAACTAATCTGAGTGTAATAATTGAGATAGAAAAAGGAAATGGGAGAGAAAACTTGAGAAGGAATGGAGTTGCTAGAACTACTGAGGTCAATAGCTAGCTCTTGAGGCCCCGACCCGAAGCCAGCCCGATAAGTTTGATCATTTCAACCAAAACTCAATCGATATTCGATAGACCGGTTCGGTCAGGTTGACCAGAAAACACAGTTCCAACCCGACAATTTAAGCGGTTTTGGCTAAAACTCAAATCTATATCATAGATAGGGTGGATCAGATCGACCCAGATTCATGTTATTATATTTGGAATCACCAGTTGTAAAATGCTTTCATAAACCCCACAATATTAATGCAAAGTTCTCCGCTATTGAGCAAGCCATCTCTTTCAATGAAATCGACTGCATTTTGATCTTACAATCCAGCTAAATATTTACAAGGCAAATGAAATCTATCTCATCGAATCATATCAGAGTCGCGCGAAAATGACTTGAAACAAATCCAACACTCTCCCCCTTCCTCTCTTGGATTAGAAGAGCCTTCCAAACAAGAGGACAAAGCCAAATCATATATAACTCACCAATACCATTAGCTAAGAGATAATTTTCACCTCGTTCATAAATTGATTAGGGCGTATTACTAACGGGCTCTTCGATCATAACAATTGGTTCTTTCTTGTTTTTCTTTGATAAAATATAATTTAAGTTACAAGATTGTTCGTGAACTTAATTACCAAATTAGTTAAATTAACTTGTAGCTTTCCTACTAAATTTTCTTAATCTATATAGCAATTTCCTATGAAACAATTTCTATTAACTCAATCTCTAGGGTATTGCTTACAGATTCATTGGTTTATATGTCTGATGGCGATATCACTTTGTTTATAGTCTTATAATCATGTTCAATTTAATCCTGCAAAAAGCATATCCCTTTTATCAAGTTTCAAAAGGTGACAAAATGGAGAAAATCTGAATATATACATATTAAAAAAAGAGAGGCAATATGAATAGAAATTTATCATTGTTTCTAGAAGGACATAGGTAAAATGTTTTTGTGGAGACTTTTACTAATCGACAAGTCGTTATTTCGCTTGGCATGTTATGTATCTTATGCGATATATGTGTTGCACAGGAAACTTTCAACACAACATACACAAACTCCAGTGCCAGTGCTTTACCATCAGTTTAGCTCGATCGAATGTAATTATTTTCTTTCTATTTAATCAAATAGACACGAAACCAAATTAAGCTTAACCTTTTGTGTCATTCTATTTTCTGAAGAACTTAACTATGGAGTATTCCCGATAAATATTTACCAAGCAATTTGACATGTATGAAAATAAGTTTTTAAGCTATTATTTCACTCATCAATACTAAAAAAACAAAAATAATAAATATATTTCATCCTTTATAGGTCAAAGTTCCATATTAAAGCAATTAGAACGGTTCAAATAATAATAAAATATGGTGGCTTTTCTATATACAATTACTAATCCTAATCTCTTTAATTTGACTCTTTCATTAAAGTGCAGTATGTTGGAGCACAAACTCTGGCTTTTGGACTTTAGTTAGAACTTTGGCCTAGTACGTCCTGAAGAAGTTCAATAACGTAAAGGACTAACGCTTTTAATGTCGGAATCATCATACTATATATTAAAACTTGTTTCTATCGAAATGGATTGAGCACCAAATTAAACAATTCTTTTGGCATTTTTTGGCTTAGTGTGAGATAGCCGCATTTTTTGGCTTAGTGTGAGATAGCCATAGGCATATTTTATATCTGAACACCAAATGAAGTAAAATATAAAAATAATGGGGCTTTGACACACTCAAAGCTATAATAACTAGAAGCATATAGAATGAATCCTTACGTAATTACTGAATGAAAAGTCTAGTTTAGTTAGTCTCTCTAGGATATAGAAACTTAACTAGGTCAGTTTCTACATTTTTTGATCCCTTTCGTGTAGAAACTGAACCACTTAAAACCCCATATATATATATATAATAGTATCAAGTCATTGGTGTTAATTACCAAGTTTATATATATATATATGCTAGAATAATATTGATAGTATTAAATCATTGGTGTTACCAAGTTTTTAGTCTTTGGATTAAATATGTGCGGTTAGAATGATAGTGATCTCCTAGGGTTTAATGAGTGGTTGGTTGAATAGTAAAAATATTAGGGAACTACTATAATTTCAACCGCACATACTTTTATCCAAAGGCTACAAACTTGATAGCACTAATTGCTTGATACTATCGATAGTATTACAGCCGAACTCATATATATATATATATATATATATAGAGAGAGAGAGAGAGAGAGAGAGAGAGAGAGAGACTATTATACTATTAATAGTCCGTACCAAACACTGGATACTATATATTGATTTTCCAGCTCTTAGATGAATGGACGTGTGGTTAGAATAATAATGGTCCCTTAGAATTTAGTAGATTGTTGGTGAAATAATATAAACTCTAGAAAATCACTATAATTCTAACCGCACATCTCTTCATCCAAGTGCCCAAAAGTTAATAATACAAAATACTTGGTACTGTTGATATATATATATATATATATATATATATATATATATATAGAGTTGGGCTGGAATGCTATTGATAGCACCAACCCAACTTTGCCATTCATTTTGTAGCCATTGGATTGCATTGAGATTCGTGCAAGCCCTTTAATTAAAAAAAAAAAATTTCTACTTTTTACTTTTTCTTTTTACTTTTTCTTTTCTCTTTTTTTCATTAAAGAGCCTACACGGATCTCAATGCCATCCAATGGCTACAAAATGGATGACAAAGTTAGGTTGGTGCTATCAATAGCATTCCAGCCCAACTCTATATATATATATATATATATATATATATATATATATATATAAAGTCCGGCTACGATACTTTTATGAGTAAAATCATCTTCATACTCATAAGCTTGTTTTTGATGATAAAACTTTCAAATTGACAATTCATACCGTTAATTAAATATGGTTTACAACATTGGAGAGTTCTAGAAATCAAATTTATAGATTTTTTGACAGCATTTACTTTATATTCAAAATGTTTTAAAATTATCAATTTTTTACTGCTAGTATAAGATACTTGCCAGTTTAATGGTATAAAAAAATTAAAATTGGTTGAATTTTTAATAAAAAGATGTATTCACTATCTAGATAAAGATCAATAACTCTGATCATAAATTGAAAATTTCAATACTCTATTTTTAGGAGGTCGTTCAATTTTTACTCTTCATTTTATACTCACTCGATGGACTTTATTATAATTTTAAAAAATTACAAAATTCATTTTATAAAAATTTAAAATGTTCTAGATCATATTTAATAATACGGATCATCTATACTCATGAGAGTATAATAGCCCTACTATATATATATATATATAGAGAGAGAGAGAGAGAGAGAGAGGGAGAGAGAGAGAGAGAGAGAGTTCGACTACTATCCTGGTAAAAGCACCAAGTAATTAGTGATTGTAAATTTTCTACTGTTAAATTTACCTCTTTGACTAATTATATTTGAAATTAGGAGCTCAATTATATATGTATATATATGAGTCTGGCTACTATACTATTAATAGTACCAAGTTATTGATGCTATCAAATTTTCTACCGTTAGATCAACCGTTTTGATCATTTTCACCCGTTAGATTTTACTATTTTCCAACCACCTATTAAACCCAAGGAGCCCACTATCATCTCAACCACATATTTTTTAATCCAAAAATTTAAAACTAATTAATAGTACTAATGACTTGATACTATTAATAATATTTCAACCCAACTATATATATATATATATATATATATTAGTTTCTACCTCCTACATATATTGACAATCGATACAGCCAGCAGAGCTGTTAAAAAAATTAATTATGCTAGGAGTATGGAATATGGTGGGATTTTTGGCGTTGATGTCATGTGAAACTATATTAAACAACCATACGTTGCATTCTAAAAACTTAAATTATTATAAAACGGTATTTCTAATATTTTAACAATATATAGTCTAATAATATTATATATATATATATATATATATATATATATATATATATATATATATATATATATATATATATAGGGTCTAGCTACTATACTCTTATCAGTAAAATTTTTTTATACTCATAAATTTTTATCTTTTGGATGAAGAAATGTGCGGTTAGGATTATAGTAGTTCCTAAAATTTATACTATTTTTTCAACAACCTAGTAAACTCTAGGGAACCATTATCATACTAACCACACATTCCCTCATCTAAGGATAAAAAAATTATGAGTATAAAAAGATTTATATTTATAAGAGTATAGTAACCCTACAGTGTATATATATATATATATATATATATAAAAGGAAAAACAAGGCATGGGAGATATAATTCTGTGTAACTCCATGAGGTATATATATATACCAGTGAAGGTACCCGCGCGTTGCGGCGGATAGCTATTTTGAATCAATAACGATAAAATATAAAAAATTATAAATATCAAAATATTTTAGTGTGAAGTTCAAATCTCAGTGAATTGTTATTAGAAACAATATACAAACGCGTCGACTATAATAATATGCTCGATAAATACCAATTGACAGAGCAGTAAAAATAGATGATTTGAATAATAAGTCGTCAAAATTTGCCACAATAACTAACTAATTTTTTCTAAACCATCTATATATTCTAATTCTGATTAATTAAGTATTAAACATAACAGCAAAAATAAACAACAATATCATAGAAAAATAAATCCCAAGACAAATCAAAAAAAAAAAAATTTGAAACTCTTAAGAAATTTTATCTAAGTACTTTTTTTTAATTCTCGCGCATCCGCATGTTTCTTCTCTGCATAATTATAGCAAAAAAAAAAAAAAAAAAAAAAATCAAACAACAAATTTGATTGTAATTTTTCACAAAGAAAAAAATAAAAAAATAATAATAATAATACAATATGAATATTGCAAACTACAATCAAGTACATATTCTAACTTAAAAAAAACTCATTGCTATTTACACTGCAATGAGCATATATGAATGAATAATTAAATAAATCACATGTAGAAAAATCTAATCTTGAAATCAAAATATTGGAAAAAAAATAAAATTGAAAATAAAATAGAATAATCGAAAGAACAATTAAATAAAATCCAGCAAAAATAAACAATAATGTAATCAAGAAACAAACCCTAGAACAAAGAAAAATTGAAATCTATACAGAAATTCTATATGCGTACTTCTTTCTAATTCTCACGGCCTTCGCACGTTTCTTCTCTGTATAAGTATAACAAAAAAAAAAAGTTAAACAAATTAGTCAAATTTGATTATAATTTTTCACAAAAAAAAAAAATTAGAAAGATTAATATTTTGAAATAAAATAATGTATAATTTATTTGATGTAAAATATTTAAATGACTTTTTTTTTAATGTAAAAATTCATTGCAAATTTACCATAGGACACGTACGTCTTATAATTTATTCAGCTAGAAGAAAAATAATGGGTGAAATATATAGCGATTGTAGCAAGTGTTATATGATATTATTGAGGATTAATATAATATAATTAAAATTTAAAAAAATAAAATAATCAAAAAAATAATTAAGGAAAATTCAACAAAAATAAAAAACGATGTGATAAAGAAAAAACATTAGGATAAATCAAAATGAAAAAAAAAAGAAACTCTTACAAATATCTATCAATATTTCTTTTTGATCCTCGCGGTCTCCGCATGTCCCTTCTCTGCATAATTATAACAAAAAAGAAAATGAAAAGAAATCAAAAAAATTAGTAAAATTTGATTGTAATTTCTCACAAAGAAAAAAAAAAATATAGAAAGAAAATACAATATGAATATTACAAACTACAAACCAAGTTAACGTAAAAGAACTCACCATTTACCTTACAATGAGGAGAGATTGGAAAGATGAGGAGTTGTGATGTAAGAAATAAAAAAGAAAGTAAACAACTCGTAAAAAAAAAAAAAAAAAAATCTCAAACTATGGAGAATGCGCCACTCATCTAAAAACATGAGAATTAATATGAAGGAGAGGTTGGGAAGATGAAGGATTGTGATGTAAGAAATAAAAGAGAGAGTAAATAACTCGTAAAAAAAATAATAATAATAAAGGAGAGGTTGGGAAGATGAGGGGTTGTATGAAAATTAATATGAATGAGAGGTTGGGAAGATGAGGGATTGTGATGTAAGAAATAAAAGAGAGAGTAAATAACTCGTAAAAAAAAAAAAATCTCAAACTATGGAGACAATAATTAAGTTTGTAATGCTAATAAATGAAAAAAAAAATTGAACCTCTCTAATCTCTAATATTTTGCCACGTGACAGTAAAATAAGAAAAATAATATAGAGGTATATATATATATATATATATATATATATATATATATATATATATATATATATATATATATATATATATATATATATATATATATATATATATATATATATATATATATATATATACTGTAGCATAGTAGCTATCTAGGTAAAAGTCAAAACAATGCATGGGAGATATAATTCTGTGTAACTCCGTGAGGTATATAGCATAGTAGCTAACCAGGTAAAAGTCAAACTCCAAGCACGAGTCAAACCTGCTTTAATAAATGCATTAATTGGTGAGCCCAATCTTTGACTCGGCTGGTTTGTTTGTTTCCTTCTTCCTCCTCCTCCTTTTTCTTCTCCGTCTCTTCTTTAAACGGTGGAAACCAGAGAGAACAAGGAGTATTGTTCATATATTTGACTCGTTCTTATTCACACTTGCTACTTAATTTAATTTATTTATCTAATTTTTTTTATTTTTGATTTAATATCTAACATTCTAATTTGTCTGAATTGAGCTAATCAATAGTATTTTAATTTCAAAATTTGAAAGCATTAATTTTTTTTTTATTAATTTAGTTATTATACTTTATATTATTTTCGTAAGCTTAAGTTTTAAAATCAAAGTATCAAAATAAATAAATTAAAAATATTGAATAATAAAATTAAAATGTTTTAAAAAAATCAGATATATAGTCAAATCCAATCGGACTATAGTTTTAATAAATTTTGTACGTTTTTACAAAATAAAAATTTAGTGTATACGTCTCTTATGGACTTAAAAATTAAACTGGCTACGACACATTGTACATACACATATATATATCCTACGTACTCGAAGCTAACTATCAATATAGCATACAGAAAGTTATTTTACAATAAATAAGTTATGAATTATTATTTTAATATAAAATTATTATATGAGTGAAATTAAACCTTTAACAATTTTGAAGGACAAAATGAAATTAGTTCCGAACACGTATTTCTCCAGTATATACAACCGTTATAATAAAGACTTTTAAAAATAACTGTAACATCAATGATTTGCCTCTAATTTCCATCATCGATCGCGTGCTTGTTGATCATAATACATGTGCTTGTAAATTTGACTAAAATTTCTTTCAATCATAACTAACCTTATTGTGCGTAAAATACGCATCAACTTTTTCTCCATTACGCTACAGGGAAAACGATGCCCGGACCCACCAAATTCATTAGTATTTGATTCTTTCCGCTCGTAAAATTCTCGAGATGCTTGCATCCTGAACTTGTAGCACACTTCAAGAATCCTAGCAGATGCAGATCGGAGAAAAAGAGATTCGGTCGGGTTAATTTAAACTAGAAGGAAGCTCTCGAGATCTTCATGCATGAGCCACAAGCCCAAGGCTTCGGCTTTCGCTAGTTCGACCCGAAGTGAGTAGGATCGATGAGAACGCCACGCAGCAGCGATCTGAAAAGAGGTGAATCCTAGCGGAACTAAAATGTGCTCGTCTATTATAAGGATGTGGTACGTTACAATATTTCCGCTCTTCCTGTTAAAGAGGTAGAGATTGGTGTCTCATATGATCGCACCGTCGTAATTGTGAGAGTAAGTAACTCTTTTAAGAAATCATCCAAAACATAAATTTAATTAAATAGAAAAAAAATTAAATAACACTTAAATTCTGACAACACTTAAATTTAAGATCTTATGTTCTGATATCATATAAATTTATACGAAATAACTATTTTCTCTAAAAATATAATTTTTTTTAAAAATAATATTTATATATTTTATATCATCCGAATTGAACTCTCACATGGCAACACCCATCAAAGTTTGACTTCTTCAGCAAAGGTACCACGCTTACCTTCTAGAGTGATGCTCTAGTTGGCAGTTTATCTTTACTAGATCTTATGGTAAAATGACAGTAAGAAACGTTGTTGAAAAATCATTTTACTACGGTGGCAGTTTTTGCTGTCACTCTATACCATGAGAAGAGAAAAAGGAAAAAATTCTAAGTTTTCTTTTGAATTTTGAGCCCTCCGCATTTTACTACTGTGTTTTCATATATAAGTAGATGAAGATTTAAAAAATCTAAAAGCAAAAAAAAAGTAATAATAATTTATCGTGTCTTTATTGAAAATAGAAGAAAAGCGTAATTTTTTATTTTTTTATTTTTTTTTACAAAGGTAAGGTAATAGATAATAGATGTAATGTACAGTAAAATAAAATTTTATATTTATGGGAGGTTGAAAAAATAAAAGGAAAAACAAAAAAAGTAGGACCCAAACTGCTCGACCAATGAGCATAGGCCACGTCGTCACGAAAAAGGATTATAGGTCCTTGCTGCTGATATCGTCATCGTCATATAATCTGGCTAATTAATGATGGGCCCAGCTTGCGTCGCTTTCTCTTTCTGGTACGAACACGACAGGTCCGTTGTATGCGAACCTTCTTTGGAGTTTGGAGCCAACTTGCAACTTTGGGTCGGATCCGGAACCAACCTCCTCCCTTCTCCTCCCTTTCCAGGTTCCCACTTGCTTGTAAGTAAATCTGACCCGTTTAATCTTGCGGGTACACGACAAAGAAGATAAATGAACGGGGCCCATCACGTCCACTTGTGGGACCCACGAAGACGTAGCAATGCGGGCTCTCTCGCCCGCCCTTCTCGGAACCCGCCTCCATCTCATCGTCGCTTCTCCACTCCCACCTGTGTGAGCGCGGACCAAATCAGATATTTTGCTCATAATAATAATATTTTTATATTATATTATATATTTAACAAAAAAAAAAAAAAATTTAAAAAAAATATATAATTTTTTTAATGGCGTGGTTTAATAATAATAATAAACATACATAATGTTTTGTTTTTGTAGTGGCAACGTGTCGAGTGATTATTATTATTAGTAACATGAAGCAAGGACAACGGAAGAGTTGCACGAATCCGTTTTTCCTAAATTTGGCCACGTCATTTTTTTTGTCCCGTGTCGGCAGTAAAAAATGTTCTATAAATAAGGGAGAAGGACACCTCCCCTCCCTCGCTCATTATCTCCCCCCAAATCGAAAGGACGAAACCGGCCATTTTTGAGAGTTCAAAAAACTCCTCCTCTGATATTCGGATATAATCGAATCCAGATATCTCTCTCTCTGTGTAGTTCTTGGTCTCTAATGGCGTTTGTGGGAGACGAATTCTCCGCCCTCGACCTCATCCGAGAGCACCTCCTCGGCGACTCCTCCTTCTCCTTCGACGTCCTCCTCGACCAATTCGATCCCCTCGCAGCGGCAGCGGCAGCGGCGACGGTGGCCATTCCTCCGCCTCCTCCGCCTCCGCTGCCGTGGGGCTCAGCATACCTCGACCTCGCCAAACCCTACCGGATCGCCCCCGAGCCCCCCTCCTCCTCCTCCGTCTCCATGATCCGCTTCGGCGGCGAGGACCTCTCCCCTTCCTCCGCCTCCGATCGCCGCCGCTCCCTCACCATCTCGCTCCCCCCGATCCACAACATCGACTGGAGCCCTCCTCCTCCGCCCCCCGCCGCTGTCGCAGGGGAGAGGGACGACGGGCGGAGGTACCGCGGCGTGCGTCAGCGGCCGTGGGGCAAGTTCGCGGCGGAGATCCGGGACCCGAACCGGCGCGGCTCTAGGGTTTGGCTCGGCACCTTCGACACCGCCGTCGAGGCCGCTTGCGCCTACGACCGCGCCGCCTTCAAGATGCGCGGCTGCAAGGCCATCCTCAACTTCCCCAACGAGATCGGCACCTCCTCCCTCCCCCTCCCTCCTCCTCCTCCTCCTCCTCCTCCTCCGCAACAACACCCCAACCAAAAGCGGAAGCGCGACGACGACGACGAGGTGGTGGAGGTGGAGGTAGAGGTGGAGGTGGTGGAGGTGAGGCCGATCAAGAAAGAGCGGTCGCCGGAGACGGAGGTGGAGGAAGGGAACCAGGCGAATTTTCCGTTACTCGGCCCTCTAACGCCGTCGAACTGGACGAGCGTTTGGGACTGGGACGGCCCGGACGTCAAAGGCCCATTTAACCTGCCGCCGCTCTCGCCGTTATCTCCCCACCCCACGCTCGGGTTTCCGCAGCTCACCGTCGTCTGATCGTCCGCAAAATTTTACTAGCTTATAATTAATAGCAAAGAAAAATTAAGATTTGTAACATAAACATAAAAGAGGAAGATGAAATTGTAGTCGTAGGCATGCATACTTAATTAATATGGTTGAGACGATATGAGATGAGAATTCGTTCGTTCGTTCTTTGCCATATATATTTGGTGAATCTACTAGAGTGTACGTAGCTTAATTTGTACGTATCAATTAAATATATAGGAGAATATTATAATATGTGTTGTAATGTATGAACACGTACACTTCTTAATTAATTTGAGTGGTTCATGCATGGTTAATCATTGCGAGAGGTTGAGATTGGTTTAATTTGAGTGTATATATATATATATATATATATATATATATATATATATATATATATATATATATATATATATATATATATATATATATAAATAATATTTGTATAGAGTTCTCTCTCTGTCTTGTTGGTTAATAAAGCGGTGATGTTATGTAACTGCACGCGCGTGCGTGGGTCGATCCCCTTCCAATTTAGTAACTAGAGGCATGCAGTTGTACGTCAATTTTACAGCATTTTTGTACTTCTCTGTATATTTGATGCAGGTATTTTCCTATGAATTTATTTTGTTCAATTTTTAGCTCATAATCCAAATTTGTATCCTATTGGTTTGTTCAAAATAAAACATATATAACAAAACTGCTATATATATATATATATATATATATATATATATATATATATATATATATATATATATATATATATATATATATATATATATATATATATATATATATATATATACAGAGAGAGAGAGAGAGAGTAGGATTTATATAGTTTTAAAAGTATAAGCCTAACTATACTTGTAATTTTTTTACTATTGAATTTATATTGAAATTCGTGCTATTACAAAGTCAACTAAAAAGAAAATATATATATATATAATATCACGAATCTCAATACAAATTTAATAATAAAAAAATCACAAGTATAATTGGACTTGCCCTTTTGAAAATATATAAACCCTACTCTCTCTCTCTCTCTCTCTCTCTCTCTCTCTATATATATATATATATATATATATATATATATATATATATATATATATATATATATATATATAGCCCGGCTACTATGCTATCAATAGCACTAAGTATTTGGTGATATCAAGTTTTTTATTCGTAGATCAACATCTTTGATTATTTTCATCCGTTAGATTTTACTATTTTCCCAACCACCCATTAAATCCAAGGGGCCCACTATCATCTCAACCACACATTTTTTAATTCAACAGTTAAAAACTTAAGAGCACTAATGACGTGATGCTATTAATAGCACTTCAGCCTAGCACTCTCTCTCTCTATATATATATATATATATATATATATATATATATATATATATATATATATATATATATATATATATATATATATATATATATATATATATATATATAATTGAGCTCTTGTATTTTTAAAAGTACTAAGTTATTGGTGTTTATAGATTTTTAGCTTTTGAATGAAAGGATATGTGGTTAGTATGATAGTGGGGCTTTTGGAATAAGTGAGTGGTTGGTGAAATAGAATAATCTAAAAAATAAAATTAGTCACAGAAATAGATCTTCCGGTATAAAATTTATAAGCACCAATTACTTAGTACTTGTACAAGTATATATATAATAGCCGAACTCTCTCTCTCTCTCTCTATATATATTCTATTACTTAATAAAGGGGATGATGAGGGGGCAAAGCGGAAGAGAAAAAACGTTTTTGATTTAGAGGTAAGCAACTCCTAACCCCAAGATACCCGAGATAAGTCAAGGGTCCAGGCCTTTCCTGAAAGAAAGACCCTGCTTTTGTGCCAACTAAGAGAGAGATGACTGATCAAGTCGGTCAATTATATATATAATTGAGCTCCTGTATTTTTAAAAGTACTAAGTTATTGGTGCTTATAGATTTTTAGCTTTTGAATAAAAGGATATGTGGTTAATTAGAATGATAGTGGGGCTCTTGGAATAAGTGAGTGGTTGGTGACATAGAATAATCTAAAAAATAAAATTAGTCACAGAAATAGATCTTCCGGTATAAAATTTATAAGCACCAATTACTTAGTACTTGTACAAGTATATATATAATAGCCGAACTCTCTCTCTCTCTCTCTCTCTCTCTCTCTCTCTCTCTCTCTCTCTCTCTCTCTCTCTCTCTCTCTATATATATATATATATATATATATATATATATATATATATAAGAGTGAAAGTACAGGGCAAACAGTGAGGACCAAACCGTTAAGTTTGTTCGGACGGTACAATTAACTTTTAATTTATAATTTAATTAATTTCTAGTTATTGTGTTGATGCTAGATATATAGCCATCATTTCTAGCACGTGATAGATTTGTCGTTGAGAAAAGTAGATAAAGCATAATCCAAGTTGAATAAGTCCAGTTTCGTTGGACTGTGTGGGACTAATTGTTATCACATAATTTGTGTAAAATTCTCGATGATATAATTATTGTTGTCTAAATTTAATTTAGACTTATCTATTTTCGAGATAGGTAGAATAAGCAACAGGGGAAAGTTAAGGAGCACTTCAATGCATGTAGGGCCTGGTATTTATCTACGTGAAAAGGATGTATAACGAACCCTATATTCATAATAAATTAACAGGACCACATCCATTTCATTTCTGAATATATACATCAGGCGTAGTTTCAATACACATCCTTCCGTTAATTGTATACCACTCTTTTATTAAAGAGTTTGCATTACTCATATTACTGGTAATTACTGCATGCCCAGGAAAAATAAATGAGAAAAGATTAGATTTTGATATGTATTATATTCTTAACTAGTACATATATAATAGGCAAGTGACAACTATAAAAGCATAATGCATTATTTAACTCGAAGGCTAGTAATTAACCTGAGTATAAGATGTGTCATTAATTGTAACTCAAATATATATATCTCCAATTTATGGCATATATAAATATATATATAGTAATTAGTTGCAAGAGATATATGCATGCATTAATCACTTGTAGCAGCTGATTATGGACTGAAATAATATTTCATCTTATAAGATTAATGAATACCTTATGGGCCCGTTTGGATGTGGGCTAGAACCGAGAATAGCGGGTTTATCTTCCTTATTCTACCAAGCGCATCTGGAATCATCTGGTATTGCTTATCCCAGAACAACTAGAATAAGTTGGAACAACAGTTCTTATTCATTATTTTATAATTTTTTTTTTTACCAAACTACCCCTCCTCCCCTCCTTTCTCTCTTTCTAATACACTCTCATCATCACAAATTCCTCTCTCTCCTCTCTCTCTTTTCCTTATTCCCAATACACTCTCATCATCACAAATCACTCTCTCTCCTCTCTCTCTCTTTATCACATATTAACTCTTGAAGGCAAAAAGGTAATTTACCCAACTTATCCCCTTTATTCCTCCTATTCCTCATTAGTAAACCAAACACAAAATCTCTTATCCCTGGAACCATCCCAAACGTTTTTTCGCTCTAGTTCCGTACTTTATACTTATCTCCGGTTTAGCTAATTCTATCTTAACCCAATTCCAAACGCAGCCTATATATTTTGTACTGTAGGGTTTCTTAATTAATTAGAAGCCCTAAGGAGTATTGTGCATCAAGATCAAGCATGACTACTTCAAAGTATACGTAGACTTCTATTCAGTTATTAATTACAAACTAAGAAAAAGATGTCAACATATGTATGACATAATAATATACACTACAAGAGGAATTAGTACAACCAGAAAGGATCAAAACTGTAGGGCCTCATCCTCATTTATTTGTAATGCAATAGAGCCCACAAAACTACTAAAGAAATGTCGTATTAATGATGAGTTATTTTTGTGTTGTTTGATGTATGTATTGTTTTTTTTTTTTTGAGAGAAAAGCAGCATGCTGCCGTTTCATTCAAGGCGGAGATGAATTAAACTACAGGGCAGCCGGTATCTGCAGCGGAGCAGCCGGGCTCGAGAAAAAAAAAAAAAAAAAACAAAAAAAAACCCAGGTGTGCCTAGGCACAGAACCTAGTCCAACACGAGCGGGAGAATCGGATTTCGACGAGAATAGCACCTAGGCTACGATCGATGCATGTACTGTTGTTTGAATAACGATATTGTAAGTTTAACTTTTTTTTTTTTTTTCTACAGTAAAGCAAAAGCTCTAAAATACACACAAACAAACAAGTGACTCGTCCGTGCTTCTGCTTACTGTGGCATTAGATGCTAATGAACAAATGCATACATACACACTAATTAATTAATTTCAAACAGAAACACCACCTGATCAGAACAAGCCATGAATGAGAGATTATTTATTGCTTCTTCTCCCAACATGTTATATATGTACCCTCATAACAGGTAAACAAAAAATATATATATATATATATATTAACGCCGGTGATTATATGTCGTTCTATTTAGGGGAAGAGAGAGAAACAAATGTAATTAATTCTACTATAACTCTCAAGTACCATTGAAGTAGTCAAAACCAACTTTCTCATTTAAAAAAAGAAAAAAAAAAAAAGAAAAAAAAAGCCAAAATGAGATCATTCGAAGAGGATAGATAATATATGCAACAGTAGCACCCACTCAACACATTTTATTATATAACTATTACATAACCTTCTTTAGTGCATGTACGTACACTGCACTGTTAGGAATAATTAATTCAAGAGAATTAAATTAGCTAGCTGGTATAGTAATTAATTTGTTATGTGTTATTCTGCTGTAAAGATTAGTTTTATTAAGAAAATGTTGCATCCTCGGTTCCCAATCAATTGCACTAGTTCTAGTTAGTTCCTAAACTTTTATTTGTAGAAACCTCCGATCTTAGTTAGTTCTATAAATTGTGATTGACGTACTAATTAGAAACAACGACTCGACATGCCATATGAGACTTCTATCTCTCAAGATTAATTAATTGCATATAGAAAAATAATTAGGTCAAATTAAATTACAACACATTAAAAAGATAGAAGCGTTCTAATGCATGCAATAAACCAACATTTAGAGATCAAAATGAAACTCGATCAAGCGATAGTTTAGAAACCCTATATCCTACAAAAATGGTTTGTCTCTTGCCCACAAAATCCTTCAATCATATAGCCCATTTGCTACGTACTCTTTTATTATTTTTTTTTTTTTCAATTTTTTTTTGAGCAACGCTACATGTACACCCCCAAAGAGGATGTACATCTTACACCCACCCATCTAAGGGTGGGGGGGTCACTTCACAAATTGTGAAGTGATCCCTCACCACACCCCATCCATCGGATGGGTGGGGTGTGCGATATACACCCCCAAATGGGGTGTACAAGTAGCATTTTTCTTTTTTTTTTAATTATAAGGCTTAGGTCTATTTTGGTAGAGTCAAAGAGCTAGACCAAGAAATTAATGCATCATCTCATAGTCAAGCAAATGCAAAAATTCAACAGGCCCTAAGTCCAAAACCAAACCCAAAACCATGCTGTGTCTTATATACATTAATTAAGTCATGTGATGATGTCGACAACTCAACGCGCGGATATATATATATATATATATATATATATATATTAAACGGAAGCATATATGCAGAGTCAAAATTTGAAATCGGAAAGATCAAGATCCAAATTAATGATCAACAGCCCCACATCATTAGGTAATAATGATACAATGACCAATTCTAAAATAAAATTCCACCCTACATCATTTGGTAATAATGATACAAGGACCAATTCTAAAAATAAAATTTCACTCATAAAAATGGAAATTATTTTATAGTTAACTATAATAAAATTAGACTATATCGATATTTTTAAATATTTTTAAAATTTAAAAAAAGTGTCGTTGATAAAAATATCGATATTTATTGTAAGTATTGCTATATATGCCGTCGCTAGGGTGTATAGCGACACCTTTTTGTAATGTGTTCTAAAAATATATCCCTATAATTTAATTTTGGATATAGATGGAATATAGATAGAATACTTATACAAATGTGTCACAAATATGTATCCCTATAACCTAATTTTGTTGTAATAGTTATTTCCAAGTCTCCATTTTATAGAAGGATATTAAGAAACATATATATATATATATATATGAAAAATGCTACTTGTACACCCCCATTTGGGGTGTACATCACACACCCCACCCATCCAATGGATGTGGTGTGGTGAAGGGTCACTTCACAATGAGCAATGCTACATGTACACCCCGAAGGGGTGTACATCATACATCTCCACCATTTTAATGGTGGCGATATTTTTTACGGGTCACATCAAGTGACCCATCATCACACCCCCACCCTTAGATGGGTGGGGGTGTGAGATGTACACCCCTTACGGGTGTACACATAGCATTTTGTGAAGTGACCCCCCATCCTTAGATGGGTGGGTGTAAGATGTACACCCCCTTTGGGGGTGTACATATAGCATTGCTCTATATATATATATCAATTTTGAAAACCCTCTTGCATACACTTGAAAATAGTATGGAAGTGACACTGATTTATGTTAATTCAGAAAACAAAAACACTTGAAAATAATAGGGTTGAGGTGTTAAGTACGTGTGTGTGTGTGTGTGTGAGAGAGAGAGAGAGAGAGAGAGAGAGATAGGGTTGAGGTGTTAAGTACGAGCGCGTGTGTGGTGTTAAGTACGCGCGCGTGTATATATATATATATATATATATATATATATATATATATATATATATATATATATATATATATATATATATATATATATATGTAGTTTGGTCATACCATTCTATTTCAAATATACAATCCGATCAAATATGCTTTTGACCAGTCAACCAAGAATCAGAATCTTACCAAAATTCATCTCTCTTTTTTTTTTTAATCTCTTTAAAATTATTCAATAGACTATGAATGATATGTATTATGCATTCGATAAGCAGGAAGGAAAAATCGTAATCAGTTTCAAATTAAAATTTATAAGAAAATAAAAATATATATATATATGGACTGTGGTTACGTACTTCAGTTATAAAGAAAAATTAATATAGAGTTAATAGTACTAGTCAATAAGTCTGCATTTAATTCTAAAACTAAATTCAAGATTTACCATTTGCTGTTCCAAATAGAATAACCATAAATTTACGTTTGGATACATTCAGAAATATTCTAGAGATCATATTTTTAGTAGCATTTGTATAAAAAGTCTAGAAGAATATCTAAATATATTTTAAAAAATAAATAATATTTTAAATTTAATTAATTTATATTATATAATAAAATTTAAATATAAATATATTATCATAAAGATAATATTTATATTTATATATTTATTTATCTAATAAAATAAAGAGAAGAATAAAGTTAGTTCTTAGTTTTTTTAAAAATAATTTTTACCGAGTTGTTTCAAAATAATCTAGAACAATTCGCTCTGACCGGAACAACTTATTCAATTCCGTTTAGTTCCGCCGCCGTTTGATTACAAGTCAAGGAATATTTATTTTTGTTCTGAAATATTCTCCGTTTGGGGAATATTCATTTTTGTTCTGAAATATTCTCCGTACCAAACGCAGCCTAGAGAGTGCAGAACAATAAACTGAAGCAGCCAAAGGGATGACTTTTCTCTGGACTATATGGCACGTAGTGTTTTTCTGAACAATTCACTAATTCACATCATACTATTTATAAACAGGTTCTTGGACTATGTTATATGTGTATAATTAATGCAAGGACCTACCAATTTTGACATAGAATTACTCTCTGTCAAACTGTTCTGAATGTTGGCTTCCAGATTACAGTCGCATAGTAAATTCTGTTGGATTTAATTTTTTCTATGTATGAATTAATATATAAATTTATAATTATATTATGGGCTATCTAATTTAATAAGGTCATTAAATGATTTAATATGGGCTCTGAAAATATCTATTGGGTATAGACTATTAATGTGTAGAAATTCAATACAAATCTAATTAGGGTTTGTGGGACTCTAATTAAACCTAGTATATGAGGAATATAAAAGGGTTGTGGTCCCGAGTCGGATTCCTGCCGTCAATTTACTCTGCCCCATTCAGAGCAAAATTAATTAGACGACGAATCTAGACTTGGAAGCACTCAATCCAGGCAATTTTATTATCGGTGTTTGAGAAACGATAAGATCTGAAAACGTGTTTCATCAAGTATTGATTCCGGTAAGTATTTATAGTGTTTTCAAATAGATGAACGATTATCTAATAATTTACATGTATTTTTTAAATTATTTCTCATTAATTTGCGTAAGGATCTAACAAACTCTAGCTCTAGTTGGCTTCTACATGACTTTATTCTTACTGATATATTCTAGAATAATGTATGTAGCAAATTGCTTACTCAAATCATTCTTTCCATATTAAAAGTAATTGATCAGCTAAAAAATTTATTTCAAAAATAAACGAAACGAATAATAGCATCCTTAAGAAAAAAAAATTTCTTTTTATATTGAAGAATAGCATATAAAGTGGGATCACTAAGTGAAAATAATTACATATTCTATGACAACAACTAAGCCTTCTCTTTTGGGAAAATCTTCTCTAGTTTGATAGCACTTTTGTTTGGCTTAATATTTAACATAGTCTAATGCCACTTTATAGAACTAACAACTTTGGTTCTTAGGTTGGTTCTATTCTTTTCCCCTTCTTTTTCTTTTTTTTTTCTTTTTTTTTTTCTAAATCTCCTAAATATCTGATCTATCATGACACATTTAATGATTAATAAACCTAACGATAAAACTGCAACCTGCAGATTAAACTTTTACTAACATCCTAAATAAATGAGTAACCTTTTTCTGATCAATTCTCAGGATCTTCTCAGTTTTTGTCAGAGTCAAATATGTTGGTCAGAGTGTCCAGAGTCAAAGGCCTTACTACACCATGCAGATAATAAACCATTATTCTAATGTTATAAATTAATCAGTCAAAGACCAATTCAATTATTTCTTTCCCTTGTAGAAACAGAGACTTTTCTCACCATTCAACAATGTAGCAGTTGGTAAGCCATAATAATTACAGGTTATTTGATCTGTTGGTTCATTATAGATTCTTTCAATTTTTTTTTCAGATAAGCGGCATGACTTTTTTCTTATTTGAAAGATTAAAAACCACAGACTTGGTTGCTCAAGTAGATTCCAGCAACAACTTCAACTTTTTTTTATCTATATACTTTAAAATAATATTGTATTGTGGGCTATGAAATATAAATTTAATTGACTCGAACGTATCGTAATACATGATTTGCAAATTATACTAAATCTGAATACTTAATTTTTTTGACATAATTTTTATAGATCTTTAGATTATTATTATTTTAATGATAAAGATAACTATATTCTATTTTTGTTAAAAGAAAAAATCTTGAAATCTTGAAAGCTAATAAATTATATATATATATATATATATATATATATATATATATATATATATATATATATATATATATATATATATATATATATATATATATATATATATAGTTGTGTTGGAATGCTATTGATAGCACCAGCCCAACTTTGCCACCCATTTTGTAATGCTTGGATCGCATCGAGATTCGTGGAGATTCTTTAATGAAAAAAAAAAAAAAGTAAAAAGTAAAAAGCTCTTTCTTTTAATTAAAAAGCTTGCACGAATCTCAATGCAATCCAAGGACTACAAAATGGATGGTAAAGTTGGGCTGATGCTATCAATAGCATTCCAGCACAACTATATATATATATATATATATATATATATATATATATATATATATATATATATATATATATTATTAATATTTTTAAAGATTAATATATTATGCATAATATATTTTTGATCTTCCTAAAATTAAAACTCTGATTTCGTGGGTGCCTGAACATGCATTTAGTTGGAAGTTGCTACAACAAGAAACTTGCATTGATAAGAGATAACAAAATAAGGTCTCTTTCAAATCATTTGTATAGCAACTTGCGATTACTAACATGATTTTATGACATACAAGCAGGAACCAAAAAGATGAGCCAAATGTCATCCATTTGATCCGGTTTTCACATCCAAGTTGTGCTGAATCAATAGTTAGACAAGTGGAAATTTAGAATTTTTAGAATTTGGTACATTTATCTGAAAAGTTAATGTGTTCATATCTGCTAACACCCAATTAAGATGGTAATGTTGCTTCCTACCTGCTAACGTGTCCCAAAAGCTTTACAAGCATCCATTCTTAATACACTGTAGGAATAACAGCAGTTATATTACCGTATTTGTCGCCGTTTGTATAATACATGAGGTATAAGTTGTAATAAACAATAAAACCTCATCCAAAAGCAGTTAAGGCAGAGGAAATTCATTGTTGCAAATGTAAATAAGTAAACAGTATCTAAAGTGTATATAATATAACCAAAGAGGTCCAAAATATAAGTAGCATTCTATTGGACTGAATCAGTAGAAAGAACTATCTACAAAAATTGAAAGTGTGACGAGCCGGCACCCATTTATACATTCAGTTAAACCTCGCCAAGAGTATCATGAACAAAACTTCCGCTAGTCATCTACGCCGTTCAACAGTCAGCATCTGCCCTTTTTAGTTTAATTTGTTCGTAAAAGAACCGATTTTAGTGCCAGTCCTCCAATCAAACTGCATTAATTATGATAGCCTTTATTAGATAACTCATATAATCAACAACAAGGACTTAAACAATAAGCATGAATATCATCACAAAAACAACTTAAAAGCAAAATCATGGATTTAACAGATCGTACTTTTCTCCAAGTTGTTTCTCACATTGCTGGCAATCTGTTGCGCTTCTTTACACTGAACTGCCGACTTTTGTGCTAGCTTTTGTTCCTACACCATTGACCGCAAACAATACAATGAAGTTATAGACTTTTTCCTGTCTTTTCTGGACCTAATGCAGAAGGATAGATATGTTACCTGATCGTGAACGCGCAGCTGAAAACTCCCAAATCTTTCCATTTGGCCTTCATAATACTTCTTCCTTTTCAGACACTGAAATGCCGCTGTGATATCCAAAGCACGCACGATTAGACTCAGATATAACAACATGGATGGTGTCATTTGTAGCAACTAACCGCTTCTAATGTTTGTTGAGACATAAAAGGGCTCTGCATATGGATTGTGACATGCGTGCTAAAAGTAGGCACAACACATTATGTTTGAAACTTATATGGCGTAGCATGACACGATAGTTGTAGTTATAACTCTATATTTTGTACTTTAAAACCTCAGTTTCCTAAAATGTTGTATCTTTGATTTCTTCCTACCTTGTTTGTTCCTTGCCCTGGTGAATTCTTTTGCTCTCTCCACTTCAATATCAATCTTCTTCTGCAAGGTGGTCTCCTTTTTCTCAAGAACTTCTAGCACCTGCACATAGATGGCATTAGTAATTGCTATATATTAAATCAAAATGTCATTTATGGGTGAGGGATTATTTGTTGAACAGTTAAAAACCAAGAAAAAGGTACATATTCCCTCAAAAAAAAAGTCAAGATCAAGCGCAAAACCCACCTGATAGAGTTAATAACGCTAGTTCCTTTTCCAATGAAGAACAAATTGCATCTATTTCAGAGTTCATAGAAACTATGAGTATGATCATACTTTTTGCAAAAAGAAAATGTAAAAGGCAACATTCACATGAGATCTTTTTAGGCACGAAATTTAAATTAGAGTCTTGTAGCAAACCAATAAAAAGATCGCATATCATACAAAGTTTCAAGTGAGCTAAAATCGAGTTACAGGATGAAAGAAATGAAGGTCATATATTTGTTATTAGCCCAAGATATTGCATGAGTTTCATAAAAAAAACTGCAGATATTCTAGATACTTTCTTCCAACAAGTCGTTGTAAGTCGTAAGGACAGAAGCTAATACAATGCAAGTATTCTTAAGAAAATCTGTCAACCATCACTACAATACTATTAGATTATGATCAATTATAGTAGTAACACCTAATGATGCTGTTTACCATTAAAATCGTGCCATTTTCGCCCTTCTGATTGTTTTAAAATGTCTCAGAAAAGTAAAAATAGTGATCTATACTGAAACGGAAAACAGTTTTTTTTTTTTTTTTTTTTTTTTGAGAAAAGGCAGCATGCTGCCGCTTCATTCATAGGGGAAGTGAATTCAGCTACACGAGAGGGAGACAGGGTAGGGGGTTAAGTCGAAGGGTAATAAAAAGAAAAAGAGATAGAGAGAAAAAACAGAGGAAGAAAACACGGGTGGCCGGGTAGGTCCCCCCGGGTCTAGGTACAGTAGGTAGACCAATGTGAGCGACTGATCCTAATGTCGGCGAGGGATTCGTTGAGTCTGCGGCTTCGGTTGTCGAAGACCCTTCTGTTTCGCTCAAGCCAAACCGTCCACCAGGTAGCCGCGATAGTGAGTAGTGCCCTTTTACCCCGGGCCCCCCCAATCAGAGTGTTGGCCTCCCAAAGCCTGGTGACATCCGTGCAGCTGCGTATCTCCGCCTTGTTGGGTAGTAAAGCCTCTAGCAGGCCGCTAGCGCTGGGGCAGTATAGGAAGAGGTGGTCAACAGTTTCAACGTTGCCAAGGCACATGGTGCAGCAAGATGGCCCGGGCCAGTTCCTTTTTAGGAGGATGTCCCCGGTGAGTAGTCTTTTCCTAAGAAGGAGCCAGACGAAGATCTTAACCTTCAGAGGCATTTTGATGCTCCAGAGCTTGGCGAAGCGGTTGTCTGTTTCCCCGCTGTCCTGCAGGAAGCGGTACATGGACTTGACAGTAAAGAGTCCAGAGGCGGTCCATCGCCACAGGAACTCGTCGTTGGCATTGGAGGGGGACAGTTGGCACGCTGTCGCTTTCAGATCTTGAACTGCAGTCTCGCTAACGGTGGAGCCCCCCTCCACGCCCTCCAGAATTTTAGGCCAGATCCATCCGTTCTGGTCTAGGCAGTCTCTCACCAATAGATGTTTGTTGCTGACGCGGTCAAAGACACCGAAGAATTGCGTAGATAGGGGCGAGTTTCCTACCCAGATGTCGGTCCAGAAGCTGGTCCTCGCTCCGTTACCCACCGTGTGGGTCGTGGAGCACTTGAAAAGATCCCTGGTGTGGACCACGCTTCTCCACCAGTGGGAGTGGGGGGAGAAGGAGGACCCCTCGTTCAGTGGTTGTCTGCGGCGGTAATAAAGCGTCCTGATGAGATGCTCCCAGGGGGGCGCGTTGAGGGAAAGGAATCTCCACCACCACTTGACCAGGAGTGCGGTGTTGAAGCATTCCAGGTTAAGGATGCCTAGGCCCCCGTCTAGCTTGCTTCTGCAAACCGCCTTCCAGTTGACCAGGCAGCTGCCCCCTGAGGTAGATCTGGTTCCCTTCCAGAAGAAGGCTCTGCGCAGCGAATCGATTCTTTTGATCACCCAGGCGGGTGCTCTGAAAACCGACAAGTAGTAGAGGGGTAGGTTTGACAACACCGAGTTGACTAGGGTGAGTCTTCCCCCGTAGGAGAGAAGTTTTGCTTGCCAGCCGGAGATCCTTTGGTCAACTTTGGAGACAATGTGCAGCCAGTCATCCTTCGGGATGCGTCCCTTTCGCAGTGGTAGTCCAAGGTATTTGAGCGGCAGCGACGCCAGTTTGCAATTAAGGGCAGCAGCGAGTCGTTCTCCTTTGGAGAGCCCGCTGCCCAGGTAGAGGAGCTCCGATTTGGATCGGTTGATTCTGAGTCCAGAAGCCCATTCGTAGAGTAGCCAAAGAGAGCGGAGGTTGCGGATCTGTCTGTCCCTAGCTTGGCAGAAGAAGAGGGTGTCATCCGCGAATTGGATGAGCGAGATTTTCGAGTCCCGCGAAGGTCCCACCCCAGTGATCAAGTTGTTCCGGGTGGCTCTGTTGGTCATGCGCGCGAGGCCTTCGGCAACAAGCAGATAGAGAAAGGGGGAGAGAGGGTCTCCCTGGCGAAGACCTCTCTTCATCTTGAACCATTTGGTGGTGGCGCCGTTGACGAGGATGGCGAGTTTGCCGTTGACGGTGCACTGGTCGATCCAGTCGCACCATTTCTGGTTGGCGCCGAGGCAGCGGAGTATGTGTTTGAGGAAGCTCCAACTAACGTTGTCGAACGCCTTCTCGAAGTCCGCCTTGACTCCCACACAGTCGATGTGCTTGCTGGCGCCCCAGCTGATGGTTTCACTGGCGGTGACGAAGGAGTCGAGGATGAACCTTCCCTTGATGAAGGCCGACTGGGTCGGGGAGATGACCTTCCCCAGGTCCGTGAGGAGTCTGTTCGTGAGTACCTTCGAGATAATCTTCTGGACGCAGTTGAGTAGGCTAATGGGCCTGAAGGCTTCCGCCGAGTTTGCCCCTTCCGTTTTGGGAATCAGGCAGATGTGGGTGTAGTCGATGGGGCTCGTGTCAAGAGTGCCCTCGTAAAGATCGTCGAAGATTTTGAGAAGGTCAGTCTTGATGACGTCCCAGAATCGCTGGTAGAAGATCATGCTGAAGCCATCGGGTCCGGGCGCTTTATCTCCGGACATCTGGAAGGTCGCTCTTTTAACCTCCTCGAGGGTGAAGGGGGCGGTGAGGTTAACTGAGCTCAGCGCGGTTGTGTCGGGAAAGAGGTCGCTCCAGTCTCCACACGTGGTGGGTGGCGGAAGGTCGGGCGCGAATCGGCTCTTGAACTTGCGGTAGAAGTAGTCGCACTTGTCCGCTTCCCTAACCAACGAGATCCCGTCGTCCACGATTGTCCCAATCCGGTTATTTCTGTGTCTGCCATTTGCCGTCGCGTGGAAGAATTTAGTGTTTCCATCCCCTTCTTTCAGCCAGTGCTGCTTGGATCTGGTTCGCCATAGCACCTCCTCGTCGTTGATTATGACTTTAAGAAGATTCCTGAGCCTCGTCCTCTCCGATTGCTCGAGAGGAGTCAGGCAATGGAGTTCCTCCAGGGTATCCAGCTTTTGTATTTCCTCCGCGGTTTCCTTCTTAGATTTGCAGATGTTGTAGAAGTGGTTGGAGCGCCACTCTTTGATGCGTTTGCGACAGTGCCTCAGTTTTGCGGTAAAGGTGAGGATGCTCCCCTGCCTACCCAGCTTGGTCCCCGTTTCTTGCCACCAGATCGGCATCAAGGAAACAAAGTCGTCTCTTGTTAGCCACACCTTTTCGAATCTGAAGGGGCAGGGAGCCCTGTTCGAAGGCGATTTGAGGAGGAGGGGGGAGTGATCCGAGGTGATTCTGGGCAGCGACGAGACCGCGGAGAGGGGCAGGGTTAGCTCCCAGTCGGTTGAAATCAAGAAGCGGTCCAGTTTCGCGAGAGAGGGGGGGGACTGCATATTGGACCAGGTGAAGCGTTGGTTGTGGATGGGGAGGTCCACCACCTCAAGTTCGTTGATCAAGTTGTTGAACAAGGTCATGAGGCGGTTGCAGCCGCTCCGGCCCTGCCTCTCAGCCGCCGAGCGCGTGAGGTTGAAGTCACCACAGATTGCCCAGGGGCCAGGGCAGATCAGTGGAAAACAGTTTTCCAGTATACTCTTACATGCCCACAATCTGTTTTGCATAATGTCCCTAGTTCAGACTATCTTGAACCTTGAGAGATTAAATCTTCGCATAAAACAATCATGCAAGTATTACCAAAAATGACAAATCGCAGCAGTAAAGCCAATACCCATTTTTTCCCCATTTTTTTTCCCCGAAAAGTTTTCGTTAGTCTCGTCAGTTTCAGAAACCCTAGTTCGATGAATCCTAACCCTAAACTTCAGATCAGACACAAATAATCCTCATTATTCCTCTTCGGTAGTTCTTTCATCATGTTCAAGAAATCCAAAACTTCTAATCAACAACTAAAAGATTATTCTCCAAACAAAAATCTTTAAACCCTGCAACACTTCCTCGGCAATCCACAAGATGCCTTAGCATTATAGCACCACAGAGGCCTTCAATTAAAACCCTACCTAAAAATCTTACCTCAAAAGTTAAGAACTTTTCACTTCATCATACTCTTTCCTTTCTTAATCATGATTTAATATCAAAGAAAACGAACAAAGGAGAAAGCTACTCCTCAAACTCAACTCTAGGGTGCTTCGATTCCTCACATTGTTTCAGATAAAGCATAAATTTCCAAGATCAACTCAGATCTCTCGTCCTTTCCTCTGATCCCCAAACCCAAGCTACCAAACTCAGCACACTCCTACTCTCTTCAATTCCTGATCTTACAGTAACCAAAATAACAGGAAAAAAAAATAGAATTTCTCAGACATTAACGACTCCTACCACCTGATTCGACGAGAAAAGAAGATTAAAGAAGCAATCAAAGAAAGCAGATGATAAATCTATATATATATAAAAAAAAAATAGAATAACCTGCTTCAATTGCTGCGAAGAGGACACAGGAGACTCGTCCCTACACCCACCAAAGAGCTTCGAAAACATGGCGAAGAGAATCGAACGAGGAGGGAGCGATCGAAGGAAAGTGATGACGAAGAACAGGAGCTACTACGAGTAATTAGAACGAAGAACCCGAGCGGGAACCCAACAAAAAAAAAAAAAAAAAAAAAACTTCCGTTTATTTATTTACCTATTTTCCTTTCCTAATTTAGTTTTTTTTTTTTTTTTTTCCTTGTCCTATTCGGATTTCCATTTCCTATTTTCCTTTTATTTTGAATTTCCTATTGTGACCTTAAGTCATTTTCAGGGGTAATTTTGGCCAATGAAAATACAAAAGTGGGTTGGCGATGGTAGTGGACTCGTGGTGGTGGGCCGTACGGGATGTTCGTGGATTTTATTTTTACTTTTTTGTTTTTAGTTTTTTTTTTTTTCAGAATTTTAGTATTATAATGATTTGATTAGGAAATTAGTAGCTTGATATGGAATTTTAATGTATCTTTAAGACGAAGACGAAATATATGAAATTAATTTTACATTCGACCGAAATCAAATTATAACAAAACATCAGATTCTACAATTTGCTATTCGATTCTTTGGGCTTGTAAAATAACTTGTTTTTCTCAAATTGTAGCTCATACTCGCGTGCATAAGTTGTTAAATTTTCTCGCAGATAACGCAGAACATGAATCTGGAGCATCTCTTTGCCAGGTTATGAAGGGCAATGAGAGGCGTACACCCCAAAAATGGCATTTTGCCGAAATTGTTCACAACCTGATGCTTTACTAGAAGGTGATTTTGGATCTGCTAAAAGAATGCAACAATGTTAACTTTGCTTCTAGAACCACTTGCAACGTAAAAAGAATCACTGCTTTACAAGCTTAGTGGAATATCTACAATTAAAAAGAAACATAAAGAGAGAGATGAACCCTAATAAGTGCTTGATAGCATCACAAGCTTACCATTACGCATTTGCGGTAAAACAAGAAGCACAGTACTATGAATACGTTGTCCAGCAGACACGAACAGAGTAAAATTGCTTGCTCTGCTACAATTGCAGATCATTTAGCAGATTACTGACTATTTCATTAACACAAACAAACTTGTCTAAATAGAGAACAACACAATTTTAACAAAGGCAATACAAGGATCAAGGAGGTCCCAACGATTTTATTTTCTAGCGATAAAAAGTTTCAGATCCAAACACGCAGCTTCCCGGATTCTAGTACATATCCCTGCACTTGTAGACCTGGTGCATCCTGACATGAAGTTAAGCCACAATTAGTGCAATGATTATAACTGATCGAACTAGAGCGAATAAAGGATGATGAGGTATCGTCTATTGAATAAATGGGGATAAATCAACAAGCATTTCGAATAAATGGCATATCTCATTGGATAATTATAAATGAAAGTTTAAAATCATCAATAGAAAATACTGTTCTATTGCAGTAATTTGTCTGATCACTACTCCGAAAACTCTTTTCTACAGCAAAGTGCTTGCTGCGTCTCATGAGTGGGCGATTCAACAATAACAATATTTACATTCTTGCACTTTCGTTAATATCAGAAGGCGCAATCCCCATAAGATATTTGTTTCAGGAAGACGGTATATCAACCGATATCAACTGTTAAAGAAAAATGTAATGCTGTGCGCTACGCATAAGAAGAAACATTTTTCTTCCTTAAGGTCCCAACTGTCTACGTTAATGGATTTATTCATCGTACGACGTAACCTCTGATTTGAAGTTGAACGCCTTTTCAACTTAGAGGCACTAAGGAAGTCTTGTGATGAGCAATTCCAAAATGAAGGACTTACAATGACTGTAAAGTTTCTGATAACTAAGAAAAGGCGGAAACTAAAACAGCGATAAATGAATTAAGTGAAGAAGAACAAACTTCCCTCCAGTCTACGAATTCATTATCAACAATATCGGGATAAGATTCGTCAACTAGTAGAAGATCAAAAGAGAGCTTTCGCGATTATTCTATCCAAGATGCTCAATTCATGTGATGACTCTAACATCTCAAGTAGTTAGTGTTATCGGTTCGGGTTGCGGAAGACGATATGCCCTAAGAATTCGACATTTCCATTGCTAACAATTATGCAAAGCAGAATTGCCAATCAGTGTAAGATCAATTAAGATAAAAGATTTCACCTTGGAACAACAGGGCAAATCTCATACTCAAATAAGAGTGAGGAAAAGAAAGATGGCACCTTTAAGCCCTAAGCCGTCGAAGCCGACGCTATCATCCCCGTCTTGCGCGCATAGGCGAAGATACCTCCGGCCTCGATCACCGGCCCGGCATCGCCGATCGGCTTGAGACGGTACTCCCTCCCCGTCGTGTGATTGATGAGAACGCTCTTCTCCAGATCGACGGTCACGACGTCCCCCGTCGTGCACTCCTCGTGCAAACCCTCCGTCTCCACCTCCAAAGGGTACACTTCGCCCGTGGCGACGGAGTTCCGGAAGAAAATGCGCGCGTACGACTCTGCGACGACGGCGCCGACCCCGGCGGCGCCGAGCGCGACGGGGGCGTGCTCGCGGGAGGAGCCGCAGCCGAAGTTGGCGCCGGCGACGACGACGGGGAAGCGGGCGGCGGCGGCGCCGGGGGCGACGAAGGGGACGGGGGACGCGGCGGAGGGGAGGCCACAGAAGGCGTAGGATCCGAGCTTCGCGTACTCGTCGGGGTTGGATGGGACGAGGGTGAGGTACTCCGCGGGGATGATTTGGTCAGTGTCGATGTTGTCTCCGAGGACGAAGCAAGGGCCATGGAAGAGCGTGGTAGCGGCGGAGGAGGTGAGCGCGGCGCGAGGGGGCAGGACGAGGGGGGCGTTTCGGGAAGATGCCTCGAGGATGGAGGATGGGTGTTTCGAGAAGTGGGAGGGGTTGTAGGATGGGAAGCGGAGGGCGGAGGCGAGGCGAAGAGGAAGATGTGCTTTTTGGGAATCGAGGAAAGTTCTGGAGATTCTGGGTGAGGGTTTCGCCGCTGCCATCGACATTGGTGAGGAGAAGGAGAAGGAGAAGGAGAAAGAGATCTGCTGCTGCTGCTGCAGCATGCGACGCCGCCGTGGAAATTTACCAAATTTTACAAAGATATTATTAGTGGGCTCGGTTCTCTCAGGTTCGGACCTGATTGGGCTATTCCGTGAGCTTCAAACTTCGGTAAATGGCTCGGTCCATTTCAAGCCCAAATTTTTCATTCTTACACGACAATAACATAACATAACATATAATTAGATAATCACTTGAAATTTTGAATAATAATTTGTAAATTATTAAAATCATAAATTCCTCATCCACAAAATCTCCTGGAGCTACTTAGCCTCTCAGTGAGAATCACGTGCTCTCAAATTAGCGTGATTCTCACTTAGTAGCTCCAGAAAATTTTGTGGATGAGGAATTTATGATTTTAATAATTTACGATTCTCAGTGAGAATCACGTGCTCTCAAATCTCTCTCAATGAGAGTCAATACCATCCAACCACTACACTTTCGCACGCTCTCACTCCCCCCCACAGGATCTGACGACACCCGTTCCCTATGCAATATCTCAGAACCCATCAATGAATGCTTTATCATAGAGCTTATTATATGCTTGTGAATCACTATCACACATCACCCACCAAACAACAATTGGTCACACCTCTAAAAAAAACACTAGTATAAGATTGTCCCTAACTTAGTTGGATTTGAGCAATTCTTCGACTGGGTTTGTTTGGGTTCGTATTTTTAAATTTATTTCTCCATACTTAATTAGCTTCATTGGTATCTTCTTCTCTGTTGGATCATTGGTATCTTTCCTTGTTTTGTGTGGCATTTGGACTCTTACTAGTAGATTTTTCTAGATGGTGGTGACATTTGTAAATGCTGTTTTCTTTTAGATTTCTTCTAGTGTAAGTGCTTGTGATGGTTTTCTTTTTTTTTTTTGTTGTTGTTGCATTTTTTGGTAGTGAGATTTTAAGGCTTGTGATGGAGAAGGTGTTACTAGAGTTTGTATGTTTCAAACCATTAATTGGTCGCATGGATATCATAAAATCCTCTCAATGGAAAGGTAAGGGAAAGTTGCATAAAAAAAAATCATGTAAAAAGCTCCAATTTTTATATGTTTGCATGATTTGTTGATTCATCATTCATATGATTCCAAAAACACAGGGTTTCCAGTAAAGGCTTGCTATTCGGCGGCGAGAACTTCAAGCAAAGAGATCGAGATCGAGTCTCCGTTTTCTCCTACAAAGTTTTCGAGGAGTGGTGATTCTTCTTGTGTTGTGAATGAATCCAATGGTGCTTCTTTCATTTGGGCATCCTCTGTAAACAGTTGCATCCTTGATGCATATGAAGATCAGTATGGGGGAATAGTTATTAATCCGGATCGATTGCCGCGGTGCGCAAGTGCTTTCGCCAATGCACTTGAAGCATCCCTTTCTTATTGGAACTTGCTTGTATGCTCTAGATCCTCGTGCATTTCCTCTTTCTTAGTACCAACTTATTTTTCCAATTTCGGTTGTGCGGAGGTGTTAGCTACACAAAATCATGCCTAGTTTGTTGCCGAGTTCATAAAGTTCTAATGTTAATCAACACTTTTTCGTGTGTTGAATGATAGAGTTGAGAATTATGCTTTGTAAATATAGAGAAAGTAATTAATTATATTCTGCATAGAGTTTCTTGTTCTTGTTAACTTTTTGATCCATTAGTTCCAAAGTGGTTGCAAAGGGGACTAATTTTTGTGTGCACATTTTTCAGGGTAAGAAAGGGGTATGGCTTAAGCTACCGCTGGATCGATCTGAGCTCGTTCCCGTAGCAGTGAAGGTATGTTCAATTTTAGCAATCTTGATAGTTGTGACCCGAAGAGCGGAACCTGCGATCTTTCTTTTCCTTCGTGTTATTTTGTGATCAATGAAAATTTCAAATTTGTTACTCTATTGCTGACCCAGTAATAGTTATCTTTCGTCGTCGTCGATCCTTTTGGAAATAGTTTGATTAGTGGACACTTTTACAAGTATCGGATATTTTCTGCGCATTTTCTCTGGGAGTATAATCTTGGGAGTATATCATTGCAGGAAGGATTCAAATACCACCATGCTGAGCAAACTTATGTAATGTTAACTTATTGGATTCCTCAAGGGCCTTGCATGCTTCCTGCTAATGCATCTCATCAAGTTGGAGTCGGCGGCTTTGTGATCAATGATCATAATGAGGTACTCTCTCTCTCTCTCTACATGGTAGAATCTCTAGTCATCTTAAAAACTCTGTGCACACAACCATGAGTTGGTTTTGGCCTTCTATGGATTGTTTTTTGCCGCATACTCTTCTTGTTCACAGTATGAACCAGTTTTGTTCTTCATTCGGAGAGCGTTTATTTTCTCGGGTAATTCATTATATGTTTTTAGTGATTTTCTATACGTCGTCGACGTAACATTGTTGAATTTCAAAGGTGCTTGTGGTGCGAGAGAAATACTGGTGTTCTGCATTTTCCACTGTATGGAAGCTTCCGACAGGGTTTATTCTCGAGGTAATCGTCGAAGAAAAATATCAATTAAAAGAATCTTTCAAACATTCAAACTCATTTCAATCATTATTCCTTTTCTTTCTCCAAAAAAGAAAAAGAAAAAGAAAAAAAAAAAAAAATTGCGCGCTTAAAACAGTTTTTTTATGTCAGTCTGAGGAGATCTTTACTGGAGCTGTAAGAGAAGTCAAGGAGGAAACTGGAGTAAGACTCAGGACTATATTCTTTTTCTCTTTATTAATCTCGCAGCTCTCTTTGTTCTATTTAACTGAAATTTAATAATTAGGATAGAAACTGAATGCTAATCTTATCTCTTATGTATTATTCTACAGATTGACACTGAGTTTGAAGAAATAATTGCTTTTAGGTAATTATCCCTTTGACATTCTCGCAGATCTTATACTCCAGCACAAAATTCATACTAAATAAGTAGGAGCTTTAGAATAGAGAATGATTTAATGCTGAAGTGAAATTTACAGCAGTATTTTCAGTTTCAACTAGGGAGCCTTTAAAAAAGAAAAGAGTCATATGTATGTTTTATTGTGCCTGTGATGAGGAGGATATCGTAATCGACGGCGTTTCTTAATTTAGTACATTTTCAAAATCTAATTTGTTGTTTTTATTCCTTCTTCCTGTTAGGCACGCGCACGATGTAGATTTTGGAAAATCAGATTTGTTCTTCATCTGTATGCTGAGGCCACTGTCAACTGAAATCAAGATAGATGATACAGAGATAGAAGCAGCAAAGGTAACTATGATAGCATGATAATAAAAATGTAATATATCTAATGGAAAATTTATTCATTCTGCTTCCAGTGGATGCCCCTCGTCGAATTTGTTGAGCAGCCGTTCAATCAGGAAGACAACATGTTCAAGAAGATCATCGACATTTGCATCGCACGGCTTAGAAAGCGATATTGCGGATTAGCAGCGCAGCAAGTGATCTCGAAATTTGACGGGAGATCATCTTCATTGTACTATAATGTGGTCGAGCCGCAGGATTCTTACTGCCAAGGCTCGTGAAAGCCTGGGCCACAACTTTGTGATCTAAACCTTTGCGGAATTGTATTCTTCTTGTAATGCTTTTTGTACATACCAATAAAACCAATTTGATCCAGTGCGTAAGTTTCCGCTTTTCTGCAGACTTTTATCAAATTTGAGCTGTGTACAAACTCTGTGCCAGTTGAATCTGCTTACTGAGGAAATAGACAAAGTTGAAAAACTCTTTCTCGGACGAAGATTTACGTTTGATTACATTATACTCGAAAAGAAAAGATCATTTATAGACACTTTATAAAATGCAGTCCTATTAATGAACAAAAATTCATAAAGGCAGTGTTTGGATTGGAATAAGGCCCGAATAAGGCTTCGTTCTAGTTTGGATAGAAATAATAGTTTTCGTCTTTCTGGAATAACCTGGTATAAGTCTGAAATTATTATTTTCATTTTTTTTTTTTTTTCTGAAACAAGCTTGTTCCACTTGACAATAAACTTAATTAAAGTAAATATAATTTTAATTAGGGGTGGCAATCTAGTTCGCTGTTTGCGAGCCAGTTCATGTTCGGCTCGAAATGAACTCGAGATCGAATCGTTCGTTTAATAAACAAGCCGAACACGAGCTGAAATTTGGATCAGCTCGCTCGTGTTCGGCTCGATAACAGCTCGATTATATATATATATATATATATATATATATATATATATATATATATATATAAAAGAAATGTTCCTGTAAATTTTTCTATTTAGATTTTACACCAACATAATATAAAAAGTTTAATTTTTTGTGAATTTTAATGATTACATTAAGATTTCAATTTTTAAATTTTTTTTTCAACTTTGCACTTAATAGTGAGAATGAAAATCTAACTTGTTGTTCGCGAGTCAGCTCGTATTCGGCTCGTTTATAAACGAGCTGAATACAAGCCGAATTTTTCAGCTCAATATTTAAACGAGTCAGCTCGTGTTCGGCTCATTAACCCCCCTAATTTTAATTATAGTATTAACTCTTTAATTAATTTAATATTTTAATTAATTTTATTATTTTATTAATTAATTATTTAACTATTAGATAATTAACTAATTAATTTATTAAATTATTTATAATTAATTAAATTATTTATTAATAATACTCATTATTTTAATTATTTTATCAATTTAGCAATAGTTAATTAAATAAATTAAAGTATTATTTAATTAATATTTTTATATTAATTAATTAGATAAAATATTATTATTTTAAAATTATAATTACTCTTATTCTCGCTATTCCAATTTATGTATCCAAACACTATTTTTCTTATTTTCATGAACAACTCAATTTTCATCCAAACGCAAAATTAATTTTATTCTTGTTTGTTCATGAACTTATATTTATTCCTAGAATAAACAATTCTAACTTATACCTGAACCAAACACAGCCAAAATGTCCAAACACGGTATCTGAGATGCCAGTAGTTTTGGGTATCTGCACAATAATGATCTTAACTATCTGAACAATCTGGTCTAGTTGAAAACTTTTGCCTACTTTACCTTGGGGCAATGTGAAAGGGGTATATATAAGTATACACCCCTTCAGGGGTATATATCTTACATCCCATTCCATCCTGAGGTGGGATAAATTTCACTCGTCACTCGATATGACGAGTAAAATAATATTCATTTCAGAATGGAGTGGGGTGTAGGATGTACACCACTAAAGAAGTGTACACCTAGTATCTCTCATGTGAAAAAAAATGAAGTGTTAGCAAAGCTTTTTCAAAAAGAATTGTGCTGATTCTTTAGTTTCAGAATATTTTTTTATCAAAATTAATAGATATAATGAGTCACGGAAATATGAAAAAAATACTAAATGATTCAACAAAAACGTCACATATACACATACGTAACGAAAATAGGACCAACGATTCAATGAACAGGTGTTTATCGGTTATTAATAACGACAAAGATATTCTTTCGACAATTTATAAATTCATTGGATCAGCAAATGCCTGCGAGCGTACACCGAGTAAAAAATTTCTGCTTACTTGATTATAGAAACCTGCTTTGCTAAAATAGATAATCTGTTAAAAAAGTGCATCAAGTAATGATAAGATCAGATATTCAAACATTAGAAGCTCTGGTTGAGTTCATTCGAGTGTTTAATTTATTAGAATTGGTATATGTAAATTCTATCATATAACAAAAGCTTCAATTATACATACAAACTCTTATATAAGCATAGTCACGCATTTAGTTATAAGAATAAATTATACCGTTCACTAATAAATGCAAGGGGAAAATAAAACCAAAGGAAAAGCTCAATCAATGAAAATATATGATATGCACACAAAAAGTATATATATATAAAAGAATTATTTGGTTAATTAAAATTTATAATAATTAGTCAACGTCGACATAATTTTAGTTGGACCAACATTAATTGGAGTGGAGCGGGCCCAGGCCCAATTGAAATAATATAATTTTCTTTTGGAAATATATAATTTATTTTATTATTATTTAATTAATTTTCGAAAAGAGGTTAATTCCCGTTTCGCCTTCCCCAGCGTGAGGGGCGAAGCTTCTCCTTTCCGCTGAAAGGAAAGGAAAGGAAAGGAAAGGAGATTAATAAATTAAATTAAATTAAATTAAATTTGATGGTACGAAAAAACAAAATCTGAAAAAGGGAAAAGAACACGCGCGATCTCACCCTATCAAAAACAATCCTCCTCCACCCAATTTCTAGGGTTCCGAATTCCCCGAATGCGTGCGATTCTCCGGTAGATTCGTGTCCTCGAGCTCGATTCGGCGATTCGGGAATGGGGAATCGGCTCCGGATGGGGAATCGGCTCCGGATTCGGGAATTTTAGGGGTTTTGGGGGGTTTCTTTTTGGGATCGAAGGGGATCATGCGATCGCTCCTCGCAGCTTCTTCTTCGAAGAAGGACAACAATGGCGATGGCGGCGGCGGCGGAGGGGGAGGAGGAGGAAGCAGTAACACGACGCATCTCTATTTGAACGTGTACGATCTCTCGCCGCTCAACAATTACCTCTTCTGGTTCGGCCTCGGAATCTTCCATTCCGGAATCGAAGGTGAGTTACGCTTTTTTTTATTATTGATTTGATCTGCAGAGGGAGATATTTGTAGAATTCATGTGAGTTGTGAATTGCTTGTGATTTGTTTGATTTGGTTGCTTTAGAGTTGAAGAGCTTGTACTCAATTTGTTCTAGGAATGGGAATTGGTTAGAATTTACCTTTTTGATTGTGTGATGCTACTCTTTTTGCTATTCGTCGAGCTGTTTGTGTTAGATGATCCTTCTTTATCCCTTATGCCCAGCCTCAGATCTTATATATGATGTTGTTAGCTATTAGTGTTGTGTTCTTTGATCTGTTGGAATTAACATAAGTAATTGTAAATAAATTGAAACATCCACGAGTGGATGTTCAGAAGAGGGATCCCTAAAAACTCCAATCGACCCCCTAATAGCTCCTGTTGTTGAATTTTGGAATATTTATAGTAGCTTTTCAATGTCACGAAATGTTAGTGTCTTATTTACCAAACTAACAACTAGTTAAATGTGTGCAACAATGATGATTAGTACAAAGGGACTTAACTATTGATTACAGTAATTTTATGGTCTATGGTCTTCAGAAGAGTTCACTGATGCTAATTGTTAAATTTAAAGCAATTGTGGCAGCCTCAGGTTTTTGGTTTTTTGTTTCAATGATAACTACTCCATTATAAGTAAACAAAAGATACTTATTTGACGTCCGTTTGGTAAACTAAGTACATAATATTCATTGTGTATAGCCTTCATGCTTAATATTGATTTCCTTGTCTTCTCTACATGTATAATTTTATATGTTTTTTATGCTTTCCCATTTTGGATTATTCTTTCCATGTCATACTTGGGTGGGATATCCTTGTCTAAGCTTCAGAGTCTTATAATTTTGCCAGAAAACGGAAACATTTGCATTGATTCTTGTTTGCTTCTACTGTAGAAATGGTTACGACAACAATTGTTTAGCATTCATGATCTTACCATATTGTAGTTGGTTGATATAACAATTTAAGAATACAAGTAGTCTTAAAACATGGTGTATGTTAATCCTGCTTCACAACCATATAATTACATTCCTGCCTATCTTTCTAATGGCTGCTCTTTATGATTGCATGTGATCCGACCACATTCTTAACAAACAGTACATGGCATGGAATATGGATTTGGGGCCCATGAGTACCCCACAAGTGGTGTGTTTGAGGTTGAACCAAGAAGCTGTCCTGGTTTTGTATTTAGATGCTCCGTGTGGCTCGGCACAACCAATATGCCCCTATCAGAGTTCCGCGTGTTAATCCAAGAGCTTGCGGGAAAATATCATGGTGACACATATCATTTGCTCGCCAAAAACTGCAACCATTTCACTGATGATGTCTGTATGCATTTGACTGGAAAGCGTGTTCCTGGATGGGTGAATAGGCTCGCCAGATTAGGTTAGTACTTTTTGTGAAGGATATATTCCACTAGTGGTCCCCAACCTTTGTGGGTGATTTTTAGTTTGGACGTGATTACTTCAATTGCTACTGTTGAATCCCTCACGGTCATACCTTTTTTAATTCATTTTCGTCATTAAATTGGATGGCAATACCCATGTAATTATCATTTTGCAAGCTCAAAAGTCACTTACATGACAGTTTTGAAGATTATCTAGATATTTCTATCCAATTTGATTGAGGAATCTAACTTAAAAGGTTTGACGGTGATGAGATGCAAAGTTTACGGACCCAATTGCAACACTTGAAAGATTGAGGACCAAATTGAAATAAGCTTTAAGTTGTTGGAAATAACTCCTTTATGAAATGACCTTTTGGCCTCGCGAATAGTTCGTGTACTAATATCTATGGACTTACGGAAGTTTCAGGTTCCTTGTGCAACTGTTTTCTGCCAGAAAACATTAAGGTTACGGCAGTCGGAAATATACCAACTCATCCTGAGTTCTCTGGTAAGTTTCTCATTTACCAGGTAACTTTTTGCCTTAAAATGGTCTACTGAATGACCGACTTTCATAATATGACCAGTTTGTCGTCCCTTCCTATTCATTTGGGATATCTAACACAAAGAGGTTTCGGTGGGTATGGCTATCTTGAGTGAAGCATTCATTACCTTACCTTTTTGTGCAAGTTCATATATATAGTCGTAAAGTCTACCTTGTCATCTGCTTGTACTACACGACCTCATCTTAAACAAAACTGAAACTATCATGGAATTGCAGAAATCTCTTTTTGGGTAAGAATCACTTGTTAATGGCTTTTCTCTGCTCTTCTCCTTTCTTTACTGTTGTCGCACAAATAATCACGATTGCTAGTGGCAATTATCAGTTTAATCATCTGTAAAGCAGAAAAGGGAAGATGTGGATGCTAAAATCCTACTTAGTTTCTAAACTAATTTTATTTGCTAGTTTTTACTTATTGACAGTTCAATGACTGTCGAGTTGCTGACCTTTCTTCCTTTTTTTCCTTTTTATGGCGAAATAAACTCTGCTTCAGATGATGGCTCGGAGTCAATTGCTTCATCAGCCTTGGAGGAGATCTTCGAGGAAGAACTAGATCACCACCTGCTAACAACGCCAAGCAGCGACATTTCTCATTCAAGGGACAAACAGTTGAGGCTCGCAAAAGAAGCCCTGTGAATCTCTGTGTTGTGACCATTATCCATTCTTTTTTTTCCCCACTCAATGATACACGTCTCCTCCATTAGGGCGTGCCCACGTCTTGTTATCAGTATTGACGTCCCTGGCTTAATGTTTCTGTTATTTCTATCACTCCATGTTCTTTTTTTCGTTTTTGTTGTTCTTCTTTTCTCTCTTTTTTTTCTTTTTTCGTCATAGTGGATGCAGTAATGCCCTCCCTGATTTCCTTGCTCGCTTGAATCTTAAAACTGACCTAGGTTTCTTTCTATGCACCAGTTTTTTGTTTTTTTTTTTTTTTTTTCTGTATTTGCTATTGAGTCATCATTTATCACAAATTCTGTGTATCTTTCTCGCATTGACAAGAACTGCAAAATGGCTGATAAATCCAGGGATCCATCTGCTATTGGAGAAAAACATCGTCTTCCCGTTGATTCACAAGAGATCTACAAATGCTGCTTTCCATGCAGATTTGGCGGTGCTTGCAATCATCCTCTGACGATCCTTTCTTTTATCATTAATGAAGATTCACCATCTCGCCCTATGTTCAACTATATACCTGGCGTGTCTTCTGTTTCCTCATCGTTATGTGCTCAAAAAGCATATCCAAGAATCGACCTTCGCACAATGGGGTCGTCGAAAGGAAAAGCGATCGACAAGAATACTCTAATTCTGGTTAGCTGTTTTAAGAAATCAAGCCACGAACAACAATATTTGAACCCGCGAAGGGCAGCAAAGTTCTAATCCTTTCTATCTAGCTCAGAGGATAAAGATCAAAGCATAGTGTTCCAATGACCCGTGTAAAATTTCGTACCGTGCCCAAAAGAAGAAAAATAAAAAGATGGCAAAAAAAAAAAAAATACACGAGAATAAGAAGACAATGGCCAGTAGTCGGCCGGAAATATCAGCAATTTTACAGTTGAATGTGTGAAAATAGAATTAGAACAATAATCTACTCTCATATATATATAGTTTAACATATATATGATGTAACAAACACATTGTCATGAATGTTAAATACAAGTCCGTAACTTATCATCGATACTGGTATTCTTTAACAGCCAGCACCTTCTTTTACACACCAAATAAATAGGAAAAAGGGGGGAAAGAAAAAATGCGCGCACAACACCCTAATCATCCCGGACAAAGCCAAGTCGACTAAATTAATTGCTAACAAACAAGATCAGGAGAGCCCTAACTCACATCCGCTGTCTCGAGGGCTTTTAGGTCTTTGTATGTAAATCTAATCTGGTGAAGCGAAGCGAAGCTCGCTTCAATGGCAAGGATTTTCTGCGAACTTGCTGCAATTTTTATGGAGCAGAGTTAATATGTATGTATCATTTCGGGCCTCTGACGGTACAACGCTGAGAAGTGTTTTTTCTACGTTGGTCAACCGTTCATAGGGAAGCTTCTACTTGGTGGTGCTCAAGATTCCTAAGCACGATTCTTGCAAAGATTTTGGCTTCAATAGGAGCTGTCGCAGCTGCAGCGGCCGCACGCAGGACCCGTGCAGCCCCGGCTTTTTGTAGGAGGCCTGCATGGTGCATTGCATGCCTGCCCCCCAGGAGCGTAAACTGCAATTACCACAAAAAGGAAAGAAAACGGGTAAAGCTGTTAGAAAAAAAACAATAGCTCCAACACATTAACGAAACCGAGTTGGGCCAACTACGGATAATACTTTAATGCACACGCAAAACTAAAATATGATTATAAGATGTCAGAAAACAGGAGTCGATGGATGGTGTTTGCAAGTTCCAACAGCATATAATAGGGATAAGGTTTTTAAAAAACAGCATATAAATATTAATGACAGAGACAAAGAAAGTAAATTAGAACAAGTATCAAAAAAAATAAGAAGCTTAAGATACAACAGAAATTAAAGCAAGTCTTTTAATGAGCTAGAACAATGGAGAAGCAACTGTGGTACAAGGCATTTAAAGAAGAATATGGACCATATAACTCTAACCTGCAGAAGAGCAAAAGCAGCACAAGAACGAAGAATTGAGGAAGGATTTCGGAGCATGGCAACAAATCTCCCGATCTCGGCACCACTGAGAAGTAGGTCAAAAGAAACTTATGAGCGAACATAAGCTTTCAACTTATTGGTTTAACTGTCACATAATCTTTCAACTTATTGGTTTAACTGTCACATAATCGCAGAAATAAAAGTATATAATCACTAACATCCACTTTATATATACTACAGAAGAACAAGCAAATTTAAGAAAAACAATGGTCAATATCACAAATAAAATAGTGGGGTCATAGTGCACAGGATAAAAGCATGTGAGGGCCAAAAAAAAAAGCATCAAGAAAATGACAGGTTCAGAAAAGCTCAAGTATCAGCAGAGAACGAGATCTAATTATCTGTAATCTGGAGAAATATTCGAGCTGACGCCATAAATCTGTGCTTGTGATCTTTCTTTACCGGTAGAAATCACATAAAAGTATAATAATTCCACTCTCCTTATATCAAATATATCAAGAAAAAACAATATAGGATTTTAGAACAGGGAGTAGTCTGCTGTGTAATCTGTTACGTCTAAGAGTAATAGATGATTCAATGGATTTAAATTGAATTGCACTTAACTGAACTAACCATATAGGAAAAATGATTGAAAGTAATTAAAGAAAACCTGCATCTTAGATGCCCCGCTTCTTGTATACGAGTTGCTTCAGCAACCTGCGCCAAGGCTGCTGGAGCTGAGGACGAAGCTGCCGCGGAGAAGCCTGGTGGATCTGGAAATGTGAGCACAAATGTTTCTATATGTTTCAAAGCCATCCTTCTAGCACCGTCGAAGTTCACGCTCTTTGAAGAACCCTCTGACGATGGTCCAACTACTGCCACCTCGTCCATTCTGCAAACACAGATTTAAAAACAGGAGATAAGACAATGATGCAAGTTTACTAATTCCCATAAAATGGCACATATATGAGAATGATGTAAGCATTTACCAAAGTGAGACTTCTACATGCACCACAAAGCATCATGCCTTATCGGAAATTAAGTGCTTGTTTAGCCTGGTTTCCAGCATAACTTCTAATCCAATGAGTGGTCAAGCATCGGCAAATAAAAAATCCAAAATTTTGATATGGCCAGAAGCAGGAATAAGCTTATGGCCCCCACAAAAACAAAAGCTCTAATTTTAAGCTTTTGTTTCTTCGGCAGCATGAAGCTGTTGGATGCATTTCAATAAAAAAAAGTTAATGCTTCTTTGAATAGCTTTAATACAACAACACTTTCGCAAAACTCCAGCACGACCAGACAGGCCCTTAGCACACTAACTCTACAGAAAGGCTCCAATATTCATTGAGCAGTCAATTTTCCGTGATCATTTTCAAAGTGAGGCCTTTTAATTACTGATTCCATAGGTGAAAGAACTGAGTAAATGCACCAGGCTACCTATTCACTAGAAATTGTAGCTTATTTAATGAAGATTGTATGAAATTGCCAGTGAAAAATAGTCAACAGGCACGAAAATGATTTACAAAGCTACAAGCAGAAGGCATATATTACAGTACCTTCCATCAAACATGTAAGCAAGTGCCAAAGCAGCCATAAAGCGAGCCATTTTCGATCTTGATGATGAACAAAGGTGCACAAGAGCCGCAACTCCCCCTTCCTCAACTATGCGCAGAGCGTTCCCTGAATTAAAAGCAAGATTCCAAAGTGCCCCAGCAGCGGTCTCATGAACATCCTATGAAAGGTCAAAAAAGTTAATTCAAGATACAACAAAGAAAAAGGGCAACCGAATGAAATAAAATGCTTCAAAAGTCATCTCAATTTACATTGAAGGAAATGGGCAACCATTAAAAAGTATGGCCTTTGGCATGATGCAAGAGATACAATTAAGCCATATTACTTCTATCAGACTAGCATTCTCATTTACAGTAAGAAACAAACCAGATTATAATTGGCCATTTTACTTGCATTCCTCAGATTGTCATGAGGATTTGTATGTACCATTTAAGGCAACAAGAACATGTAGATTCTTTTCTGGACAACTGGACATACAAGATTTTATTACCATAATTACCAGATAGTGGCGACAAGTAACACCACCACGTGCAATAAAAAGTTGTATTCTCAATTTGGAAAGACTAAACGGTAAATGCAGTTTGATGTTGCATACTCAGAATTTCTTCGAAAATTTTAGTCTGAGATTATAAATTATGCCATGTCCCATTAATTGCAGTCAAACTGCTTAAAGTGTGAAAGAGACATTAAAAGAAGCGATAACCCTTGTTTGCAGTCTTTGAAGGTGACTAGGTGTTGTCTCATGTTCTGTTAAGTCAATATGCCTACTACACCGGATTAACCACTCCAAAAATCACCAAGCACATAAAACATAAATTAGCTTCAACTGTAAATTAGCTCTAAAATATAATTCTAATAACTCAGCAGGTGATTTCATGACAAAAAAGATGGAGTTTAAACAGTAAAAAAGTTAAGCAGCTAAAAGCAGCTTAACAAAGGCAAAAAAAAAACTTACTTCAGCCTCAGATCGGGCCAGTGCAATTAGAGGTGCAATTCCGCCTTCTCGTCCAATTGCAATGCTAGGACCAGAAAAAGAAAAAATTAAATTTAAACCATATAAAAAAAAGAAAAACAAACAAAAAAAAGAAAACATATTGATGCAGGACCAAACAAATCCAATTGGCTAGATCCATTGGTTCGATTCACTGGACCTTGTGGATTGATTTGGTTAGAAACCAAATTAATCTCTCTTGCCTTACATGGAATATGAGATACCAAACGATGGATCTAATTTTGAAGAATTTTATTTTATTACCATATGAGAAATTATCTATATATGGAGAATTTTATTTCAATTTTCTTTTTCTTAGGAATTAGGATTTGGATTCTATTAGATTTTTTTTTTTCACATTAGGCTGCTGTATAAGAAACTCTACAAATAAGGTCTCAAGCCTCCCTTTTCAATACATAAATGACACTGGAAATTGATAAAATTTATATGGAGCTTTTGGAGCACATTTTCCTTTGCTCAAGCATGCCCTAGAGTGAATATAGCACCAGAGTGAATCTTAGCCCGAACTGAGTTCAGGTCAACAGTTAGTCCTAATTGTTTTCCCTCATCTTCTTTTTCTTTCTATTTATTTTTCAGGATCTTCTATTTTGTTTCTTTAATTTTCATAATTTTATAAATTGTTACTGCAAAAATTTCTAGAAATCAGAAAAAAAAATTTTAAAAAAAAAATCTCAGAAATTTCAAAGAAAAATAAAAATTTTCAAATCTATTTTGATTTTTCTTCTTCCCCAACTCTTATTTTTCTTTGTTCAATAATAACAAAAATTTTACTTTTTTGTTTAGCAACGTTAACTCCTATTTTTTATAACCCTCCAAAACATAGGACCCCCTATCTCGGTCCTGCATCACAAAGACCAGTTTTTAGTTTAAAATAACAAAGAATAATGACTAATATAGTAAATTCAACAAAGCATCAGTCAATTTGGTCAGGAAATAGTGTCAAAACATGGTAAAAGTTATTTGACTCGGAACCATGACAGAGACAGCTAAATTGGTAAAAAAGATTGATACTGCTGACCCCCGAGAGAATATCAAACTGAAAAATAGCTTGTTGTTTGATTCAGTAGTTTGTTAGTCTCATAAACTAATCAGATACAAGAACGTAATAATTGATCGCTTCAACTGCGAACTAAGTATGTCAATAAAGAGACACTACCAATCATTAGTTTCACATGGCATCAGAAAAGGTGAGAAAGTTTTAGTTCATTACGAGGGGGGGAAACCAACTGGAATATGCTAGTGTCGAGCTTTGACAGGAGTAAGTTATTCTATACAGATTGGCAAAGCTTGTGATGCATCGTTCTTTAAGGCTTTGTTTGGTTTGGGTACAAAGGGGGATATCCCCCCCTTTGTACCCAAACACTATTGAACAAATGGGGAACTATTAGGTACAGTAGTTCCAGTACAAACAGAATAAGCTAGAATAACAGTTCTTACCTATTATTTTATAAATTTGTTTTTTACCAAATTACCCCTCCTCCCCTCCTTTCTCTTTTTTCAATACACTCTCATCATCACAAATCCCTCTCTCTCCCCTCTCTCTCTCTTCTTCCCAATACACTCATCATCACAAATTTCTCTCTCCTCTCTTTTTTTTTCTTCTTCCCAATACACTCTCATCATCACAAATCCCTCTCTCTCCTCTCTCTTTTTAATTTAATTGGATATTAAATTAAATATTATTTTCAAAATTTTAGAAATTTTATTTTGATTTTGATTTTATCATAATTTTTGTAAGACTTTAAATTTTGAAATTTTATATTCGAAATTTTAACTTTAATTTAAACAAATAAAATGTTAAATTAAATATTATTTTCATAAAATATAATTTGAAATTTAATTTTGATTTTGATTTTGATTTTAATTTTATCTTAATTTTTGTAAGGCTTTAATCCATTAATTAAAACGAAGAAAGTAAAAGTTATTATTTGAAAATTAAAAAATTTTATGTTTAAAATTTATAATTTAAAATAATATTATATAATTTTAAATTTTAAAATTTAAATGTTGAAATTTTATATTTAAAATTTTAAATTTAATTTGAGAAAAAAAATATTAAATTAAATATTATTTTTAAAAAATATAATTTGATTATGATTTTGATTTTATCTTAATTTTTTTAAATCTTTAATTCATTAATTAAAACGAACTAATTAGATTTTAACAACTTTTATCACATATTAAATCTTGAGGGTAAAAAAGTAATTTACACAACTTAACCTCTTTATTCCTCTTATTCCTCATTATCATACCAAATACAAAATCTCTTATCCCTAGAACCATCCCAAACACTTTTTTACCCTTGTTCCGTACTTTATACTTATACCTGGTACTACTAATTCTCACTAATCCCCGAACCAAACGATACCTAAGTGCACAGGACACTTTATTCCGGTACTTCAGTTCAACATCTGATGGATCCAGTATTAACAGTCAAAATGTACCAGGAATTACCACTTTAACTGTAAAATGTCTGACATCAATAAAAATAAAAAAAGAGATATCCAATTAATACTTTCAATGGTTGATGCAGAAAATGCAGTGAGATATCACAATAAAACTGCTGTACCATATACATTGGAAAAGGTTGTCCTATTTGATGGGATTTAGACAACAGTTGAGGCAAATTTCTATGCTAGAAACATGTAAAAGCAATATGACAGTCTATATTGATAATATTATTACCTATTAGCTTCTGACACTGACAGTCCCCACAAGGCACCTGCCGCCCTCTCCTGAAGGCCTTGAGAAGCATTTGAACAAGCTTGTGCAAGTGCAACCTAAATACAAACATAAAAATAAACTGATAATATATAGAAATCTTCAGACCAAGAAAGTTTTGTTCTGACAACTGAAGTACTCACACTAGCTAAAGTCAACTAAATGAGATTAGATGTGCAGTAAAACAAATAGCATCTTTAAAATCTATACAATAAAGTAGTACCTTTTTTTAATTGGACAAGTCAAATGGACAAATCAAAACGGAAAGTCATCAGGTTTGGTTCTAGTCCCATTTAGTAAAATGGTTTTACTAGCTTGATCGGCCAATGAGTTTGCTTTTCTCAGATCATTTGTCATGTTTAGTTGAAGGGTACTCAATGTAAGGAGAGTCCTCACCACTGTTACTTTTGATTCAACTCTTCTAAGTTAACAAAGTTTCCATAGGAGATTATGGTGTAAAGTTATTTACACTTTTTCAAGATCTTAATACCTTGTTTACTTTCCTTCTCTAGTAGTGGCAGTGTTTCAGGTTAAATTTCGCTAAGTCAGGTTAATCATGCAATTACATATTATTAATTGACCAAAATTCAGCAGGATGAAAAACAAATTATGAAATAGTTCCCTAATATATACTTGTTACACTGATACAAAGTACATAGATTAGGATTATCAGTCCCCACATGAACCTAATCATCCTCCTTAGCCATGGTAGTTCTATAATATTATTACTTCAGTAACAAAATCTAGAAAATTAATGCTCACAAATAATAACGTCAAAGCACATATATTTCAAGAAAAGCAAGATCTGGATGGCAAAAAAAAAAGCTGGCCCAAGGATCATGTAAACCATACCAAGGCCTCAACACCACCAGCAGCAGCAATTGCTTCACGATTTCTATCATCAAATGACAAGTTCCACAAAGCACCAGCAGCTTCTTGTCTGGTTATATCACAGGAAAAGTAAAAAAGATTATATGCATAAGCATGGAAATGAGATTATTTTGTGTTATGCACAAACATCACAAGCACTGTAAGTGGAGATTTAGAATTAAAATAAGATATATGACCAATAATAAACAAAGCTAAAACCTATGTTGCTCGACAATTTACTTTTTTCGGAAGCAGATAAAAAATCTCCGCAAATCTGAAATTTAATAATGATGAGAATCGCTGCATCTGTTTCACATTGTAAAATGCATAAATAAAGGGACAGAAGAATCCATTTCAGATCTTTCACACGTGAGTAGATCAAATAACTAAGTGCAGTACATAGATGTGGTGAAGATAAACATACAAAGAAGAAAAATAAACATATAATCATATCTAATGAAATATTACCTTACACCTTCATTTTGGGAAGACGTTAGTTGCACCAACGCCTCAAGTGCGCCTGCCTCCTGACCTACAGCAGCATTATTACTGTTGCTGTCTCCATGTGCAGCCAAGTTAGCTAAGGCTCGAGCAGCCTGGGAATATGAACACTAGTAAGCAAAGAAAAGTTGTTCAATGGAACAATACAAACATCAAAATGAGGTATGAAAAACAAATACAAGAGAGGTAATAAATTCTGAAACTAAAGACACTCGTTACAAGAAAGTGCTCTACAAATCACACTGGAGATGAAAATTTCTTGTTGCATCATGCAGCTGGCTTGTTATATACCAATGAGTCCCGTAATAGTCAAAAGTTACTTTAACAACAGTGATGCATTAGAAACTTAAAATATACTTTCGATTTAAGAAAAAAACACAAATTAAATGTACGCATCTGCTGGGAAGGATACAGACTGCAGACGACGATTGGAACTAATGAAACAACTCTGCCAAATCCACCATGCATATATAACTCCAAGAAACAGGAAAATAATTGATGTTACAGCTTCTTTAGTACCAAAAGTTTCAGAGAGTGGCTTGAAGACAGTGTTCGAGGGCCTTATTTGAACTTTACTCTCCAAATGGTGGCAAAATCTCATCCCAGTAAGCTATATTTCCTTGATTAACAGTTCAAACCAGGGATTGCCTCGCAGCTTGCTGGTTGGCATGGCACAGCACACATAAACGCGCCACGGTACAGAAAAGCATAAACTCATTCTAAGGACACAAGCCACAACCATCCTTTTCTCACTCTTTCAAATAAAAGAGCTCAAAATTCATTCCCAAGTACTTGTTTCTACCATTCCTGCATATGGATGTTTCAATTTACTAGCATTCAGAGATAAAGATTGATTTTCTCAATTTGCAACCCCTCGGTTTCAGTAAAAGTGACAACGCATAAATCTTTTGAAGTCACCAATAGTAGGTATCATCCATCACAATGCAATATGAATAATATAAAAGAGACCTGTTCCTGCACGCCCTCAACTTTGCATGATCGAGCAAGCATCACCAAAGCATGGACACCACCAGCCAATGCAACCTCCATGCTGCATTTATCATCGGCAGCCAAATTTGCAAGTGCACCAGCAGCACGTTCCTGGTAAGGAATAAAATAACAATACGCAGGCTGTCAGAAAAATTATCTACTACAGTTGAGCATAATAGAATGGTAGTAAAATCATGGCAGATAAGTATGTCATACGAGAACTCCATCTGTTCCAGGAGGCCACTTGAAAATGAGTTCCACTAAAGCTTTCACCCCACCAGCCTCAGCAATTGCCACCTGAAAACAAGTCCACCAGATCACAAACACAAACACTAAAAGTTGCAGATTAATGAGCCATGAAAATTGCAATAAACAAATAAAAACCTTGTGTTCCTCCCCAACAGAAAGGTTCCAAAGCCCTCCAGCAGCCTCTTCAGCAACCAACCTGTTCATGGACCTTGCCAAGTCAACGAGTATTCCAATACCCCCGTCATCAGCAACAGCTTTCGCAACTTTGGCATTCACAGACAAATTTGCAATAGCCTGTACAGTCAAAGGCATCAACATAAGTTTTCCGAAGTGTATACATACTTGAAACAGAAGAAACAACAAGCTCTAGTGAAGTAAGACTAGAAAGATTATAAAAAGAAAGCCCAACCTTTGCAGCTTCAGACTGTACTCCCTCCCGACAGCATCTAGCAAGATTCAGAAGCAAGGGTATTCCACCACCCCGCATGACTGCCTCGGCCCTTGCAGGGTCTACAGTTGCATGCTCGTCGTCGATCACCACAAATGTAGCAAGCCCGGTCGCTGCTTTCTCCTGTACATCCTCCTGAGAGCTCCTGGCCAAGCTCAGCAACAATGCCGCACCCTGTTTCAGCCAAAAGTTATCCATGCCATGCGGGTTAGTCTCAGCTATCCGAAGTAGTGATTGGGAGAGCGACCATTCAAGCCAACCCATGATGTCATTTGTATTCTTATCCTTATTCTGCCGACTCCATTCATAAAAAACCGTTTGCTCCTTCACCACAGAACCCGCAAACAGTGAAGCAACCCCCTTAAATAAATCAGTGAAAATAGAAAGCAGCAGCTTCCCCTTTGTGTTGCTAAATGCCATGGGGTTGTGGCTCACTTCCTCCTCCACTAAGATACAATTAACCGCACAGAGCAACTTCAAGCTTTTCGACTGAGAGATAAGCCTCAGGATAGCGCTAGGCGACACATCAGTTCTTGAAACATCGAGGCTGACCAAGTTCGGAAGCTTGCTCCAGGCTAGAGAAGCCGTAGCCCACATCAAATTCCGTGAACCTGAAACAGATAAAAACCGGAGGGACTCCAGTTTGCCAATAGCATCCTCGTCTATGTTCCCGCAATCCAACAAGGCAATCTCCTCGAGCCAAGGACAGTACCTGGCGAGCGCATTAATAGCCTCTCTGTCAATCTCTCGAACACCTGAGAGGCGGAGCCGCCGCAGCTGCGCACAGCACATCGCCACATGGCGGATGGCATCGCCGCTGACCCGCTCGCACGGGTCGGGGCCAATCTGGAGGGTCTCGAGCTCCTCATGGCGGGCCGCAAGGACCGAGACGGTGGCATCGGTGATGTCGCGGCAGTAGTCGCAGGCGATCTCGCGGAGCCCCCGGGCCCGGAGGCCAATGACGGCGGCCGCGGAGTCGGAGCCGCGGATAACGAGGCGGCGAAGGTGAGTGCAGCGCCCCGCGAGGGCGGCGGCCGTGGGCAGGTCGAAGCGGTGGGCGCGGAGGTCGAGGGCGGTCCAGAGGCAGGGCGAGGAGCCGAGAAGCCGCCAGGTGTGGCACGTCGACGCCAAGCTGGCGCGGTCGCGGTAGTTGAGGCAGGAGAAGAGCTGGATAACGGTGTCATGCGGAAGGGAGGTCCAGTCCACGGCCTCCGAGAAGGAGGAGGAGGACGGGAAGGAGCCGGCACCGACGGCACCGCCTTCGTCTCCTCGGCCACGGCGGGGGATCTCGCAGTCCTCGGACAAGGCGGCGCCGGGGAACGGCGGGGGAAGGACGACGACCTTCTCCTTGTCCTTAGATTGTGAGCCCCCTCGACGCCGTACCCTTCGGCTCATCGCGGCAAAACCCTAACCCCCCCTCCCCCCCCCCCCCCCCCCCCCCGCCCCCCGCCCCCCCACCAATCCTCCTCGAGAACCTATCCAAAACCTCGAATACACGACCAATTACAAATCCCACGACTCCTCCCAACAATCGAAGCTCCGGATCTTGGCGAAACCCGAGAATCCCCCGCAGTCCAATCTAGTCCCTTTCTAAGGTTGCCCACGGCGATCGCCGAAGAAATTTGGGGAAAAAGGAAGGGTTTTGAGAGCACCTGGGCCCGCTCCTCTCGCGGATTGGAGCACGGAGTTCGATTTCTCGAGGGTTTTGTTATCGAAGAAATTGGATTCGAGATAAATTGCTGTATAATAAATAAATATAACTGCATGGAGAAAAAGGCGATGGAGAGAGACGAGGGGAGGCGATTGTGAGGAGAAGGGGTAGAGAGAGAAAGAGAAAGGAAGGGGGGATAGAGAAAAGAAAGAAAGAGAGGGGATAGAAGAAGAGGACGGGATCCGCCTCCTTTCGACTCTCCCTCTCGGGGTTTCTTGATTGCACAAGACGAGGACAATAGGAGTTATATTATGCGTACAAATTAAAAATTAAAAATTAAAAATTAAAAATCAATACGCTCGTATTTATAGTGTATGAGATACGATTGTGCATGCGTTATGTGTATTTAGAAAGGAAATGTTTTAAATTTGAACGTAAGTTCGAGATGTAGTTGATTTATCTATGTACGTACATTACTTTCAAACTTAGTTTTTAAGATAAATAAACCCTCCGCAGCTTCGCTCCTAATTTGGCACCTATTTGAAATTAAGATGCTTAATATATATTAAAATTTAATAATTAGTAGGATGCTTAATAGCCCGCATGTCCGATTTTCTTTGTGCTCGTGCACGTTGAATGAGCTCCAAAGCTCACCTGTTAACAGTCCCGACGCAAAAATATCAAACTATTTAATATCCAACTAACGATTAACAATGATGGTCTCGAATAGCAAAAAAAAGTTTGCACATTGTTTAAAATTCCGTGACTAGATCTATTATGAGTTAGAAACTTGTGATAAAAGTGGATGATTTTGTTTCGATTGAAGTGGCTGAGTTCCCGTAACCATATCTAGCTAGTTCGCCAAGATTTGGATGGAATCGGGGAGCTCAACTTCCACACGAATCTGCTTCACGAATAAATTAAGTTGCAAGTTCGTGTGCGGTGTAAACTCATGACTTCACCTGGAAGGAGCGCAAAGTCGAACTCTGCTGTACGGATCGATGAAACTCACACCTTCGCTGGGGTGTGGTTTGATTTTACCAAACACAGCTCTCGCGATTGTGGCGGTCGTTAAGCAATTAATTATGGAGTCGTAAGATAGTTAACTCGCAGCGCGCACGCAAGAAGGGGAAGATTAGTCGTGGCTCCGAAAACTTTCAAGGTGAGCGGAGGAAGCAGCTAGCATTGATCAATTTGGACTCGATCGGGGGATGAGTGCTTGAATCAGATCGATGTTAGAGTTCAATGCATGGTTATATATAGAGCTATATGGCGATTTTTTCTCTTCTTTTAACTCTTCTCTACAATCGATATTTACTGTTTTCTGCAATTATGTTTGCTTCACACACATATCTGTCTCAAACATGAGTTACTGCATGCGCACAATCTTGGTCCAAAGTAGAAATGTTGTGTGGTTGGTCCTTTGCACAGCCCCATTTGCAGTCATTCAAAATGTACCAAACTCAGAATGAGTAAATGGTGTGCTGAGCTGCATTGAAAGTGCAATATTGTAGTTTGCAAGTGCCAGCAAAAGCACCTCGGTGTTGTTGGATATCTTGCACGAAAAGATTACCAGAAGAGGAGTGGGCAACGCATGCAACACGAAACTCTTTGTTTGGCTAAAAGCAACAAAATTGTACTCCTTGTGATTTTAAATTTTCGTCCTTCCCCTTTTCTTATTTTTTTGTGTCAATCCAAAAACGGGCTATTGATAGAAAATTTTATTGCACTGTGTCTATGATGTTATTATTTTTAGACTTAGAGTTAGGAAAATGTAATACCTATATGCTGAAAAATTTTATTGCACTTTATAATACTAAATATTATTTATTTATTTATAAATATTTTAAAGTATAAAATAGATCTGTTTAGGTTATTTTTAAAAGAGATTAGGTGTAAGAAGGTCAATAATTATGTATTAATTTTATAGAGTTGTGAATGGTTGGATAGTAGAATATGAAATTTACATTCTACCAATAAACTATTATTTTAAAACAGACACTTAGTGGAGCACGTAGCATTTTGTCGTTCAAAAATAAACGTACTGTGATTCTTAGCTATTGCTATCTCGACCGTTAACAGCTTCTGATTAATCCGGTCCAAATATGATGTGGTACACAATGCGTTTATTTACTCCTACGTGTCTCTTTAAGAACCCGGTGACGCATCGTCTGACGTAACTCCCCATCTGCGAGGGAACGGAAGGGCGCGAAACAAAACGACCTATCCACCGTCCGATGAAGTTACAACCAATCACGACCGTCCAATATTAACAGGCGGCGACCTGTGACTCTGTGAGCCGTCGATACGACGGGTCCGCATGCGCCACAATCCGCAGAAGGGAAAAAAATGGAAAAAAAAAAAAAAAAAAAAAAAAAACCGTGTCCGATAACTCGCGCCGATTCGCGGTAATAAAACGAATCGCGAACGGGCGCTCGAGATCTCGCTCTACCTCGTTCGTTCGCCATGGGAGGTGCCCACAAGGTCGTCACCTCCGCCGCCGCCTCCTCCTCTTCCTCTTACTCCTCCACCCGGCGCTCCTTCCTCTCCGGGTTCTGGTCCTCCGCGCTCCGTCGGAAAACTTTCGCGCCCATCCCCTCCGCGCGCGGCGGCGGCGGCGACGGCGACGGCGACGGCGACGGCCTCGTCCGCCGCCTCGGCCTCCTCGAGCTCATCCTCATCGGGATCGGCGCCTCCATCGGCGCCGGCATCTTCGTCGTCACCGGCACCGTTGCGCGCGATGCGGGGCCGGGTGAGCTCTCGTGTCCTCTCTCTCTATCACTATCTCTGATGCGGTACGGTTCGTGGAACAGTGGAATCTGACGAGATATAAATCTAAGGCACGACTCACGAGTCGAATTCTTGTTTTGATTTGAAGATACTGGTAGATTTGTTCTGACAAAGTACGATCTAGTTTTGTAATTTTGATCACAAATTTGGCATCAATAACTAGTACGTAACATTATTCCAGTGATTTGCTGTACAATGATTAGTTTTTCGAGAATTCTGTGATACTTGCTTGTATTGATTTAGGCACTCAAGAAATTACCTAGTACCTTCACTCTTATGTAGGTACAAATGAAGTCCCTGAACACTTTATGGTACCAATCAAATCATCGAGGTCTCACAAATCACCATTTTCATAGCATTTCGCCGAATAAATCCATCATATTACTGTTATCTTACAAAAGTTGCATTGTTAGACGTTGTGGCATGGACAAACAAAAGCTAACAAGCGTCATAAACTGCATAATAATAATCCGCGAACTAGGTGAAACTCAAAAAACATATTTAAAATGATTTTGTCAGGTTAGAAGGTTTAACTTGTGAAACCTTAAGATCTCGAGGAAAAACTAATGGGTAACTCCATAAAAGTGGAGGAAAAAAACTAATGTCTCAGCTGTTGACTCTATTTAAATTTTCTTTCTTGGTACATAAATGCGGCCTTTGCCATTCACTTCTTAATCTATGGATCCAATGCAGGTGTTACAATAAGCTTTGTTCTTGCTGGAGCAGCATGTGCACTCAATGCTCTGTGCTATGCTGAGCTAGCTTCGCGCTTTCCTGCTGTGGTTGGAGGAGCGTACTTGTACACATACGCTGCGTTTAATGAGCTCACCGCATTTCTAGTTTTCACCCAACTAATGCTGGATTACCATATTGGTGCTGCTAGCATTGCACGTAGCTTAGCTAGCTATTTCGTATCGCTCTTGGAATTGTTTCCTTTCTTGAAGGGCCATTTTCCCAGCTGGATTGGACATGGTGGCAAAGAGTTTTTTGGGGGAATTGTTTCCATTAATATATTGGCTCCGATTCTTCTGATCGTCTTAACATTAATTCTTTGCTATGGCGTTAAAGAATCTTCGGCGTTTAACTCCTTTATGACTTCATTGAAGGTAGTACTTCACAAGCTTGTAAGATTAACTACTAGCCATTTTTTATGATATGGCCCAAGTGAGGCCTGATTTCTCAGTAGCTCGAAGTGTGAATTTGTTAATCTTATTTGATTGGTAGATCATCCATGAATTTTGATTCAAATTATGAATTGCTCTGTCCTTACATAAAAGTTTTGCTTTTAATAATTTATTTGGAACTGAGACTATTTAAGAGACCTTTGCATTTGGTAAAGTTTTTAGTTATTCATAATATCTAATGCTATATCTATTAAATCACAGGTTCTTATTGTTATATTTGTCGTAGTTGTTGGTGCATTTGAGGTAGATGTATCAAACTGGACACCATTTGCACCAAATGGTTTTAAAGCTGTTGTTACTGGAGCAACGGTAGTATTCTTCGCGTATGTTGGATTCGATGCTGTTGCTAATTCTGCTGAAGAATCTAAAAAACCACAGGTAGTCTAAGTCGGGTGTTATTATTTTCAGGCTTAAAATCTCATATTTCGTGATTATTGAAATTAATTCTTCTTCTATCAGAACCATCTGATGTCCAATTGTTGTTTTTTTTTCTTTATCTTTCTTTTGGTAAGAGGGACTTGCCTATTGGCATACTAGGAAGCCTGCTGGTATGTGCCATTCTATATGTTTGTGTATGCTTGGTAATAACTGGAATGGTTCCGTACCAACAACTGGGTGGAGATGCTCCCCTAGCTGAAGCTTTTACTGCTAAGGGATTGAAGTTAGTTTCTATTCTAATCAGCATAGGCGCTGTTGCTGGTCTGACAACAACCCTTCTGGTTGGATTGTATGTTCAGGTGAGATTTACAACTTGCACAATCCGATTGTTTAGATCTTTGAATTAATCTCTAAACATATTGTCTAACATGAACAGTCACGCCTCTATCTTGGGCTTGGAAGGGATGGCTTGCTGCCCAAAATCTTTGCTAATGTGCACCCGACACGGCACACTCCTATCCACTCTCAAGTATGGGTCGGTACTGTCGCTGGCATATTGGCGGGTCTCTTTAATGTACAAGAGCTGTCACATATTCTTTCAGTTGGTACACTGGTATGTGTTTGTTTTGGGGCCTTTTACTTTTTTGATTTCTCATTTGAATAGTTTATTACAAAAATATCTCATCCTAATTTGGAAGTCAATCTTCATGAAGAGAAGTTGGTTTCATATGGCACTTTTTCTAATTACAATATATATGTTGGAATATAATTTTCACCGGGCAAATCTGAAAATTCAGATTTTGCTTAGGAATAGTTAATTATGCAGGCATATATATGTAAATGCTCTTCTTAGATATGTGAATTCTCTTTTGTTTATCTGCGAATTCAAGCACTTAATTCTGAATAATTGTTGTGGCCAGACTGGTTATTCTGTCGTTTCAGCTTGTGTAATAACTCTTCGCTGGAAGGACAAAGCAACAAATCGTGCTTCTTTGAGATGCCTTTCATCCTGGCTTGAAGGTGTTATAAGTCTTATAATAGTTGCCTGCAGTGGGTTTGCTGCTGGACTTTGCTATCGTTTTGGTGCCTCATACATCTATTTGCTTGTTGCTGTTGTGATAGCCATTCTTGCTGCTGCTTCTCTTCATTTTCGACAAGTAACTAACTGCCTTTCCTTATTGATGCGAACTGCGCCATTTATTATAGTTGCTAGCTTTTTCCTAAAAGTGGATACAAGTTTCATGGCTAACCAACAGTAATTCTCTCAGTATCAAAAGTAGTTACCTGATGTATATAGCAATTGAGTATTTACATTATTTTTGCCCTGAAACTTTCAGTTGCTAACAATCTTTTTTGTCAGGCTTATGCTGACCCGCCAGGCTTCTCTTGCCCCGGAGTTCCCATTATTCCCGTTGTTTCCATCTTTTTCAACATCTTCCTTTTTGCACAGGTTAGTAGAAGCTCTTCTACTTCACATTTGTAATACCTCAAAATACCTCAGTTTCGTTGCCAAAATTCGTCTACCTCTTGCAGCTACACGAAGAGGCATGGTACAGATTTGTCATCCTCAGCGTCATCTCTGTAGTTATATATGCAATTTATGGTCAATATAATGCAGTTCCTGTGAGTTCAGAACACTTAGTCTACCATGGAGTTCCTACGGAGGCAGCGTAGGAGCTTCGTTTAATTTTTTGGATCGTCTAAGTACCTCCTACTCTAAAATATATATACTGAGGACATTAGACCTTGATTTTACAAACTGATCTGGTGCTTCATGGTTTCACTTGCAATTTCTATTTGCCACAAAATTTGGCGAAGTTATTCTAGAGTATCGTTCTGTGTAAAGATTTTGTAAACATATCGGTTAACTGCTAAAAATTCTGTAAACGTACATTGGTCAATCACTATTGTAGTTCGCCAGATTCGGAGTAATGCACAATTTGCCATGGTGTTCTTTTCATGTTTGAGGATATTTAAGTATTGTTGGCTATTGTTGCTAGTTTAGGATTGTTTGAAATTTCTTTTTTTTTTTTTGGATAATTTGATTAAAATCTACAAACACTGTAGTGTACCAATTGGGCTGTATTTGGGCCTTGTGATTAAGTTATGTACCTGGTTGTCCTTTTTTACGGCCAGCAATAATTGTTCTTAGGCTCGGCCCGGCCCGGCCCACCTGGCTGGTTAGTCATTCCATAATTTAAGACTTAGATATTTTTTAGCCAAAAATTATTATACGCGAATTATTGACGAATTTTTGTTTTTATTCAAAAATTCGGCTTTCAAAGAAAAAAAAAAAAAAAAAAAAAATTCTCTCACGGACTCACAGCACCCCATCCCACCCTACCTTCTCTTCTCTGTTCTCAGCCCTCTCACGCCCGCCTCTTCCCACCCCGCCACCATCGGATCGGAAGTTGGAACTTCCATGCCGCATGCGTCCCAGGCCACTCGCCATCAGAACCCCTCCCGGACCGCTCGCCATCTGAACCCTCCTGGCCGCCTGCCGCTCGTCATCTTCTTCGCCACCACCAGTTCGTGAGTTCTGGTTTTGTAAACTTGTGTATTAATTAATGGAAAATGCTAGATGTACACCCCAAATGGGGTGTACATCTTACACCCACCCCATCCTAGGGGTGGGTGAATTTTACTCGTCACATCGAGTGACGAGTGGATGAATACCCACCCTAGGATGGGTGGGTGTAGGATGTACACCCCATTTGGGGGTGTACACCTAGCACTTCTCTTAATTAATTGTTCGTGAGTTGTGAGTAAAATTTGTAAAGAGGGATGCTAGGTGTATACATGCTACACTTCACTCCATTCTGAAATGAATATCATTTCACTCGTCACATCGAGTGACGAATGAAATTTGAAATTCATTTATTCTAGAATAAAATGGGATGTAAGATATACACCACTAAAGAGTGTATACTTATATATACCCATTTATATATTTGTGAGTGAAATTAATATTTACTCTTAATTAATTAATTATTTTTTATCTACCTACTAGTTTTTTTTTTTCCTTTATAAAAATTATTTTAAAATTGTCTTTTTATTAAAAAAAAAATTATCTTTCTCCTTAAAAGGTATTTTTTTAAATAAATTGATTAAATTATTTTTAAAAATTATAACGGTTTATATTAATAATATAAATTTAACAAAAAAAATTAATTTAGTAATTAAATTTTTTATTTCGAATTTTTAATTAATAAATGTATAATTTTCATATTTTATATAAATTTCGTATCTTAATAATTCACGAATCTGTTTTTTAATTAATTTTTTTAACGAATTTAAAATTTATAATACGAATAAATAATCCGAATTAACTAAATTTATGAGGTCACTTTCGTAATTTCATTATAAAATCCTCTCTATATAAATCTCTGCCGCTTCGGGATCGATTCTTTTTCGCTCGTCCTCTCCGCTGTTCCCAGCCGCGAAGGTCGTGAAGGGTTTAGGGTTTAAGAGCGGCGATTTCCTCCAACGGTTCTTCGTTTATTCTTCTTCTTCTTCTTCTGTCTCTTTTGTTCTTCTCGAACCCTAAAGTAGAGGAGAAACCCTAACCCTAGTGTAACCCTTACCTATCATCTTCCTCTCTTCGTCTTCCAGCTTCTCTTCTTCAATTCGAACATGGCGACCTCGCTCGCTTCTCAGCTTCAAGCAATCAAATCCGTGGTTACGGGAACCCCCGACCCCATCAGAAGGCCACAAACGCGCCCTTCCGTGCTCTTCGCCCCGAAAGAAGCCGCAGATATCGATCTCCGAACGATCCTCCCCATAGCCCTCTCTGGTATGTCATATCCCCCCCTCAATTAGAATTCTTTGCATGCATTAGGGTTTTGATTCCCAATTTGGGTCCTCTCGATGGGTTCTTGTCTCAGGATTGGAGGTTCTTGTCGATCTTGATGAGCGCTTTAGAAGCTATAAAGACACCCTCTTTAGCGAGATCAGCCTTGATCTTGATAGAGAAAAGATGGTTCCAAAAGAAAACGAGAAGCTCGACAGGTCGATACATTCGTATCTTCGATTGCTTTCCGGACACTTACAGCTCCCTGCAGCTCTTAAGACGTTGGAATATCTCATCCGCCGATACCAGTGCGCCCTTCACTTTCCTTCCTCTGGATTCAAGATTTAATCTTTGCATAGAAATAACAGTTTTTTGGTTGCTTGGAATGCAGGGTCCATGTATACAACATGGATGAGCTGGTTCTCTGTGCGTTGCCCTACCATGACACCCATGCCTTTGTTCGGATTGTGCAATTGATGGAATTCAGGTGAGAGTGCAACAATGAGTTTATATTATCTTTCTTGCGGATTACCTATTTTTATTTCTCCCTGCTAAATGTTGTAGAAACGGCAAGTGGTCATTTCTTGAAGGTGTCAAGTCTTCTGGCGCCCCACCTCCAAGGAATGTCCTTGTGCAGCAATGTATCCGAGATAGGGGTTTATTGGAGACTCTTTGCAACTACGTATGTACAAACTTGAATTTTTTGATTCTGAGTGGTTTTTGCAATCTCTTTTTGAATTTATCATTTCTTTATTCCTTTTTCCAGGCATCTCCAACAAAAGATTTCCAGCATTCAAGGCCGGTAATTTGCTTCTGCACGGCTATGATTGTAGAGTCACTAGGTGCCATACCTAAGCTGGACACAGATACTTTACAGAGGGTACTGGGGTTTGTGTTCAACGGGCTTAATCCTGCCATGAAAGGAGACCGTGATCATAAGGTAAGAATAAACTGTGTATGTGCTGGATGCGAGTGCTATTTGTCACACAGCATTGTATCAGAGGATCATGTTCTGAATGAAAAGCTAGGAAAGTTGTGTGTGAATTTTCATTGTAGGAACATTATCACAATTCCTCAAAGCAATACTTGGTAACCAATTTATTCTTTTATTTCCTTGGTTGTTTGGCCTTCTACATCTTGTCATTTAGCACTACTGTTAAGATTTTCCAGTGAGATAATATTTCCCCAATATTAGATGAATCAATTTACTTTGTTTCTCTTGAGGTATCACTATTTGACTTGTTCTTTTCACTGTTACTCTAATATATACTTTTTTGGAACATTGCATCATGCAAGTTGGTGCACTAAGTTGTGGACTGGGATTTTCTAATGCGTTAGTTTTGTAGGAAATGAAAGGCATCTAAGTTCTGTTGAGTATTTAAAAAAAAAAGAAGAAAAGACAAAGAAAAAAAAGAAATCTTGTGCTAGTTGAATATTAGATAAACTTCTGTGTTTGATTTTGACAAATTTGTATTGTACAGGCTGGCGCAGTAATGGTTGTTGGTTTGTTAGCAAGTAGGGCAACATTAGCACCGAAGCTTATTCAGAATCTGATATTTTTCGTTGCAAGGGTGGCACAACATGATGCTAGTCAGTCAGTAGACTTATCATGGCTTCGTGTGATGATAATGGCTATGATTAGTCTTGTACAGGTAAGGATTCTTATTCCAACCAACCCAGCACACACCTTCCCCCCTCCCCCTACCTGCCCGCCCTTCGCTTGTGTTGGGTTTTTTTTTTTGCAATTATTATTGGAAAATCTATGAGCTTATTGGAAATCATAACTTGGTAGCAATGAGATCACTGCTTGACAAAATTCAGAAACTAATACATTCTGTTTAATGTATAATAGTAGATTCTATTCTGATTGTAATTGTATATCTAACAATTGAAAATGGAAAAAGAAGAAAAATCCAAATGATGATAATGAAGAATTTACAAATTTAAGAAACACTTCTAAAATTGTGGAACTCGTGTATTGGTTTCGTATTGGGAGTTCCCATACTCTTTCTTTTATTTTACCATTTGCGACTGCTGCTTCAACTTTTATTCATGCTGTAATTCACAAAATAGTTTTTCTGCCATGCGACGGCTAGTTCCAACTTTTACTCATGCTGTGAGTTTTGTTGCCATGTTTCATGGAGTACCTCCACTTCTCAATTTATTTATATATGATTGGGAGGTAGGAAATTTTTGGATATTTAGAGTAACTCAAATTCACATAAGTGGGATATGCTAGTATTGGATAGCATACTTTTTTTTTGTTTTTTACTTTTTCAAGACATTCCACTCTATTGACAAAGATAGAAATACATAGTTAATACTAATTGTTGATTTGATTTATTGCACCTTTATTTGTAGCTAACTTTTAGTTTTAAAATTGCTCTCTCTCTCTCTCTCTCTCCTCTCTCTCTCTCTCTCTCTCTCTCTCTCTCTCTCTCTCTCTCTCTCTCTCTCTCTCGCACTCACTCTCTTTCTTTTAGTCCCAAATTATAAAGCATGTGGTAGGTTTCTGCACATTTAGGCTTAGGGTTTTCATGAATAATGCTCTTTGCTGATTTTTTTATTCTTTTCTAATCCAGTCACAGTCAGCTCAAATGTTCCCTAAGAAGACTCTAATGATTTTGAAGGACATCAGGTCTTTGTTGATTTTTTTTATGATGGATTTTTGTTTTCCTATCCCCAATGAGTTGTCATCTTTTTTACTCTTCAACTTTTTAAGCCTTGAGTCGTTTTGTGTTTTTGTAAAGGGATTTTGCTGCAGTACTTGCTGAACTATCAACTGAGTTCAATATTCAGAGGTTTACAAGCCTTTATTTGGATTCATTGGTTGACTACAGGTAGCTGTTTTTTCTCCTTCGAAGGTTCTCTAATGGTGCAAATATTTAATTATTCACATTTTTACCCTTTCGATAGTGCTTCTGATGACTCATGCTGCTCATCTTTGATCGATATGATCGAGGCATTCCCCTTGAAGAACTTTATTGATAAGATTGTGGCGAAGGTGCTCTCTTATTGTGTGAAGGCATCACAGGTCACAGATAACCCAAACTTAGATGACACAGGTGTCTGATTACATTACTCTTTACATTTTAATTTTTGACTTGTATTTTGTTAAAAAGGGGCTAGTCAGTCATCCTTTTGCCCCTTCAGTGACTTTGAAAAAAAACATCAGTATGTCCAAACTTTTTCCTAGTATTTATCTGCTTTTCACAGTAGGAACTGTTCCCCCCCCCCCCCCCCCCCCCCCCCCCCCCCTCAAGCTATTCATCATGAACTGAATTCATCACAGGCAGATGGGCAAAGAAAGTCCTTGCTTCAATTGAGAATCATTATCCAGCTGAATTTCGTGCTGCTATTCGCAAATTTTTGGAGGTGTGTAAAAAAATCTATTTCCCCCTCTTGTTATCATCATTATATTTTATTATGCAACTTTATGCCTACATTGTGCTCTTAATGTATTTGCATAATTATTATCATCCAGAGTTCTAAAAAGAACTTAAGGAAGGAAGAATCTATTGCAAAAGCATTGTCATTGCTGTTTGATCGAAATGTGGACATGCCGGTGGAAATATCTGATTCAAAAATCTGGTTCTCTTTGGAACATCCAGAGGTATTCGTTAAATTTTTCTTTTCATTATGTTCTTGGCAATAAGTGTCGGAAGTCTTCATGTTTACCCCTGCAATTTTTACCATCAGTCCTTTTAGCATATTTCAATTTTTCTTTTTCTCGTAGTTAATATTTGAATTCATATCTTGTAACATATTTAGGCCATAGTTCGTAAATCAACCTTCTCAAATATTGCTGCATCTGGCGTCCTTGGGAAGATAATTTCTAATCCACAGGTATTGCCTTGTGAGTGTTGCTTCTGTGAAGGATTTGCTTTATTTGCTTCTTTATTTCTTTGATCTTTTAATTAATTGATTTTCTTCAAGATTTTATGTGAATCAACTTCTTTTCTTGCTTGGATTGCAGATGGTTGTCAATGTGCAAGACGCGATTTTACGTGGGCTTTATGACGATGATCTTACTGTTGTTCAAGCAGCTTTATCTATTGATGAACTAACTGGAATAGTCAGCCCTCAACTTCTTTTGAAAGCTTATCGCCACGTGCTATCAAAATGCATTGAAATCATTAACAAAGGTCAGTATTGGATTACTGTAATTTCCATTTTTTTTTTTTTTGACTATTGGTCCTCATAAATTCTTTTATTTTAATGCTATATTGGTAAACAACTAAATCATCTTGTTAATATAGATGTCGCTTGGATGGATTCATTCTTAGGTTCCTATGATTATTAACTATGGTATGGATGATCCCTTGCCATAATGGTCATGACTACTGAAAGCTGTTTAGTATAGGGTTTTGAATTTGTAAAATGAGCATTTGCAATGTGATTTCTGAAATATCAAATGGCATTGTGTTAGCTCCCTGGATGTTTTGTATTAGTTTCTTATTTGCCTGTAGAAATATTTGAAGCTATTATTTGGGTCCTAGAGATGGTTTCCTTTAATGTTTTTTTCTAGCTAAATTTGTTTATCAGTAAAATTGAAGCTTCTGTTTACCTGATATACCTAACTACTGGCATTAAAGCAGATTATTACCGGCATCCACTTTCTTTGTCTATTTCAGGTGTCTCCAAGACATCGTTAGCTTGTGATGTTGCTGTTTCATGCCTCAAACGTATGGTTCTGGAATTCCAATTGCATCACTTAGATTATTTGAAGGATATCGCAACAATTATATTTCCCTTACTTCTTGTTCGTCGAAAGGTTTCATTTTTCTTCTTTTTTTTTTTATTCTCCTGTATTTTTCTCCTTTTTATTTAACTCTTGTCGTTAAGCAACATTTTGGCACCATGCAGACCTGGAGAATGAATTTAGAGGCTCTGGCATTAGTGAAGCAAATTCAATGGCCATTCTATGTTCAAAGTTCCATTACAAATGTGCAGATAGCCCTCGAGCAAATGAAGGTTAGAGTATAAGCATTGAAACAATTATTCTTCTGCCTATATTTAGTGGATACAATAAGGACTATGCTAACCATTTACTGTTGATAATCTGCTGTGCATGTATCATTGAATTGCAAGCTGTACTAGCATCTTTGAAAATTGCTGATGTAATTTTTTGTGAAATAGATTATTAAGTACAATCATGAAAGGTGTTAGTAAAAGTAATGTTTACCATCAATGTCTTCCTCCTGTCTTGTAATTATTCTTTGTTTCTAATGCTCGAATCACACTCTTAATATTTAAGTTCCTTGCCTCATTAGGCATTGTCCAATACATATTTAACTGATAGATTATGACTTCTGAGTTTCTTTATGTCATTTTTCGTATCGGCAGTCTGCCAGAATTTCTAGAAATTTGGTCATATACTGGTGAATTTTAATGATGATTTTCTGTAATTATGAAAAACAGAATAAATTATTACTTGAATCTATGCGGACATGTATGTTTTAATGCTGTTATTTCCAAGGTTATATCGCTATAGGATAGTCTAAAATGCAAAATAGTTTTCTTTTAAGTAATCCGCTAAGTTATTTACTCGAAGCTCTTTTAATCACCTGGGTAAAGATAGATCGGGTGGATATTATAGATTTCGACATGCTGAGTTGCTGACTTGCTTGCCGGAGTGTGCGCTAAAAAAATTCTATAAATTGCTTCTCTACGTAGTGATATGCAACATTAATAAGTTTTTACATCTTATGTATATCATGAACTATGTAATTTTGTCTCTACCTTCGGTGTCTAGTATGACTATTAGTTTTTCTTTCCCTTTATGACTTGTAACGTGCACTTGCCTCTTTGCTGTTCTTGATTCTCCATTTGATATTTTGGATCTTGTTCATGCCTGCTTATTTACTGCTTTTACTCCCAGTTTTCAAATTCTCTTTCTTCTAACAAAAGTAAGACTTTGGAAAAGTGGTCTGTTTTTGGTTGTATAGTTAGCATGATGTTTATTGTGGTAAATATAGTTGAAATGGAGTTTCTTTGAGTGTGTCATTTTGCACAGATAGTTTGCTCATGTTGTAGACATAATATATTGCACAGGCAGGTGGTTTATGACTTTAAGATTATATAAGCTTGAGTATACTGCAAGAATAGTGGGCATGTTCTCCCAATCATTAGCATATATTTGGGTACCGTATTTACATATTCATAACCATGCATACAAACTTATAGTCCATGTAATTTTTAGATCTGTATATAGGTGGCACCATTAGATCAGTACTTAATTGCACTTTTATCATTTGTTTTGTTATTCTTTCAGCTTAAAGTATCTTTTCTTAACTATGAATTTCACAAATGTCAGAGTCTGGATTTGGTTCATGCTGCTTCCATCAATATGAAAAATATTGGTACTTTTGCTGAAGCCTTTCTGGCAATCCTGCCGGAACATATGCAGTGGCTGACTGAGTGTAGCAATCATAGTGGATTGTCCAGGAGTTTAATTTTACTCATCATATTGCAGGCGGTCATCATCCATAATGAAGGTCCATCAATTATCAATTATATCTCATTAATTCTTCTAGAATTAGTGCTCTGTTATCCGTCTTGATATTCTATTTGTTATTTGCAATCAAGTTTTGCTGTGGTTCTGCTTAATTTGGCACCCTTTGGATTTAAATTTTTTTGGCCTGGCAACTAATTAAGAAAAGAAGTAGAAACCAAGCTGATAATGCTAAGTTCCACTGTTAAAGAGAAGTGCAGAGTTTGTTCAACTCTTCGTGTCGTTGTGAGAAGCAAACTACATTGTTGAAGCATCTAGCCTCTCTAAGTCATTTTGACATTTTATCAATCAGACAATATGATTTTTATTTCTTTTATTCTAAATCTATTTTTATTTCTTAGTTCTATTAAATTCCATATCATGAGTTTTACTTGGTAGTGCACAAATTGCTGTTTCATGTACTTCTGCAAACTGGGACTATTATATTCCGAGCAGTATTTTGATAGCCATATTTAGTTTTTGATTGTCAAATCTTTGTAACTTTACTGATATTATTTTTTTGTGCCTGCTAGAATCTAGCAGGCTTCTAGAGATCTATCAAGCTTGCTCTTCATTTTTGAAGAATGAGTGGCTTAAGATGGAGTCTCAGGGTGGCATTGTTAATGAAGAGGTGCTTTTGTGGGTCTTCATATGATTAATTGATCCTATATTTAATCTTCAAAAGTTGTTCAGAATTTTATTTGAGCCACCTTCACTCTTGCATTTATTGCAGATCAACATGGACAATTTAGAAAAATCCCTTGCAGAATTGGTGAACCATCTCTTTACTGCTGAATCTGAAGCATTGAATGCCAAAATTCTTAGTTGCATCTTTTGGAGTCTTTTGAAAGCACACTCTTCAACTGCTAACCAGGCTACCTTGGTGTGTATAAATTTATTTTTTGTACTTAGTTGTATAAAAAGCCTTCTTTTGTTTATTCATGTGCTTGAGATTGTCTTTTTCTAGCTTTTATGATTGAATATTACTTGTCCACAGGTTGATGCTAGTGAGAGAGAATCTATGCTTGATGATCTATACCTCTTCTTCGTCACGTCACCGTCCAAGGATGTCTTCAGAAAGCATCTTCAGTTTCTTTCTATTAATTGCACTGGTTCACCTCTTCAGTTTCTTTTGAAGTACTTTATACAGGAAGGTGTGCAGTTGCTATCTTTCAAATTTGTTCAAAATTTATCATGTTTTATCAATGTGTTCTTTTGGAAGTTTTGCAAAGCTTAGTTTTCTTTTAAATGCTTTATATTTAATAACAATTAGTTGACTTTATTGCTAAATTCCAAGAGGGAATTGGAACTTCTTGAAACATCATATTTCTAGACAAAAAATGACCTTAATATGCCCTTCGGATATAGATGGTTTTCTTCCTTTGAAGTAATAAATTACTGTTCTTTGTATCATACAAAGATTTTAAAGTATAAAGCTTTTTTTTATTTGGGTCATCCATGAATTTTGATAGCAACTTTGTTTTTCACTATCACTTGATCGATGCTATGTAAACTCAAACTAGGAAGTTCAACTTATGCCAAATTTCCAGGAAACTACCTTGGAAGCCAAATTTCCAGGAAACTACCTTGGAAGCCGCTTAATTCTTTCATATTCTTGTAATGATGGTTTGCAGTATCAGGAGTCTGCTTGTGCCGCTCTTTGATTATAATGGTATAATTTGCGCACTTACACATTGCTAAGTAGGGCGGAGCATGATTTGGAGAACCCTCAATTAGAGGACATACACTATATGCAAAGATCTGAGGAACTAATATACTTTTGTTAATCGATTTATTCTTTTTTCCTTCGTTGATATACAAATCTTGAGAAATTAGTAGTCAGCCTGATGTGTTTATTACTAACTATTTTAAGAAAGCTTTGTTTCTTTAATTTCTAAATTGCTCTAGCATTTGTGCCGCTTTGTACTCATCTCACTTATCTCATAATCGGACACGGTTTACTTTCCTTTCACAGTTTTGTATGTTCTATGGTTTCATGAATACTTCCTTTTATTTATTTACTCCCTCTATTGTAGGTTTCCCTGCTGAAGTCCAAGTTGAAAGTCTTCTCTTGTTGGGATCTGTTTGTTCTCTATTTGCATTGTCTGAAAGTAGTAATTTGGACGAAAACTTCCATCTGCAGCTTCTACTTGGATTTCCTTCACTTCTTATTCCACTCTCTCATGAAAACAAGGTTCTTCATTGGAGTCCCCTTTTTTTTGTGTTCTCCAGTTGTTCTGTTTATTCGATGAGTTTCACTGAACTTCTAATATTTGGTGTTAATCTTTTGCAATATTTAATTGTAAATTTTCTTGCTTATGTTGGTTTATTGATTTTTAATATAGGAAATGCGGACGTCTTCCTTGAGTTGCATAGAAGGACTTTATATAATGTTGCGACGCTCGAATGCCTCTCTTTCAAGAAATGGTTCTTTGTCCACTTTTTTCTTTTCATTTGTCTCAACTGTGGGATTCCTTTTTGTGAAGGATTTATGATTTGATATTCTGTTGATAGGGAGTAACAGTAAATTACTTCAGCGCCTAGCATTACCATTACCAACTTTTGGAGACTTTCTGGAGTCCTTGATCAACCAAAAGGAAATGATTTCCTCTGATGTGAAATTTCTTCCAACTTATATGACATCAATTTTGGGCCCATCTTCTAATGATCTTCTGGTTCCTGGAAGCATTCATGACAGGTTTCACCTTTTGTTTCCTTATAATTATAATTGATGTAAAGACCAAATCACGTGTAACATGAAACATGCACTCATTGCTGCTTTCTGTTTCTGTTGCATTTTGTGGTTCTAGATTTTGTATCTCTGTCCATGATCTTTACTGTATACAGTTCCTGCGGTATGTGTTTGGAAGGCAATGAATTGTGTTAATTAAATAATACAGACCATTAGGACTATATTAATGACCACACAAACATAGTGGAAACACGTTATGATATTAACACATTTTATTCTGGCTTGGTTGAATTATTGACTATAATAGACGGCTCTTGGTTGATTTTCGTTCAAGTCATTTCTGTTGGGGTTTGGGTTTGGGCTTATCTGTGCTTTTTGTCTTTTCTGTTCCGAGTGTCATTAGTTTTAAGTGGTCAACTTTTTTCTATTTTAGAGCACATTAGGTTTTGATAAACTTATTTAACTTTTACGCCGTGTTAGAGTTTAGAAACTTCTCTACATAGTTAGGGGGTCCTGATGTGGCAATTATTCACAAACATAATTGGATACAACTCAGAGAGTGTTGTGGTCTGAACTAGTATCATAGATTCAAATTAACTTCAACTACCATTTGTACTAGTTATCTAACTAATTGTCTTTTAAGTTCATTTTAGTGTATGTTGGCGTCTTATGACCATTTATGTATAAAAAATTGCTCTGGTTTTTTGTTCTTGTGAAAATAGTCAATATTATTGCCATATCATCCCTTTTGCCTAGTAGTTTAAATTTTTCTAAATGCCATCCCCTGCATTCTTGATTTGTTGTTGTTGATCCAGAATAACAACATTCTTTAATTGCAATTTAAGTAGCTATATTTTTTTATTTTCAGGTTTGATCAGTCGTCAAAATATGCTATATTGCATTTCATATTGGATACTGCTCTTCAATATCCCTCTTATGGAAAGGTTTGTTCTCCATAGACAATCAAAATGAGTTCTACTTGGGTGTAAATTTGGGAAATGCAATTAGAAAGTGTAGCTGCTGGTAAACTTGTATAAGTTCATTAATTTTCTATAGTTAGCTAGTCAAAACTCCAGAAAATTATTGTTAGCTTCAAGAAGTAGCAAGTCTGCTTAAAATCCTTGGGTACTTTTTAACAAAGTGCATTTATGATTTGTCCTAGTCTTGTGTGATAACTCAGACTAAGCTTCTAAGTTGCATTTTGTTCCTGCTTTGCATTTCTGAGTTGTGTGATAACTTGCTAGAAGGTGCTTTCTGGCTTTTAAAGAAGTGTACAGTTGCATTCTAGACTTCTACACAGTGGCAACACATTTTTTGCCTCATAGCTGGGTGAATTTAAAGTCAGAAATTTTTGATGGCAGGGACTTATGCTTATCCTTAAATTTAATACTCATGGTGATTAATAATCTTCGGAGCTCTTTGTGTGGAATGCTTCCTTTTGAACTGTTTTCCCTTCTTACGGTTGCTAATTATGCTTACTGCTTTCCAGCTGATGGTGCTATCATTGTTCAAAGGAATGGGCAATAGCATATTTCAAGTTCAAGCTGTTAAGTCATTGTTGCTTGAACTTATGGATCGGCGTCAAAAATATCACGTTGGGACAGATAGTTTACACCAAAACCTGTCGACCGATGAAATAGAGACCTTATGCTTGCTTTTGGAGGTAGTAGTATCATTCTTTTTTTTTAAGCTTTTCCTTTCGTATTTATATCTCTGCCTTATGCATTCATCCATGTGTCGTGCCCTTTTCAGTTTGTTGAGTTATGCTACATAATATGTTAACACTTTTATAGGTTTCACTTTCTCCTTCAAGCTCTGCTCATGTGGATGTTGAAATATTGGGCATTGTGACTGAAGCATTAAGAGTAAGTTGTAGTACTTTGTGTTTTCACATTTATTTTCGTCTATAATTAAAATTTAAGTTTACTGTAGTTGTATATTTCTGATTAGAGCTGATTTATTAAGGCTCACATAAGTGTTTCAACTTTCAGGTAGATGGTTTGTATAGTGAAGATCCTGCTCTTGTTCGGCCGTGTGTTACCGTCCTGCAGAACTTTAGTCCTGCCTTCTACGATTGCTTGAACATGGAGATACAGGTTATGCTTTAACAATACTTTCATAATATTCTTTAGCCTGTTAGTTAATTGCTATGTTGGTGCTATTTTCTATATTCCTACTTCTCTTGTTTGCTAATTTGTTTTCAATTTTGGTCTCTCATGGTTGACTGTTTAATAATATTCTGCTCCTTATTTCTGTGGAACAAGCATACTGCATGAGTTTGTGTTTTTTTTAAGATGAAGATACTAGAGAGGTTATAGTAGTTAGGATCAATGAATGTTGCCGGCAAAATGTTATTTGTGCTGCCATTATTTCTTTATTGCATACTGGTGCTTGTTCTTTCTTCCCCCTTTGTTTAAACAAGTGTATGCAGAATATTGCTTATTGTTTGTCTGTGCATTTTTCAGCCCATGTACCTGCTACATGGGATTAGAAAGAAAGCTTCAAAGTCTTAAACTATTTTAATATGCTTCTTCAGATTTTCTATTGTGTACATCATGTTCATATATATTGCAGTTTTGTTTTTTTATATTCTATGATGCTGATATATTGCACTGTCATGCACTGGATACTCTCTTTCAGGTTAAATTTTTTGCCAACCTTGTTTACCTATTTCGGAATGATAATGCAGAAGTTCGAAATGCAACAAAAGCAGCACTATTGAGAGTGAATGTACGTATTTGTGTTTATTCTTTAAATGTTTTGCTGTTGATTTCATCTTCCTCTAAGCAATGTACCTCCAGAGCCCCCCTTTTTTTTTTTTTGAGTATGCATGTTCTTTTGTCATTGATCTTTGTTTTGTATAGTCAGGGTGATTCAGTTTGAAAACGAGACTGCATTAATATCGTGGCAACTAAGGGACTATTTCTCTGTTGGTAATTGATTGTAGTTTTTTAAAAGAGAAAAAAGAGTTTCACTCATTAACCTCCCCTAAATGATGGAACATGCTAAGCTTACATTATTTAATTTTTGTCAATGATCTTGTTCTTTATAGATTAGTAATTTTAATTTTTCTTTTTAAATCAGAATTACTGCTGGACAGCATAATGCCTTTATCCAGGCATCGTGCCAACATCCCTTTTAAATCACAACTTTTGGCTAATTATGCTGATGTGCTTGTTCACTTTTGCATTGGCAGATTAATTGCTCAACAATTGATGAACTTATTAAGGGTATTGTTTCTTATGGTGAGATATTTGGATTGTCAAAAAGAAGAAAGAAAAAGAAGAACTTGAAGAACGACAGATTTGACACATTTCATGATTTATTAGGCAGAGAAGAATCAATAGTTTTCATCCTCGTATCTCTTCTGGATATTCTATTGCAAAAGAAGAATATCAACAAAAGGTTGGATTAAAATATGTAGTCTAGTTTCTCTGGCATTCATTTTCTCTGAAAGGTATGCCAATAATTTGTTCCTTGAGTAATGCCAGTTGACTGATAAACTGTATCTTTTCAGGGTTTATTTGGTACCACTTCTTTTTGAGGTTCTATCAAAACTCTTCTCAAATGATTGGCTTCTAGGTTTATTTGATCAAGGAGTAAAGGGAGCTGCAGAGCTATCTGAAATTCCTGAGTCAATTTCTGGTGTTGTCTATCAAGCTCAGCAGACAACATTGTTAATCCTCATAGATATTATTGATTCATTAGAATCAGATTCTCCTCATGTAATCAGTGTTTCCTTGAATATCATTTAATTAGCGTGTTCTTTATTCCTTCATTTTATCAGTAGTTTTGTTTGTTGTTTCGATTTTTACGAAATTTGATGTGTTTGTGCAGGATGAGTTATTTAGTAAAGTAAATGTGGATCTTCTGATTGAATGTGCACGTTCTGTTACTGATACGGCAACACGCAATCTTGCGTTTATGCTGCTTTCTTCTGTTGCAAAGGTTTCTCCTCAGTATATTTCAGAAAGAATTATTGATATATTTACCGTAGTTGGAGAATCTGCTGTAAAGCAGGTTAGTGCTCGCTTCTAAAACTATTTATTTACCTTGCTGTGGCTATTGATTTCCTCCATAAAATTTGTTGACTCACTAACATTAGAGCTATAATATTTATTTTTACTATATTTGTGAAAACTTAACCTTAGCTATAATATTGCTAAGGATATACACTACCAACAATCATCGTATTCTTTATAGCATATTGTTGCTTAGGATTCTTGTTGGTGTTAACACACTGAGATTTGATGAGTAGATGTTGTTTGTTAAGAGAGATCGATAATTCATATTCTTTTAGTTGCTATTTTACTGACCTGATTTCTAGAACTTAACCTGGCCAATGTCACATCTTTTACGACTCATGAGGACTTAAAATGCATAGTACTTGAGAATTTGTTGATTGCTCTTCTTGCTTGTTTGTGAAAAAGGTGCATATAGCTATTATCTAATATTATATACTCTTCCTTTTTGAATGTCAAAAGAGTGACAGCCATTCCCAACGTGTGCTGGAGAATCTGATATCAACTCTAGTTCCGTGTTGGTTATCAAAGACAACTAGTATAGAGAATCTTCTTGAGGTAATTAAGATATTGGCAACTCTCAGTTGATTCTTTTCCACCCCTTCATTGTGCATTTCTTTCTAATAGGATCAACTCATGCTTTCAGATATTCATCAAAGCTTTGCCAGACGTTGCTGAACATCGGCGGCTGACGCTTATAATATACCTTTTGAGGTAATACTAATAGGTAGTTACTGTTGAGATGGTTATGCCTTCCAATAACTCAAATCCTGAATATTGTTGCCTTGTCAATCAGAACCTTAGGAGAAGAAAAAAGCTTGGGCCCAGTAATTGTTCTTCTCCTCCGTTCCTTAGTTCGACGAGTTGCTGAATCATCCCCAGATGTTATGCCCAAAGAATGGGAATACATGTTGGCAGCGCAAGTATGCGATCAATATTCATGTACTATATGGTTTCCTTGTTTGGTAAAGGTGCTGGAAGAAACCAGAGTGCATTGTGAACAAGGAGGTCTATTTGCTGAGCTACATATTGGGATGCAGTTTATTATGTATAAGCTGCAAACTGCAGAATTGGTTTTTGAACTTGAATCTGGGCAGCGTACAGATCATTTTCAGGTTTTTTGGCCTCTAAATTCAAGTAGTTCTTTCCTTTTGTTGTTAGTCCTAATGTTTTAAGAAATTTTGGGACCTTGGAGATCAATATTAACTTGAAAAGTTGAAAATTAGAGAAAATAATAGAAATATGAAATAACTATATATATTACAACTGTCATCCAACTAGCTTTTGTTTTCATTCCTTTGTATATGGCTTCTATTTTCATATCTTTATATGCAGCTCTGCATGCAATTCCTTCAAATGATTTATCTTTACTGGCACCTTAGGCATCAAGATTTATTGGCAGTCATGTTATTAATTGGTCAGAGCTTCACATATATTCTCATTTTTAGGTTGTTGATGATGCTTATTTTTAGAGGCTTTCTTTGAGCTGAGAGCTAGCAGAATTTTAGTTTTTCTATGTCAAATCAATCTCAACCATATGCTATCTTATAATTTTGCAGAACTTGCTTGGAGCTCTTATGGAGCAGGTTGTCTACCATTTGCAACTTTCCAGTGCTGGAAGCAGACAACTGAGGATTCATAATGACGTTCTGAAGGACTTTAAAGATTGTATCAATAGAGTGCTCAGAGCAATTACAAAATGGATGGTTCCCTCAACATATTTTGGAGCAATTACTCATTTACTTAGACATTCAAGCGGCGGTGTGAAAAAGAAGGTGCTAAGCATAAATTAGTTGTTTCTTTATTCACAACTAAATGCGCGTAAACGATTCATTTTTGGCTCTGCAATTGATTTTTTTTTTCCCTACTTTGTGTACAGGCGTTAGGGCTATTGTGTGAGACAGTGAAGGATAAAAGTATGGCTGAGAAGAGACAAAAGGATACAAGAAAAGCACAGTATAACACCTTTCCACTCCATGTTGATGAGATCGCCACTCCTTCATTTAATGAATTGTGTTTAAATATAGTTCAATTGATTGATGATACTTCTGATAGTTCGGAGGTCCCTACAAAGATTGCTGCAATTTCTTCTCTTGAAACATTAGCCAAAGAATATCCATCTGATCATTTTGCCTATGTCACTTGCCTTACAAGCATTACAAAGCACATTGATTCAGATGATGTGGTGATTTCTTCTGGAATAATTTGTGCAGCAGGTTCTTTGATCAGGGTGCTTGGTACAAAAGCACTATCTCAGCTTCCCGTTGTCATGAAGCATATTTTGCAAAGAGCCCATGAGTTCTCCAAGTGTCCTAGTCAAAAGTTTATTCTTAGCGCTTTTAATGGTTTTGATGGACTTTCGAGTCAAAGCATATCTCTTTTGCTATCTGTTCTAATGACTTTAGAGGCAGTTGTTGAAAAGCTTGGTGGGTTTTTAAATCCATATCTTGAAGATATATTGGATCTCATTGTACTTCATCGAGAATATGCTCTAGAGTTAGATGTGAAGATACAAGCGAGGGCTGTGAACATCCGCAGGCTTCTAACTGAGAAAATACCGGTATGTCTCAGCTCTGACTTCATTTCTTAATGCTTTTATTTGTAAGAAATTATAGTCTACCCTTGCGCTTTTTGTTTGTATCTGATGAAAACTGGCACTGCAGGTTCGACTTATGCTTCCACCTCTGCTCCAGCTATATACTAGGGCAGCCCAATGTGGAGAAGCAAGCTTATCATTAACTTTTCAAATGCTGGGAGGCTTAATTGGTGTCATGGATAGGCCATCTATAGTAACTTATCATGTGAAAATATTTGAACAATGCTTGGTAGCACTGGATCTCCGCCGTCTGCTCCCAGAGTCTGTTAAGGACATAAATGTGGTGGAGCAGAGTGTTATTCATGCGATTACTGTTCTAACAATGAAACTTACTGAGACTATGTTTAGGCCCCTTTTCCTCCATAGTCTTGAATGGGCGGAGTCTGAGGTTGAAATCAGTCAGTCCTTGACAACAAGAAGCTTGGACCGAGCAATTTCCTTCAATAAATTAGTCAATAAACTTGCTGAGCAACATAGGTGCGTCCCTTGTATATTTGCATGCATTGTCTTTCGAATTCTCGTGTCTTACTTCACTATCTTGAAGGAATATATCGCTGCCTGTAATGTTGTCTGAATTTTAGTGAGAGATGTTCGTGAGCACTTGAAACACCTGCTTCACCTAATTTGGGTGATATATTTTTCTGTTTGGTTTCTATAATTAAGGTGATTCCCAGTTACTATTGATATTATTTTTCTTAGTGTTAATGTTCCTGTGTGTATCTGATACTGTTGGCTTTCCCATGATTAGTTGTTACTCCATGCGAGTCAAAAGGATTGTAAATTAACTTTTTTTTTCCTGGCTTCTCCAGTCAGTTTGCTTCCTTCCTGTTTACTAATGATATTTCAAGGTGGTCCAAATGATGATGTTGTCCTTCATTTGTTGGTAGATTGATTAATTATTTGTTGTGATTTGTTCTTCAGTCATTGTAGTCAAATCATGTAATGTTGGTTCTAGTGCCATTAAAATTTGATTCATTAGAGATAATGGTTCTTTAGGCTGTTAAATCTTAAAATGAATGCACCATATAAGCTTCTTGTCTTCCCTTATTTCTCAGCCATTGGTTGAAATCTATGTTGGACCGTCAAGTTCACACTATAATAGTTGAGTTTAATTAGGCTTTTGATTTAAAAGTATGTTTTTTAGTTGATTGGTTTCCTTGTTCATTCTGGAGGGATCCCCGCCCCCTGCCCCCCCCCCCCCCGGGAGTTTTTTGGGTTTATCAATGGAATCCACCAATGAACATCATGCCATGTACGCCATATTTTATTGGTTAGCGAATGGTCATTCTAATTTTCTTTGATATATGAGTTTTTCTGGAATAATACAAATATATTTTCTTTGTATGCTGGTCTTAGTTTGTTGCATAGTCATGGGCAGTGTCTGATTGATGATATAGCTTGATAACCAGTTCTCGAAAATCTTTAACTATCCCAACTCAATATAAAAATAGTTCCATTCTTGTTGTGTTTGGCTTCTTTTTTTTTTTTTGTGAATTTGCAGAATCATATATTTTTAATATATCGTTTGCGTCAGACAATGCTGTGCGCGATTGCTAGTTTACAACTCTATGAACTCATGTTTAGCATCTAGTTTTTACAGATAGTTTTATTGCTTTTAATTCTATGTGCAGGGCCTTGTTTGTACCTTATTTCAAATACATGCTTGAGGTTTGCCTGCGGTACTTGACAGAAAACCAAGATGCTTTGGTTGGTTCGAAACAAAAGAAGAAGGCAAAGGCCGCAGATGTGAATAATCAAGGAAAAGACAAATCTTTGGCCCCTAAGCTGTGGCATCTGCGAGCTCTTGTGTTGAAGTCGTTATATCAGTCTTTCCTCTACGACACAGACCAGAAGTTTCTGGATTCATCTAATTTCCAGGTTTGTTTCTTTACATCATTTTTTGACTTAGTGATTCTCCGTACTGAAGCTTGAACTTGAAATGAATCACATGAAGCCTAACAATAATATTTTATAAGTTTATTTTCCGGCTAAATGAAGATAATATTTTTCAAGCTGAATAGTGAAAGCTCAAAATTGTTACAGGTTCTGCTGAAACCTATAGTTTCTCAGCTCATGGTGGAACCTCCAGAATCTCTTGAGTCGTTTTTGGATGTACCAACTTTGGAAGAGGTTGATGAAACACTGGTTTTGTGCCTGGGTCAAATGGCTGTTACGGCAAGATCCGATGTTCTATGGAAACCACTGAATCATGAGGTGCGTATAGAAACATTTTTTTGACTTCATTAGGCTCAGAAAGGACCGATATGTTTCTTGCATTATTTAAAGATGAAATTGTGTTTGGCTGTCGTGTCGACAGTTATTTTCACGTATACCGCTTTAAAACCTGAATTTTGTATGTATCTTTTTGGAAGTGCAGCTCCTTCGAGAATACCCTTGCCTTAAGTTGGGAGTCATTTAGTGCAAACAAACAGTCTTAAGTTCTACAAAGGGGGTTATAGGATCTGTTAGATTCAATTACTGTAGTAGGAAAGGAACTTGTTTCCCTTTACTTTTTCCCCTAAAGAAAACTTTTTTCGGCGTTAGGAATTTGAAAGCATTTTTCTCCCTTGACTGCAATGCTATTACTTAATTAGATGCTTTACTAATCTTTTCTTTATGTTTTTGTAGGTGTTGATGCAGACACGGAATGAGAAGGTGCGGCCGAGGATCTTAGGACTGCGGGTTGTGAAGTACTTAGTAGAGCATTTGAAAGAGGAGTATCTTCTCTTTTTGCCTGAGACTATTCCATTCCTGGGCGAACTGCTCGAGGATGTCGAGCTTCCAGTCAAAACTTTGGCTCAGACAATTTTGAAGGAGATGGAGACCCTCAGCGGGGAAAGCCTTCGGCAGTACCTCTGAAATATTTGGCCTTGTTGCTAGAATGAGATGTAATTCTTATCCCCACACAGAATTTTGTAGAATTAGGGGGAAACATTCCCATTAAAAAAGTTGTCTAATAACTTAATTTGTATATTATGCTCTTTCATGTAACTTTATATATTTATATGTTGTTTTTCTTCTTCTTCGGCTGACAGATATATCTATATAAATTTTTAATAATTTATAGAAATTTTTTCCTTACTATACAGATCATATTTGAATCGGTAGCATTTTTCCTCCCTGATATGAGAAATGTTTTGATGCAAATTTGTTCTGTTTGGGTAAATTTTGCTCGTTCTCGCTCCTTGCTGTTTGCGTTGCTAGTTGACGGTGGGGCATTTTACTTGTAAAATTTACAATTTTATCTTCTATTTTACCAGCAGCAAAGAAGTGAAGAAACGAAATAATGCTTTACCTTGCTTCTCAGGATGTAATAATACAAACAAAATGCTTAGTAACACCGATTTTCATTCAATGTCGTCTGGTGTGTGTGTGTCTCGAGCTTCAGTTGGTAGGAAACAGATGCTAAAACTATGAAGAGATACAAGTTGCTTCCTATTAAAGAAAGAAGGGGAAAAGAAAAAGATAAACCGAGGGTTCTTTGCTCAGCTGCAGACGACGTCGGAATAGAAGGCGATAGTTCTTCGCTGACAGTCCTGCACCTCGAGTAGTTCAACGTCAAAAACCTCAAACTGTTTCGCGCTGAAGAATGTTGAAGGCCCCACCTGCAATTGAATAGGTTATTGTCTGAATTTTGCGGTCTAAGTGAAGTGTGCGCCTATGCATTGAATTTGATGAATTACTAGTCAGGCTAAGCGAAGTATGTGCCTATGCATTGAATAGAGTGAGCTGCTGTTTAACATATAATAAACAGGGAGAAGATTCAACCGAGAAATGTTCTCGGCATTTACATAATTAACTACAGCTTACCATTTGTAAATCATGAGAGAGGAAAAGTTAAGTCAAAAGTACTCTCTGTGGACAAGGACTCCGCTTGAGAGTCAATAATACAAGCATGACCAGAACTTGGCTGCTGATATAGGAGGACATTTTACTTATCCAGCCACAAAAACACGGAGTAGAAAGAAGCATAGGATAAGCGAGATCTAAATTTTTTTTTTTTAAGGAACTAAAGAAATAGGACTCACCGGAGGCCCTAGTTCAGGAGGAATGATGATTCTTCGCTTCCCCCCTGGCCTCATGTCCCGTATTCCTTCCTCAAACCCTGCATTCGCTTATCGTGCATTTCAGTTAATAATGGCTGGTTCTTATAAGCCAGCAAAACTATACCGGCCTGATAGTTAGGCCTGAGTACTTGCCTGGGACCAGTGCTTTGTTGCCGAGCCGAATTTTGGCAGGTGAGCCCTGCAAATAAGTGCTATCAATGCGACGCCCTGATTCATTGTAGCCAACATAATGAAATATCACCTGCAGTTCAAACCAAACATAGTCAAGGGCGTCCTCCAATATGTATCTATACAACTAGGGAGAGATGAAAAATAGAATACGTAAATAATATCGTCTTTCCAAACTTTATGCAGCTCATATCTTAAAGTTGCAGATTTAGAATGCCCACATAAACAGGGAGTGTGTACTAAAGAAAGGAAGAAAAAGAAGCATCAAACGTAAGCGAGTCAAAAACATTACTCCTCACAACTATTCTTCGTTGTGATATCTTCTAGTATCTATATTTGACTTCTCACAAGATTAACTATCTACCATCATTTTGACATATAAAAGTGAATAAAAGAATGTAAGATACAATTAAAAATGCTTCCGCAATATGTTGCCGTACAAGGATAATTGGTACAAATCTCAAGCAAAGTACAAAACCGAAACACTATCAATAAATGAAAGGAAAAACCTGTTGACCATCCTTGGGGCAATCACCTTGACCAACTTCTATGTCCCAACATATTAGTCCAGAATCACGTTTGACATAGTTATCAGATGCCACTACTTTCACTTGAAAACCTGGATTATAATCCGTAAGGAAAAGGTCAGTTTATATCACCAAAAAAGGTGTTCCTTTTAAATCCTTTGGAAACATCATTTAACTTGATCAGTTAATAGAAAAAAACTAGATATCTACCACAGCTTGCTATAAATGAACAAATGCACGATAAAAAAATAATCAAAATCAAAATCAAAATCATTCATTATATGCTTTGCATTTGTCCTCATGAATAAAGATCAAAGTATCAATAAAAGTATCCATACAACTTATCCATACAACTAACTTCTCTTAATAACTATAGAAGGCATGATGATTGTAAATTGTGATTATTTAGTTTATCCTGATGTATAATTCAGAAGAACTTGAAACCAACCAAAAGCTGCTACTGCAAACTGTCCCACTCAAAATAATCAATTGTTTTAAATAGTATCCAAGTTCCCAGGTCCAAGATCATTAGATTGAAATCCTAAGAGCAACAAAGCACATCCTTTTACATCAACCAATAGAATTGAAACTTGGGTTTCCTTTAATGATCAAGCAGGTTTTCCAATCTCCTGTAATTCAAGATTTATACCTTCTCGAACGAAATTGGGGAAATCCTCGGGTGCGCGGTTCGCTTCTTGTATCTTCCTGTTCTGCTCAAGAAGCCGCCTTTCATCATAAGGGCTTATGCTTTTCGCCTTCCCAGAAGCAGATGACGCCGCCGACAACCCCGAGGAGATCACCGGGAGCACAAGAACGGCTCTCCGGCCTATAATCTCCCCACATTTCCTCACACTTGTATTCGATTCTTCGAATGCATCACCACCCAAGAATCTACTTTGCATAAAATTATAACCAATATAATCAACAAGAAGCAATTTTTATGCTCAATCCGACCATATAAACCCTACTTACAATAGAAACCCTCGCTTTTTCTGGGTTTTAGAAGCTCCAAATACCAGCTTAGAGGGTACAATATTTAATCCTGCAATGTCGGAAACATGAAATTCAAACTCACAATCAATTCTTCCAAATTATGAACCCTAGAAGACGATTTGGCGAAGAAATTGAAACCCAGTTATAGGAATCGAAGAGAGATCAATTGGAAACATAAATTAGTGCGTAAAAAGGAAAACAAAAATTGGAGTGTGATGGATAAATACTCGGAGAAGAGCAGGATATCAAAGAGGGAGAAGAGATCGCGCCCATGTTATTGTGTGTTGCTCCTCCGCTTCCTCTTCTTTAAAGCTCCGGAGGTTTTTCCCGGGGATTCGTTATCTTTTCACTTCTCAGTGTTTGCGAAGATTGATGAATAAGGAGAGATGGACCCGGTCTACCACGTCATCAGCTTCGTAGACTATGGGCCTCGGCCCAGTAATTATGGATCCGATCCGGCCCAGTAAGGTTGATCTGAGTTCGGCCCGTTGCCGAATCTACGTTCACGGGCTCTTTAAGGGGCCGTTTGTTGAAAATCTGTAGTTACATTTTTTTTACTGTGTGGTTGGGTGAAGTTAAGATTTATTTTTGTTAATTCTATCATATTATTACATCTCCAAAAATATAAAATAATCATACAATTTTTAAATTATTAATTAAAATTTTATATTTATATTAAATTTTTAATTAAAAAACATCTTTAGATATATATTATTCTTTGAAAAATTATAATAATATTTACAAACTATGTTCTTGCCGTGTCCGTGTCCGTGTCCAAAGTCAGGTTCTTCAGAATTGACAAACCGACTTAAATTAATTTATGTCGCGGCGAGAATAATCTGTACTTTAATTAGAACATATTCTTGCCTTGGACCTTAATTAGAAACAATCAGAATAGCACCACACTATGCTATTCAGAATTTATCTTCTGTATTATTCCTTAACTACACACACTACTTATTAATGCATTCCTCATGGTGTTGTGGAATTTTGCATTGGTGAATGTATTGAATTTTGTCCTCTCAACATTGGATTATTATGTGACTTGATCTCCCAATTATACAGTCACTAATTTAGGGGGCATCTCATGCAACTATCAAAAAGTGATCGAGGTACCAGGATGCATATTGAGGCATTTTCCTAAAAGAGACTCCAGAACAAGGAAAAAGATAAGATACAATTTACTACAGCTTTTGGGGCGTGCCTTGTGCAGCTTTCCCTTGTCAGTGTACAGTACGAGGGAGTAGGTTTTTGGACCAACTTAAAAAAAAAACTGACAGATTAATTAGTGGAGAACAGTGTGTACTATTGTAACCATCAATGAGGACAGATCTTTTGATGCTGGTATGTGGTAAAGACAAAATCTGAAACAGTGCAAGTAATCAGGGAATCTTTGACACCATTTCAATACTTTTGAGATTTTCACATATAATAACAAGTAACCAGCAAATAGATTCTACTGGAATAGTTCATCACCAAACAATGAGAGGACCCCCACCTCCAGTTTTGTCAAAGGAGCTCTTCTTCTCTCTCTCTCTCTCTCTTCTGTTTTATCTTCTATTCCTCAGAAGCAACAGCTTTCGCCTCTTTTTCTCCTTTGTTACTGAGAAGCAGAGACAATGCAAAGGAGAGCCAGTAATTCACAGGTGTTTACTAGGAGAGGAAAAAAAAAAGCCTTCTCTCTGCTATCTCAATAATTAATTTTCCAACTTATCAAATATTATGATAGGATAATATTACAAATTTTATTAATACTATTTTTATTCAATCACATCTTTTTACCACTCTAACATACCAAAGAAATGCTATGGCAAATCCATATAAGACTCGAACCACATCAATGGTTTATATAAGAAGCAAACTCATAGCAGAACCCATTTTGTGGTTACAGTATATTATGTTGTACATGATATTAGTGCTACAAAGAATATACTTTTGGGGCCGTTTGGATTCGGTATAGAACCGAAAATAGAAAGGATATCCTTCTTATTTTTTCAAACGTATCAGGAATCAATCGGTATAGCTTGTTCCGATACAATTAGAATAAATAAGAATTACTGTTCTCACTCTTTTCAACCATCCTCTTACTTTTTTCTTAAATACCCTTCCACGTCTACCGAGGCATTATTATATAATAAAATTTAAAGACAAAAAAATAATTTATGTCAATTAAAATTCTTTATTCTTCTTATTCTCTTTTTCATACCAAACATAAAATCTTTTATTTCTGGAACCATTCCAAACGTTTTTTTACACTAGTTTCGTATTTTATACTTAATCCTGACATAGCAGTAAAATATTTGAATTGATGCAATCCACTTAAATGAACACGACAATCCAACCTTGCCCGTATCACTTGACTGCACTGAAGAAGGCTCAGAACCTGTCCTCTTTTTTCCTCTCTATAAAAAAAAAAAATAATAATAATAATAATAATAATAATAATAATAATAATTGGTGGGAAGTTGCAAAGAGAGGCCAAAAGTCACATGGGCCATCTTCAATGCTCAACAGAAAGAAGTAGGCAGCGGAGACAGGAGGTTTTAACTTCTACGGGAAGGAGAGAAGCAGAAAGGAGAAAATAGGTGAGTTGGTGTCATGCATGGGCTCTTGTTGCTTTCACATTCTAAAAAGAGATGAATCTCTCTACACAGTTTGATTGATACATTACCAAAGAACCCATTTTCTTGTGTAGGAAATATAAACAAGTCAGTAGGATCAGCTTAAGTTGTACTTTGTTAATAACCCAATTGAATCACCATCCCCTGATGAATCTCTCCCACCAACAATGTAAACAATATGTTACTTACCCTAACAAGCACATGGCTCCACCATATCCTCTTCTAAGCCACAAAAAATAATGCGGCATTATCTTCTCTTCACCTTCCGATCTCTTCGAGTCTTCTGAGAACCGACTTAATGTCGGGTCTTAACGCGGGCGAAGGAGAGCAACACAACATGGACAGTTGAAAGAACTCGAGCAGGCCCTCTCCGTTACCACCGGAACTCTTACTTTGAGTGATTAACTCGGAGCTAAACGCGTCGGAGATCTTTCTATCGAGGACCAGATCTTTGAATGTGGTCGGAATGCGAAGATCCCGGGAATGTAAGAAGCTGCTGCTCAGAGGATCCTTCTGAGTGAGCATTTCCAGTAAGACGACGCCCAAGCTATAGATATCGCTCTGTTTAGTGGCGTCTTTCATCTTGATCAGTTCGGGGGCTTTGTAGCCCTGCGCGGCCGACGCTTCGAGCATCTCTTGCCCGGATGCGGGGCTGAGGATGAGGTGGAGGCCGAAGTCCGACAATCGCGGCTGGAGATCGGAGTCGAGCAGGATGTTGTTCGTCTTTAGGTTGCCGTGGACGACCGGCTTAGGCGATCCGGCGTGCAGGTGATCGAGGCCCCTCGCTATACCCAATGATAGTTTGCGGATAATTTCCCATCTCTGGGATTCAGCTACTCCATCTGCACATGATATACATATACATAGTAAGCATTTTAAGTTGTTTGTACAACTGATGTGATGATGTTCACAATACAAGTTAATTAATTTTATCGTGAAAGTAAATGGTATCAGAAAATGCTTCACTGTTAGTAATGCAATGCAGGGATTTTTTTTTTTTTTTTTTTTTTTTTTTTTTTTTTTTTTTTTTTTTTTTTTTTTTTTTTGGTGGGGGGAGCAAAATTCTAAACTAAAAAGAGCAAAATCTCAACGTTAGAGGTGAGGAAAAAAAAAAAAAAAAAAAAAAAAAAAAAAACAAACCTCTCAAGAAGCGGGAGAGATCCCCAGCGGCGTAGAAGGGGTGGACGAAGAGCTTCTCCCCTCTGGGGCCCACGTAGAGGGCTCTCAACGGCACCAGATTCGGGTGGCACACCGATCCGAGCATCCTGACCGTCGGCATGATCTCCCCGGTCCGGCCCACGCAGGCCGGCCTAACGAACCGGAGCAGCACCAGCGAACCGGTCGTCCCCTGCAAACCGGCCCGGTACAGCGTCCCGTAGCTCGACTTCCCCACCACCTCCCCGGGCGCCTCGAGGATCGCGCCCACCGTGAGATCCTCCCCGCCCACGAACACGACGAGCTTCTCCCCCTCCCCCTCCCCCTCCCCCTCCCCTTCCGCCGCCGCAGCCGAAAACCCTGGCCCTCCGCCAACTCCGGCTCCGGCGCCGCCGCCGCACTCCGCCGACCCCCTCCTCCTCGATCTCCGCCGCGCGAAACCGCTCCGGAAGCAGCAGTAGAACAGCAAGTAGACGAGGGTTAGGAGAAGGAGCGGAGCGACCGCGCCGAGGACGATCTCGATCCGGCGATGCCGCTCCATCTCAATTCCCCCCCGAAACCCTAGCTCGATCGAAGAGGATCGCCATTATGATCGCGGTGAGAAAATGTGGGGTGATTCGTTTCGTGGAGAGAGTGGGAGAACCCAAAAAGTTATAAAACAAAAACTTCTTTTTTGGGAAAGAAAAAGGAGAGAGGGGAAGAAGAAAAAAAAAAAAAAAAGGAAGCAGAAGAGGAGAAGAGAGAGAGAGAGCGAGGGAAAGGGAGACGGGGGAGTTAAAGAGAGATGTTGGATTTACACGTGGCGAAATGTGAGTGGATTACGGAGAGATACGTACTCTGCTCGGAGTTACTGCGATTGTGCATGTTAGATGTTTGTGGACAAACAGGAAACAGCGAAAAACATCGAATCATTTTTGAGATGAGTACGTACAATTGTACAAATGGGGTTTTGGTAAAATCCAATAAATAAATAAATACTAAATTTTCTGTTAACAATTTTGAAAAAATGCTTAAGTTTTTATCCACACAATTATCAATATGATTTTTTTTTTAACTGTACAATTTAAATATTTATGTTATCAATATAAATTTAACATTTTTCAACTCAAAATCTAAAAATTGAAGCAACATTGGGGATTAATGAATAATAAAAGAGACTCCCTTTATATGGCTGTTGTCCCCTCCCAACTACTCTATGAGCTAGTTTGATAATAATAATAATAATAATAATAATAAAAATAATAAGAGAGAGAGAAAGTCAATGAATTTTTTTTTCTCTTTCTAAGATTTTTAATAAAGGTGTTCTTATGGTAAAAGAAAATGAAATACTTAGACAAATGAATGTGGTCATTTTTAGTTGGCAAAGCTGGAAATAGGCACTGAAATGATGCAACATGAGTTGAGACTTAAGTGATAGGCCATACATAATTATAAAAAGAAAAAACAAAGAAAAAAAAAATAAAATTAGTGAATGATGTAAAGAAGAATTTATTAGTTGTGTGTTGGAAGAGAACAATATAATTAAGGTTTACATGTGAACCACCCCCTCTTGTTGATATTCTCCTTATATTTCTTGCATTCATATCAAATATTTAATAATGCAACTAACAAGTTGAACATATTAGTCCTATAATTAAAAAAAGAAAAAAAGGAAAAAGTTGGTTTCATTGAGATATTCTTTTCTTCTTTGAAATATAGGAGAATAATAACCCTTGTAACATTAATTGCTCCAAAAAAGGTCTTGATTTCCTTGTAGAAGAAACAAAAAAAAACCCATAATGCATTGCTATTAGGTTGATATATATTTGCATATGATTTGTAATGCTTCCATCTTGTTAAGGTATAGCTTCAAGTGATTGAATTAAATATCTAATTCAAGATTCTAGGAACTTTTTTATTATTATTATTATTTGACATTATGTTATTGAGCATCTTATATTTTGCAATTAACTCAGCTGTGAAATAGAGTAAGCACTTAGAGGAATGGAAAATATATATATATATATATATATATATATATATATATATATATATATATATATATATATATATATATATATATATATATATAAGAAATAAAAGAAGAATACAAAATCTAAAGCTACATCATCCTATCGCTTTTTTTAGCAATATTATTCATATATCTAAAAATATGATATAAATTTTACATCCTACTTATTTAATTAGTGAGATCTCTTCATCAATTATCTTGATGTGATAAGTAAAAATACTATATTTTAAATAAGATGCAAGATATACACTCCAAATGACGGCTCTGTGTAAGTAGCATTTTTTTCACTTCTTCGAGATATTGGATATTGTGAATCCTAATAACCCAAAATCCATGTAGTATCTTTATTTTCCCCTTCTTAAGTGAAAAAGAGTTTCAAGCTTTTATTAGAGAGTGACCCACTTTTGAAATTTTAGCTAACAAGCTTCCACTCAAAAGAGGTTCCATCATTTATAGGTTTCAATTTAATTATACCACTTAATGTTTGGGACCACTATCTTATGTATTTTTTAGTCTGATTTGAAAAATGCTATTCCCATGCGAAGATACTATATTTTTTCTTTAGTAAAATTTAAAATTTTTAAGTAAAGTTTTTGATTCTAAAAGCAGAGGCAACGGTAAAATCAAAATTTCTGTATAAGTTTCTAAACTCAACAAATATACGTACCAACCCTTACGAGGATCAATCCAAATCCAAATCCAAATCCAAATCCAAATCCAAATCCAAATAGTAAATGTACTTGCAACACCAAAGACGATGATGCATTGTATTTCATTGAATTAGTCACTCTCAAAATCCTTAATAAAAGATGTTGGACATAGCCATGTAAATGACGCTACGGGGAGTGGCACGATGAGGGGTACTATTGTAGTGTAGCCCAACATACTTGTCAACACTTGGATTTAGTCCTGGGCGCTAAATAAAGCATTAAAAAGAGGCTTTTGTGGTAGGTGCTTGGTACAACAGGATGGTCCAGAAAAAAAAGAGGAAAATATTCATCAGGCCAAGGGATAAAAAAAAAAAAAAAAAAAAAAAATATTGTGAAATAAAATTTTTTCGAGAGGATAAGGATGCTTTTTTATAGGTAGGTGGGTATTGCAGAGAAACCAAAACTCGGTGTGCTGGCCTGGGTTTGAGTATGAACTAGTATGCAAATATGCAATGGCGAGTACTAAGTCCTTTATTATTATCCAGTGGTTCAGTAGTTTAATATTTGATATCACTCCCACCTGTGTGAAATTCGAGTGGCCAAAAGTGGTGCATCCAAATTTTCCCTCGTCATTAAATCTTCGTTGGAAATTGAAATTATATCCAACTGAAATCAAGCAGCACATGGCTAGGAGTATCGAATAAACACAGGCGAAAGATAAACAAAGCTGCTACGTTTTTTGTTTTTTGTTTTTTTTTTTTGTTTTAAAAAAAAAAACAAAAGCTTCCCCTTGGATCCTTTTGTTTCCTTGAGCCGTCCAAAGTGGGCCCCGCTGGAATAAGCTTGTAGAACGAGCAGGTTACATAATTAGCACGGCACCCACAGCCATTTTAAACACTGGGTGGGTGGGTCTACGCTATGCTTTCATGCAGGTCTATTCAAATGGGAACCGCACCTAATACGCAACAATAATAATAATAATAACAACAATAATAATAATACATTAAACTAGGCTCACATTTGGGAATGTAATTTGGTTTGTTATTCCGGGGAGACACTAATAGATGCGGGTTGCTTTAAGAAAGTGGAACCTAACGTATCGCTGAGGACACATGAGTGGTCCTGTAAGCAACCTAAATTTTCAGTCAGACCATGCTGAAAAGTGGATTAGAAGAAAGACGAAAAGGACAAAAGCTTGTTCTAAGAGTCGCAGAGCATCTGACTTAAGATTCCAGAAGGACCAGTACCGGTGGTTCTGCTAGATGTTACGGTGAAAAGGATGTGAAAGAAAACGGCGTATCTATTGGATTAATTACGCCGTTTAGTTTTCACCTACCGTAGACCTAACCACTTTTTCAGAGTTAGTTAATACCTTGCATATGCTGTGCTGTGCTGGGCTGGGCTGGGCTGGGCTGGGCTGGGCTGGGCCCCCTGCTGCTGCTGCGTATGGCCCTGCATCCCATATGGCAAATCCCCAGCTATCTACACAACTTGCATTGAAACAAAGAGTAACGGAAAACGTAATAGGGAGAAAACAAAAAAAAAAACAAAAAAAAAAAAAACCAAGCAAAGCAGATGTAACATTTCTTGCTGTAAGAAACAGAGTCGACCCATCTTCGATCCTTTCTTTACACGTCGCATTTAAATTTATTGTCATATATACATACAGACTCTGGTAACTTCATTCTTCCAGCTTCCTCTTCTTCTTCTTCTTCTTCTTCTTCTTCTTCTTGAGCGGCTAATATGATAGATAGGTAGGTCCGAAGATAGCTTTGAAGCCTCAGAACTATCATAGGAGATATCAGCCATCATGTCACTCAAAAGCATGATAACAGAATTCTTCTATATAGCATAGAAGCCCATGATTTAAAGAAAACGAGGGAGGGTTAAAAAGAGAAGAAGAAAAAAAAAAAAAAAAAAAAACTAACTGTACAAAACCCCTTATGAATATCGCGAGTTTCCCATTACCCCTCCGAAATTCGCAACCTGCATTTTACTCTAATGAAATTAGAGTAAAGTGACGGATGAAGTGATGTAATCTGGTAGTTTAAAGAGGCAACAATTAGGTTCGGAAATTCTGGGGGGGCAACATAAAAATTGCGATATCTACAGGAGGTTTTCTACGATTTAGCCAGTGGACGATTACAAATTTACCGCAACCCCTTGCAGTAGATGGGGATGGCCATTACGGAGCTGCTCAGCCTCCAGAGAGCAGCTATCGCTCCCCACTATTTTATCAGGCAGCGATTTCTCTCTTTGGGAACGACAGCGAAGGTACAAGTATGAGAGCCTTGCGATGGCTGCTTGTCCAGCAAATTGCACTTTATATACTACACTTAGCTCTGCCCATATGCTGTTACCCACATTGCGCATCCCTGAATCCCCATCATTATAACCTTCTATATCAGATTTTGTTACCACCACAAATGTGCTCTCGTCGAAGGCCACAAAGTTTCGAGTGGTCAGTAGTAGTGATGATTTTAGAACCGGATAGTTTAAGGAGGCAGGTATTGCAGAATTCTTAACTCTCAGATGGTAGTATTGTTGGACGGCCTGCAAATCATGAGCTGATGATTAATGCAAAGATTCATTTATATCTCCAGTCATTGATGCACAAAAGGAAAAGGTAAACAGAATAATGTTGCAGGTGATGCAGTTTAGAGCACTACAACTGGGCTCTTATTTGCAACAGAGAATGCATGTTCTTAATGTGAACCGACTCTAGCAAAGAGGAAAATAGCAGCCCATGGTAATAAAGTCCAGCAGGTAAACATGCCAAAAAGGTTACCATGATTTATTGACCCAATTTAGTGATTCTTGGTAGCATCTAGCATGTACAGTTCAGAGAGGCTATGCTAGGGAAACTATCGCTATATGTTTACCTTGCAGATGGCATAAAAAGCCACCATCTGGTTAACTTATTTAATAAGCTATAGCATTCATTCATAGTGTAGAAAAAGTTGGAGGTAACTATTGATCTACTAAGAAAGGCTGATGCGGCGTATCATATTATAAAAGATCATAATCAGTTACCTGCCACTGTGCAGAAGCTAAAAGGACTCTTGGCCTGCTCGATCTGACATACTCATATGCTGATGCAGGGGTCATTTCCTTATATTGCACCTAGAAGATGACTATCATTTGTTAAAAAATCTTTTGAGATCGCACATATAAAGTAACTTATCAGTAAAAGGCTTCGTTTCAAACTAACCAAGTAACACAGAACGATTGTGGTGCTGCGCCCTCGACCAGCTTTGCAGTGAACATATGTTGTTTTCCCACAAGAAGCATTTTCTTCGCATTGTCCAAAAAAAAAAAAAAAAAAAAAAAAAAAAAAAAAAAAAAAGAGGAAAAATATAAGCTTTTAACTAAGTTTGACGAATAAAAGAGAGGACAACACAGCAATAATTTTATAAAGTATTCAACAACAAGAACATGTGTTCAACTTCCCATTTTGAGGTGAGAAGAATAAAGGCAGACAAACAGCTCTAGTCGCGGACAACATACAAAAGGGGAATGGAAGTAGATAAATTAAAGATTAGCATGTACCACATCCATGGTAGTACTACAGTAGCATCAACCTGCTGGACAAGAGCGACGTAATATTGTTGCAACTTGCAAGTACCAAACATAATATAAAAGAAAAAAAATATGTTAAGTGCAACAGCAAACAACTTTTATGTCTGCACAACTTGCAAACAAATTTTGAACAAGATCCCACTGAAATAATGATTGGTTTTAACTTTCAAAAATTTCAAGTACATCATAAAATGTAGTTCGCAAAATGATATAGAATATCATTATAGACAGAGAAGGCAATGCCTACTGTGAATGAAGTCCACAGCTTTGCATATATCTCCAACCAACGGTGCAAAAAGGTAATCTCTTGTTGGTATCACCAAGTGTTCAATCCCTTGATCCTATAAAAAAATAGGACATTAGTTCATAATCAAGATGCGCAATTTAACATCAAATAGTAATGGCAGTAAAATTTTTTTAAAGGGCAACTACAATCCAGACTTGACCTTGGTAACTGAAAAATGGAAGGTGATGTGAAGAAACAGATTTTGTTACTAAAAAGCAGGTAGATTGACCGTGGTAACCGTCCACTTAGCAAGCTAGCTAAGTTTAATATGCATACTCTTTCAGTAACAAAACCTACTCTGTTTTCAGCAACAAAAAAATAGAGCTACAACAGGAGGGGGGGAAAAAAAACAAATAGAATACAACAGCTAAAGAAAGATAACATGCCAGATTGTGCTATTAGAGCTCTTCACAACTCATAACATGCAAATCAAAATCTTTGCTTTCTAAATCTGATGAATCATCCTCTTACTCTCTATCATATTTTCCTTTGTTGAATATACACAAGCCAAACTGTTGTAAAATTAAAGTCTAAAACAACAAGAAGAACAAACTAAGATCAAATACTCACAAGATATAATGATGAAGGCACCAGTGTCTCATACGGTTCATTCAATGTAATAACACCATGAACACCAAGTTGCTTCAAGAGAGGTACATCACTAGGGAATGGAACAGCACCTAGCAATAAGAACTGATACACCATATCTTAGATGCAAATCGCATACCATTAAAGTAACAAAAGGATCTCATACATGTCATAAAAGGCAGTTAAAATTTAGCATTATAATCATACACTTCAAATAACAAACTAAGTACTTATCCGACAGATGATCAGAGTTACAACTATCCACCAAATAAAATAGCATCACAGGGCAATTTGATCTTATAACACGCCATTCGGCATCCCATGACTTTCATCAACAATTAACATTGTGATAAGTGCTATACCATTGACGCTTAGAAGCCTAATTTTGCATGATTTCATTCATAAACTGCTCAAGTACATCTAAATTTTAAGTACTAAACCTAAAATTCCCCAAAATCAAACAAATATTTGGCAATTTATACAAAATCGACGGTGTAGGATGTGCAAGAAATCTAATATTGCTAGTGCTGACAGCATATGAATGATATGGACAACTAATTATATAAATCGCAACTGTTGGAACATAAACCCTAATATATAATCGAAAAAGGAAGAAGAAAAGGATCACGCACGAACCTCATCAACGGGATCCCACCAATGAAACTCCGATTGGATCTTGTTCCGAAGAACATTATAGAGAAGCGTCGGGTAGAAGAGCACCCGCGCCCCGACCCCGACCACCGCCCTCTTCGCGCTCAGCAGCGCGATCTTCGAAACCCTAGGCGATTCCACTTCTTCTCCGCCTCCCGAAGCACCATCGTGCCCCAATTCCTCTATACGCATACCGAATCTACAAATCGATCGATTAACCGCCCGAATTTCACAAGATCTTCGAATCAAATCGCGCAAATTCTACGCAAATCTATGTTCCCACGGCAGGAATCGAGATGAGTCGAGAGATCGGGGACGATTTGTGGATGGAGGGGGGAGGATTTGGGGAGATTTTGAAACCCTAGATTTGGGATCGAAGAGGGGAGAGGGGAGAGGGGAGAGGGGCTTCCACCACCTTCGCAAGCAATTCGTTCTCTGAGTGGGTTTCGGATCCGCGAAGTAATGTAATCGTCGATCGATCCACCGATCTCTTTCCCCCTTTCACGCCACTTCGATGCACCTCTCTCTCTCTCTCTCTCTCTCTCTCTCTCTCTCTCTTCTCCTAACCTCTTGCAGTTTCTTATGCGTACCCCGATTTTATACCCAAAAATCCTCAAATAATGGAAAAAAAGAGATAAAAGTAGACCAAAAAGAAAAAAAAGTACAATAAATGAGGAGGAGTCATGGACCCTTTTTAGTTTTTTTTTTAAAAAAAAAAAAATTGAAAAAATTTAGATATTTATATTAAATAAAATTAAAAAAGTTAACTAGATGGTTGATAGATTTAAATTTAATGAAAATTTTAGTTTCAGTATACTTTTAAGCCAAATTAAACTCCATATACGCAAAAAGATGAGCACCTGCTGATTTTATTATATTTTTATATATTTTTAAAAAAAAAACAATCAAATTACACTAAACAATTCAGTTTGGCCTAGTTGGTACGCTAAATTTAAATGAAAAGTTATTATTGTACTAAATAATAATTATTAAATCTTTGATTAAAGGTAGTAATCATTACTATTTAATTGTCTACTAATTTCTAATATGTGTTTCTTTTATTCTTTTTTAGAGAATAATGTATATGAAATTATTTTTGCTGAACTCTTTAAGTTTCAAGTTACATGATTGAATTAAATCAAATTATAGATAAATCAAAGCTAACTCGATTGAGTAATTTAATTTTGATCCAATTAATAGATCACTACTGGAAATTGCAGTGAGATTATAAATTATAAATTTGATCATTAATTAATGCAACTTAAAGTGGAACATTGTTGGTAGGTTCTGAAAATGACATAGCAACCAGGGGAGGGATCACTCGGCGCAACAATGTGAGCGTTTAGTGCATTTTTAAAAAATATATTTAATTATTTTATAATTTTAATTTTATTTTATTTAAAAATATATGATCAAATTAGTTAGATAGTAAAGTAATGCTTTTTAAAAATAACGAGGTGATGAAATACAAATTAAGATTAGCCTGATCACAGTATCCAAAAGATGGATTTTATAAATAAAAAAAAAAAAAAAAAAAGGGGGGTCTACAAATATATTTCGTAATAATCTAAGAGCAATGCTACCTGTACACCCCGAAGGGGTGTACATCATACACCTCCACCATTTTAATGGTGGCGATACTTTTTACGGGTCACATCAAGTGACCCATCATCACACCTCCACCCTTAGATGGGTGGGGTGTATGATGTACACCCCGAAAGGAGTGTACACATAGCATTTTCCATGATCTAATTGTGCAAGTTAATTAGAGAAAATCTAAAAGCATTTGAGAGCAATGGGTAATGGAGATGGTTTCCAATGCACATTACTTGATGATTAAGTTTGAGATCCTTCTCTTTTCTTTCATTTATTAAAGAAATGAGTTAAGCTACATGAGTGAGATTCTCCTCTTTTTTTTTTTGTTCTTAAGATTAAAAGGAAATTTAGAAACCCAGCAAGGTATCTGGCCATGATCAGGCAAAGAACAACATCATCCTCCACCCCTCCAATAAGTTATCAAATGTATTAAGATGCTTTACATGGGCCACAGAGGCTACTAATTGTGGTTTTAGAGTTAAAGACCCTGCTCTCCCTTTTGCCTTAATATCTGCTAAATGTAAAGCAAAACATCCCTTTTTAAAAGAAACCAATTTTATCTCGGATTAGTGTGGCAAATAAATTCTTAAAAATTTCGTTCTATATATATATTATATATGCCAGAAAAAGAAGAACAAAATTGAAAACTGATTGTGACACCCCCGGAATTTGGATTAGTCCTATATATAAATGATATAATAGGACTAAATTTCTTAACCCGGCTATAGCATTTTGGATGGTAGTAAGATCCAAGAGGTTATGAGAATTAAGCGTGCTAGAGCTAGAGTAGTTCTAGGATGGGTGACCCCCTGAAAAGTGGGGCGTCACAGTTGGTATCAGAACCATTCACCAGCCGGAAATGTGAGAAGAGTCTCGGCTGAGCCAGGGTTATATAGCGGGTAGAGCGAGGCTCCCCGGCTAATGACCGTTGTGGGTGGAGTGCAGCTCCCCACAAGGTCGGCTAAGGCTAGCGAGACGAGTCTCACATCGCCTGGTGCTTATGAGTGTGTTTGAGCCTGACGTGGACGTCAGGACTTAAAATGGGGGAAGAATGTGACACCCCCAGAATTTACATTAGTCCTATATATAAATGATATAATATGACTAAATCTCTTAACCCGGCTATAGCATTTTGGATGGTAGTAAGATCCAAGAGATTATGATAGTTAAGCGTGCTAGAGCTAGAGTAGTTCTAGGATGGGTGGCCCCCTGGGAAGTGGGGCGTCACACTGATGCCAGATTAGCCCAAAGTTGAGAGGTAACATGGTTTCAGGTCATGAGCAGCAGGACTTGATCCAATCTTATAGAAAGAAAGTTGGCAGAATTGTGATCTATCTGTCTATCTATCTTCACAAGTGATGCCATAAAAATCTCTCTCCTCTTACTTACTCTCTTTTACTTATTGGAGCAGAGATCACGAAGAAAAGAAAAATAAGCATCATACCATGTTTGGATCTTTCATCAAGCAACAATACACTAGCAACAAAGGCGGAGCAATTGGCCTTTGGATGAGGATTAAGAAGAACAAGAAGAAATCAAATCTTAATGTCCTTTGAGCTACCCCCTTCCTATCAAAGATTAACTTTGATGATACATTATAAGAAAAGAGTGTGTGTTCTTTATTGTTTTTTTTTTCCCCTGAAAAAAAAGAGAAAAGAAAAAAGGCAAGCATGATATAGCATCAACCTTCTTTAATACTACTTTGGATGTTTATCGCTGCGCCGCCGCGTCGATCTCTTGATCGATTCGATCCTCTGAAGCCTAATCTGCTCCCGGAACTTTGCGATGAACTCGTCGGCTTTCTTATCCACCTCATTGTCATCAGCTTCAGCTTCAGCTTCAGCAACAGAGTTCGGCAATTCATCTTCTTTACCAGAGGATTCAGCAACAATATCATCATCGGTTTCGCGCTTCTCACTACTATCCGAGTCTATGCTATCCGAATCATCTGATTCGACGATCACTCTATCGACGAATTCAGTATCCTCCTTTCGCCGATACATTGGCACCGGAACGGCGATATCAGGACCGATCGTCGTTGAGATACTATCCGGCGCTTGAGCTGCTTGCGCCTCCTTTGGCCGGACCGTTCTAACCGATTTCGGGATCGGAGAAGAGGTATTGATCGAGCTTTGTGGTTTCGTCAATGGCTTGGTGCTCACATCCTTTAGCTCATCTTTGAAGCTTTTTGTGGTGATTTTTCTATCGGAGGACGGAGAGTATAAATGACCAACAAAAGGAGGAGGAGGAGGCGGCGGCGCCGGAGGGGGAGTAGACTTATAGGAGCTTCTTTTTGGAGAAGTGTTCGTTGCGGGCGTAGATCGAACACCTGGTGAGCGGAACGAAGGGGTCCGATTTGAAGCACCAGAGTCCTCCTTGGACTCGAACCTTCCCGAACGCGATCGCCATGGAATCGGAGAGGAGAGCACCGAGGCGTCCTCGTTAGGGGTTCTCGAGAAGCCTCTTCTGCCCGAATCGGCTTCTCGGGCCCGCGATTTCAGGCTCCGCACGGGGAGAAGAAGCGGCTCGTCGCCGCCGCCGCCGCCGCCGCTCCCCCCCGATCCCGAACCCTTGTTGGCGACCACGACCACGGGATCGTTGGGGTGGTATTGCGAGCTCCACGCCCGAAGCCCAGCGTCGGCGTGGTCGTCGTCGTCGTCGTCGTCGTCCCCGAAGACCGCGGAGGGACAGCGGAGGATCTGCGGCACGTAGGACTGCTCCGCGTCGGGCTTCCCCGCGGCGGCGCGGTCCTTGTCGGCGTCGGCGTTCCTGCGGCTGAAGAGGCCGTAGGAGATGGCGATGCCCACGAGGAGGAGGTGGAGGAGCTCCCATGTCCTCGTGAGGAGGGTTCCGTCGACGAACTCGGGGGCGCGGGAGGGGAGGAGGGGGAGGGCGACGACGAACGCGGCGACGAGCAGGGCTCTGTACAGGAACGTGGAGAGGATCCCAGCGCCGAGTTGCTGATGATGATTTGGTGGTTTCATGGGGTAGAGGTGGGACTCGGGCTCCGCCATTGGAGCTAGGGGAAGGTCGCGAAGCGATCCGTTCGTTTTGGGCCTTCTCTTCTGCTTTTGCCGTAAGAGCTTTTTGCTTTCCCTCTCTTAGGGTTTGTAGAGAGAGAGAGAGAGAGAGAGAGGAGGAGGAGACTTAGCGATTAAGGAAAAGTGGAGAGAGAGAGAGAGACGGGGAAAGGGATAGAGTGGTGCTTTCGTCGGTTACCGTTGGTGAAATTTGCGAGAACGTCCTCGACTCTACTCATATTTGCAACATTAATTCATTTTTTATATCAATTCAGTTTTAATAAAAATTAATTATTAAATAATCAAACGAAAGATAACCACTCAGCTGTCCTAATAAAGCAAGTAAAATAATTATGAGTAAAAAAAAAGAGATGAAGGAGGAATCAATCCAGGTTTGAAGAATTTCCAAAAAGTAAGCAAATATAGATAACACATAGCAGAAGAATAAATGTAAAAGTACACAACTAACAAAAGAAGGTGTAGCTGGGAGGTTCCAGATTGAAGAGGAAGCTGCTTGTGGAGGATCATGCATGCATGGTATAGTTGAGGTTTCGGATAAGACCAAGGGCATCTTGGTTACACGAGGACTTTGAGATGTGCCTTTTGTGATTCCTCTTTTGTGGTGCCTACGCTATGCGTTGGATTGAGGTGGCATGCATAGTTCTCTCTCTCTCTAGCTTTAGATTGAGATTAAGTAGGATTGAGGTGGCATATATAGTTATCTCTCTCTCTCTCTCTACCTTTACATTGAGATTAAGTAGGATTGAGGTGGATTTCTCTCTCTCTCTCTCTCTCTCTCTCTCTCTCTCTCTCTCTCTCTCTCTCTCTCGTTATTCATTATTATCTTATTAAAATGCGAAAAAATATATAGAATTTGTTTGAACTATCTACTATTTTGATTTAACAATTTAATTTTTTATAATTTTAATTTTATTATCTAATTTTTCAACTTGTTTGGTTTGAATGTATTGTTTATATTTAATGTATAATATTTTAATTATATCATTATTTTGGATTATCGATATAATATCATAATCATTTCTAAATATCTTCAATTTTCTATGTTGATAATGGTTTTTCGAACTTAGGCTATTCAATCAAAAACTCATGTTTCTTGTTTAATTTCTATTAGTATTAGAAGGTCATATGTTGATACATTTGCATCTTTTAATTAAAAATTATTATTATTATTTTCGTAACAATCTTTTAAAGAGGTAACTACGACAAGATGCTTTTAGATTCTTAAGCTTTATTATTTTTGCATATTAATTGTGGAGATAAAAAGGGTAAGGGTCTAGATTGAATTTATGCTCACCTTTTTGCATATATATATTAGGTGGGATCCTACTCATGCATTGTATAAGCTTGTGCTTTTTTGAATGTTTCTTTACCATGTGGGGTGATGTGAGTGTCACCAAGGTTGAACTAATAATATTTATTTATCACTCTCTTTTATTTTTTGGGGTTAGTAAAAGGTGTGTAATTAATTAATGGCCTATGATATAAGTGTTAACGCAAGGTATATATCTAAAGCTCAACTAAGTGACAAGGGAGACACTATTTTTGGATTTTATGAAGCTTTTCAAATTACTATGTGGTTTAATGGACTCGAAATATTAAATTAATTTGATAATGTATTCTTGCGTACAAATTAAGCAATAGTAAATTGGCCGTGCTCTTCTTCAACTAGTGCGTGTGTACCGATCCACAATATGATAGATGGTTGGTATCTGAGGTTTCAAAATTAAAATCTAATTATTTTAAAATTTTTAATTAAATTTATTTTTAAAAAATGAAACAGATATTATGTTATCTTTATCTAATATATATATATATATATATATATATATATATATATATTAATTAAAAACTAAAATATACTAACTTTCTCTCTTTAAAAAAATATATATTTTCTCAATTAAAAGAAAGTGAATATAAAAAAGTGGATTATACCTAGTTGGTCATCAACAGAGAAAGAGTTTTCTAGTAAATTCATAAGACTCATCTTAGAGGCATTAGAAAGACTAATTAGTACTTATTTTGTCCTAATATTTAATGTGGCAGGTTTAATTCATTATTTTTATAAACTTATATTTAGATACTTGTTGTATATATATAATTGAGTGAGAAATAGAGAATCCATCCAATAAAATGAAATATTGACCAAAGCTGCAGGCATATTTGGATATCTAAACATTTTGTTGGACACATCTCCTTATTTATCATGATTATAATAATTAACTAGTGTAGTAACACGTCTCCTTACTTATCAGAATTATAATTAACTAGTAAATAATCCGCATAATGCGACGGATAGATAATAAAAAAATAAAATAAAAGTTATTAATAAGATATATATTTTCGATAGTGCTAGGGGTACAACCACGTTCGGAGTGTATATTATACACCCCGAACGTGGACGGTCAAGATTGATCTAATATTTTAAATATTTTATTCTCACTCCCTCTCTTTTTCAATACCGGTACTCTTTTAAATTTAAATATTTTTTATATTTTATTTGTTTCAAAATTTATTATAAAATAAAATAAAAAAATGTAAACTGGAATAAAATTAAATATTTTTAAAATTTAAATATTATAAATTGAAATATTTTTTATAATTATTAAATTGTAAAAAATATATATTTAATTTTCGGATCATGTCTTCCTCTCATGGGACATTCTTGGCACTAGTATAATTTAAATTTTAACTTTGTGGAACAATTTTAATTTAATTTTGTGCAAATTTAGTTTTAAAATTTAAATTTAATTTTTTAATTTAAATTCTAAATTTTTTAAAATTTTTATTCATAATTTTTTTAAAAAAAAAATAAATAAATAGAGAGTACTTGTGTGCCGGTACATAATGTACCGGTACTGATACACAAGGGAAAAGTAGTGGAGGGAAAATATATAATAACCTAAAAAACAGTAGTGAAAATATCATAGTTGAATTTATTGTTTATTTCAAGAGTAATCCGGAGCGTTCATTTCCAGATGTAGGATTTACACCCCGATGATGGGTGTATAGGTAGACTTTTCCGTATAACCAATATATATAGTTAAACTTAACAGTTAAAAAAATAAATAAAAATATTACATATTTTCGTTATTGAGAGAGGGGGAACGAAATCTAAAACGCTAATTATCAAAAGACCCATTTGTTCTCGCCCTTTTTCGTCTTGATCAGCCTTATCCAGTCTAAATGTGCTATATTGCTCTATTAGACTGCCGCAGTGGCGAAAAGGGCGATGGAACAATCTCTTGCACTACACTCTCAACACGCTCCGTTCTGAAGTAAGAAGGGTCGGATTTAGTCAGGTTGGCGTGAATTAAGATTTAAAAAAATTATTTGTTCTTTTTCGAAAAATTTGAAAGGAATAAAATTACAAGGTGGATTTCACCTTTAATAAAGAGAAGTGGAGATGAAAAAATTATGATGAGAGTGAAAGAAAAAAATTATGAGATAATTAAAGAAGAGAGAAAAAATCGTAACGGTTAGAGAGAATGAAAAAGAAAAAATCATATCCGTTGGATAGAGAGGGAGGAAGGAAGAGAAAAAATTATAACGTTTTATCAAATAAGAATTGGTGAGGTGAGAAAAAAATTATCACATAGCAAAAAATACTAAAATTTCATATATTTGTATAGATAAGTTACTTTTTGCAAAGTAAAATTATTATAAAATTATTTTTATCATAATTTTATTCCAAAAAAATTACAATTGTCAGAATTTTATAATGAACTAAAAGCATAGTCAAAGTCCTAAGTACAACGATAGATGAAAATCTCTATGCCATACTACGCCGCCGTATTACTTGTTTAAACATCCTAACGGGCCAATGAACTGTTTGGATGTATGAATATTTTTTTTATTTTTCCTTTTTTTTTCCACTCAAAATTGCTATATTAATTATAGATAAATTGTATGATGAAACGTCCGTTGCAACATAACATATAAAAATTTTAGAATTAATAAAATAAATCGTCTTACGAATAAAGCTTTTTATTCTGAAAAATTATATATTGTTGTCGAATTTCTACATTAACCTAAACTTAATAAAAATTTCGTAACTCGTAAGCCGTAATTATAGAAGAACTTCTATAAGTTATCTTGGGACACTTTACTTGAACATCGAAACAATTCGTTTGAAAAAATTTTAAAATTCTATTGTAAGTTATTTTATTCTGTTTTATAAAAAAATTTATTCTTTTATTGGTTGGTCCGTTTGGATGGCCCAACAACGTAAAAATATTAAAACTAAAAAAAAAAAAAAAAACTCTGAACGACGAAATTTTTTTCCCATTTTTCGCATATGACTTCTCACTTTTTCGTCCTTTCCCACTCTTCGCCGCCCCCATCCTTCTCCATTTTCATCTACCTTTCTTTTCATATAAAACTACAGCATTTTATTTCAACACGAAAAAATAGAATAAAAAATTATATTATATTTAAAATTTCATATCAATCTATTATAATAAAATATAATTTTTTTTATTTTTTTTTTTCTGTAATTACTAAACGGCCTAAGTAGACAGAACGATTCTTAGGTCTCAAAAAGATGGAGCCGTGGTGACTCGATCACTTTACATATGGCGTTGGATCCACGCCACCAAACACCAGTAGGAGACTAATGAATAGTTCGAGGCATATTATATTCCTTTTGGGACGAGACGGTCTAATCAATCGTTCATTGTTTTAAAAATTTTTATTATTCAAAGAATTTGATTATTCACATTGGTCACACACTTGTCCCTCGTAGTTATTAAAGCAAAGCTGCACTCGATCGAATTTGTGGGAGTGTCACTGACATGATGACCCAAACATGCACAGGCGTCACCTAGAATAGAAGTCGGTGGCGAAACCCCTCGAGTTGCCGCCTTCAAAATAACAAAAGTCGGCAGCGATGTGTGTTACTGTCGCCGAATCTTACTTATGAGATCACATAAACCAGTCTTAGACCCAGTACGGTATTGTGGCAATTAAAAATACTAATTTTATATTATGGTAAAGGCCTACAAAATTTTAAATGCATCTTTTAATGTTTCCTTCCTTTATACTATAAAATTACTGTCACAATTATAATTTTGTGAACATTTTATAAGCACTTTTAATTTTTTTTGAATATTTTATACTATAAAAATAGTATTTTTAGTCACCATATTGTCAAGTTTAACTTTCATGCATGTTTTGTTTCGAAATATATTCAGTTTGAAACTGAATTTATTCGGTTTTAAATTGTCACAACATACAGATGCAATATTTTGATATCAAATTTGCGAGATATTATTACAAGATAAACGCAAAATTCTTTTTAAGATAGTTAATTGTACATACCCCAGTAAAATCATGTTAATAAATCGAAAGTTAAATCTAAAATAAATCACTTAATCATGTAATTTTGTGGGCTAGTATTGTTCTTGGGTTGTTGTAATATGTTTGGGCCAAGAAATAACTATTGGGCTAAGATGGAGATAATAATTCATTATTTGTAACGAGAAATGTATATATATATATAGAGAAGTGCTAGGTGTACACCCCCAAATGGGGTGTACATTCTACACCCACCCATCCTAGGGTGGGTATTCATCCACTCGTCACTCGATGTGACGAGTAGAATTCACCCACCCCTAGGATGGGGTGGGTGTAAGATGTACACCCCATTTGGGGTGTACATCTAGCATTTTCCATATATATATATATCGATCCCATCACTTATTTGTGATATTCTAATAAATCGTAAACGTTATATTTCTTATTCAAAGAGATCCATGTCGTTGAGATTATAACTAATAATATATTTTGTTGACTTTTTATTGGTTAAAATGAATACAACTTTCTGCTCCGTGATAATAAACTTACGAGACGAATAAGTTGAATAAGCTGCAGTTTACGTAGACCTAACAACAAGAGACTCAATAATAAATCTAACGTTCAAGTAAGTTGAGTCAGGTCGAAACATGTGAAGGGCTGTAGCTGAGCCTTTAAGTGTGATGAATGTGTTTTATCTATCAGCACTTGATTTTGAAATAATTGATTAGCGCATGCAATTAATCCGCAAGTCGACTTAATTTGGTTTTCAAAACAAAGATAGCTTTTATTGTAAGCTATAAATATAGTATATGCGTTATTATTTGACGGTGGTCTTAAGGTTTAATTATACTCATATGATATGGTGGGGGCTAGAGTTTAGCCACATCCATATGACATGGCTAAGGTGTTCATCATTTTTGGATGCACGTACGGATGCATTCAAAGATTGAAGTCTTTTAGGTTTATAGAAGACGAGAGAAGTGTGAGAGAGATTCAGAAGGAGGACTCGGGTTGAAACTATTCTATTACATCAGAGAAGTCGGTGTAATTTTTCTCTTGGTTAATGAATTTTATTTCACCCGCATATTTTATGTTTTTGTTTTTTCTTCTTTTTATAGTTGTGTAGGTTCCAGTTCTGTTAAAAAAACATATTTATGATAAAAATTTGATTTGACGCTCTCGTTACGGAATCCCAACACTAGGCGCGCGGTACCGACGTGAATTGCGATACTGGAACGAAATGCATATTCACAGAATCTAGTACCGGAGTCAGTACCAGATTTCCAATAGTTCCTATAAGGGATGTATGAATTCCCTTACTGTAATTGATTTATGGAAAATGCTATGTGTACACCCCTTTCGGGGTGTACATCATACACCCCACCCATCTAAGGGTGGGGGTGTGATGATGGGTCACTTGATGTGACCCGTAAAAAATATCGCCACCATTAAAATGGTGGAGGTGTATGATGTACACCCCTTCGGGGTGTACAGGTAGCATTGCTTTTGATTTATTGAGAGTGGAAACATTAATTTTATCACTAGCAACGACAAAATCGATATGTCACACACGACTTAGCCATGGATCATTTTATGTAAGATGATCACGGGTTTGTTAGAAAAAAAAAAAAATTATGTGGATCTGGTCATAACGACGACACTCGTTGTCAATAAAAGTTTTTACATTCACTGGACCTATTTGTAGAATTACAATTAAGTCAATCCAAACGCCCCAAGCTTTTGGTAATTAAGTTAGTTATATATTGTTTTCTATGAATTATAAATGCAATTGTGGGAAATTATTATTGGCCTTTCCTTTTCTTTTGAATACACAGGACAAGCAAAAGTCATTTAAAAAGTATGACTCCACAAGAGAAAAAAGCATGCCAAATTAATTAAGACCACTAATTACTCTTTCTCTCATCTCTATTGCGTAGAAGGCACTCTGATTTGATATTTGGAAATTAACCCCCCAGATAACTTTTATCCTCCTTCCAATATGTGTTAGATGTGACTCAAAATCAGAATCGCTTCGATATTATGATTCAGGTTCGCCGACGGCTTCACGGTGCGACGAGAAATTTTGTGGACGTCAGTGTGGTACGGATCCGATCCGCTAAGAAAAAATCATAATTTTTCTTTTGCTTGCCCTAGAGAGATCGAGCGATTGTACAACGAAGAATTTTTGTATTCCCTCTTTTCTACATAGTAAAATCTCTCCTCTTTCGCCCGTGGTTTTTTTCCTACAAAGAATTTCCCACGTAAATTTGTGTGTTAATTCTCTGTCGTGCAATTTTGATTTTACTTTTCTGTCGTGATCGCTAATTGATTTTGTTTAGTTTGTGTGCTCGTTGCTAACAATATGTTTGGCTTTATTTTTACTTAATTATAACATCAATATTTTCAACAAAATACTTATAAAAAGATTAATAATTTAGTAAAAAAATAAAAATAAGACACTTGAGTAAATTAAATTACTACATATATATGCTTAATACTAGGGCCAAACACTGGAGCATGAGAGATAATTAATTAAGTATATGCAAATTAAAGGAGAGGCATTTTATTTGTTTCTTTAGAATAAGCAATCAGAGACGTGTAATGCTTTAAGATCCATCAAAAAAGTGTTGGTCTACGTACAGTGTACGTGTTCGTGTACTGCGCTAGCTTGTTGTATTGGACACTTTGGAAAAAAAAAAAAAAAAATTAATTACATTGTTGTCCCCTCTATTGAAACCAGTTTTGCAGAGGAGTGATTATTATTGCTTCGACCTAGTCCACCATAATATGGTGTTCCATTATTAGGAATTGAATTTGTTAAAAGTGCTTTTCTAGATGGAGACTAATAGCGTGTCCTTGTGTGTGCGCGCTAATAAGAGTTTCCATAATAATGTTATGCTCACTCCTATTTTTTTTTTTTTTTTTTTTTTTTTGAGAGAAGGCAGCATGCTGCCGCTTCATTCATTGGGAGATTGAATTTAGCTACAAACCAGAGGCAACAGGGCCTCGAACCCAAAAAAAGAAGAGAAAGAAAAGAGAGGGGGGGAAGGAGAGAGAGAGGGAGAGCGAGAGAGCAGGGAATTGGAGGGACACGGAGGTAACCACCCTATGGGCAGTGCTCGGCCCACTGCGAGCGGCAGAGCCGGATCGCAGCGATCAACTCCCTAGGGGAACGGGACCTACTATCGAAGACTCGGCGATTCCTTTCGAGCCAGACTTCCCACCAGGTGGCCGCGATGGTGGTCAGGGCCTTCTTACCCCAAGCCCCTCTCTTGAGCGCAAAGGTCCCCCAAAGGCAGTTGGCGGTCGTCAGAGTCCGGATCTCCCTCTTGTTGGGGAGAAGGGTTTCAAGCAAGGGAAGAGTGCCAGCACAGGAGAGGAAGAGGTGGTCGGCGGTTTCAGCGGTTCCCAGGCAGATCGGGCAGTGGTTCGGTCCAGTCCAGTTCCTTTTCAGAAGAATGTCCCTGGTCAGCACCCGCCCTCGGAGCACCAGCCAGATGAAGATTTTGACTTTCAAAGGCATTTTAGTACTCCAGATCGAGTTGAACCGGTCAACGACAACCCCACCGTCCTGCAGGAAGCGGTACGCGGACTTTACAGAGAAAGTCCCAGAGCTGCTCCAGCGCCACTTGAACTCGTCCTTGATGTCGGTTAGGTGGAGATCGGCTGTCGCCTCTAACAGGTCTGGAAGGGCCTCCTCCCATCCCGCAGGTCCCCCCTCGAGACCCTCAAGGATTCTCCCCCAGTTCCAGCCGTCCGGGCCCCGAGAGTCGGCCACCCGCAGTTGCTTGTTGGTAACCCACTCGTAGATCTGCGGGAACTGGGTTGAAAGGGATGAGCTCCCTGCCCAGATGTTACCCCAGAAGCCAGTCCTCGCGCCATTGCCTACCAAGAGGGTCGTGCCGCATTTGAAGAGATCCCGCGTGTGCATCACACTTTTCCACCACGGGGAGAATGGTCGAAACGAGGACCCTTCGCTCAGCGGTACCCTGCGGCGATAGTAGAGCCAGCTGACAAGGGGTTCCCAGGGCGGTGGTTCCAGGGAGAAGAACCTCCACCACCACTTAGCGAGCAAAGCCAGGTTGAAAGTTTGGAGGTTCAAGATGCCCAGGCCTCCGTCTGTTTTGCTCACTCCTATTTGTGCCACCTACTAGTCTACTACTACATATATATATATATATTTATTTATTTAAAAATAAAAGAGTAATAATTTGCATATATATAATTCGTGTTTCATTTGAGCTCTACCATCTCAAAATAAACAAGTTAAAGAGTAAATGAGAGTTTGACGTAATATTTTTCAATCAATCACTCTTAATGAGTATTTTTTATAACATATTTTACAATCTCAAACCTGATCCATCTAAGGTGCAGATAATAAATTTCGCGTCTAGCTAAACTTTGATCCTCACTGCTACTTTGAATAGCGACACCGACGACTTTTCGCAAAGATCTGATTGGTCTGTTCGAATCACCATAATCCGACCCGGCCCGACCCGACAACTATGGTTGTCCCTCGGTGGGCACTACTGAGTGCGCCCGCGCAACTAGCTTAGCCCTGTCACACTATGTATTATTTTCCACCTCCCACGTGGGTCTCCTAATTAAATAAAATTACCTTGCCATAAGCAGTAATTAAAAAAATAGGAGATTAAATTAAGCTATTAATTGCTATAATAATAAGAAAAAAAAAAAAAAAAAAAAGAGATTAAAAAGGTGCCCATAATTCAAAGCCAAGTTCCCAGCTTTTGCTCCCCAAGTTATGGTACGCGGTCCCCGTGGGTCCAAAAACTAATAATTACTACAACTGTGTTTCGTATGGGCGTGTACTTTTAGTAGCTATTGACCTAATTTAGAAGCTGGGGAAAGTAACGTGACTGGCTTGTACTAATTAATTAATGGTGATTAATTGATTAAACAAACTAACTGCGTATAATTATGTACAATTAATCATGAAAGGTTACGACAGCTAATGATGACCTAAAATGAGTGGAGGCATTGGGAAATAATGGATTAGTAGATATATATAGATACCCTTACGTGCGCACCAACCAAACAGTACAGCACCAATAGCGAGTGTTTTGAAAAATAATATGCAAACATAATCCTAGAGTGATCTCACCAGCTCCCTTATCACATGCAGATTAAATTGCGGTGTTGGTCCTGGAACTATATGATGTGCCGTGTTCTGAGATTTTTAATTTTTAATTTTTAAATTATTATTATTACATCCCCAATGTATCGTAATTTAGTCAATAAATTATACTGAAGAGCTTAATTCCGCATAATAGAAAGTTTGAGTTGGAAATCAAGATAAATTAAAATTTGAAGGCTACGTGGCTCATAATTTGAGGATCAAATTAAAGTGCAGTTTAGCCCCCACATGCCTTAATTTGTCTTTGGTTTTTAATATTAGGTAAAAGTGTAAAATATCTCCAATCTATCTATATACATAATATTTATGTATACACCTATATATCTAGAAGTCGTCTCTATTTATATACTTGACTCTGCAATGCATGAATTTCAACATCTAGCTATTTACGTATGTATGGATATAAATTAAGTTCAAAAAATGTATATTTAGTGGCTTTTAATCATCACTTTTTATTCTTACATTTCGGTGTACGTTAGTCATTATGAATAATTCCTCTATCTATTAAGATCCAAATCTAAACGGAACGCATATTCTGACACCTATTATTTTTCCTTGCATGTAACTGCATGTCTAGCTAGTACTTTCTCAAATGCAGCTTTTTGTGTACAAGAGAAAAAGAAATAAAGAAAGAAAGAAAAACTCATCTTAGTAAAATAATCTGAAAATGCGCATGCATATGAATGAATATAAACTCAGGATATCACAAGTGTGTACCTAAAGAGAAGGAAAAATACTATTTATACGAGTATAAATATTTTTTAAAAAAAAATTAAAAATTTTATAAAATTTATAATCACTTTTTAAATATACCGGTAGCATGATCAAGAGCTAGGCACAAAAAAGTAACGATGGGTTAATTAAGAATTGGTAATGCTTCTTAGTCAAATTATACAAAGATTTTAACTAGAAGTAGAAGTTTGGAGGAATTTGCCAAAAAAAAAAAAAGAAAGGCTGACCGAGTCACCTCCTCTCACCACCATCATACATCATACGTTCTCACCATCATCATTCGTCACAAACAAACACCCGTCGATCTCCCATTCCTCTTCTCGCATCACATATCGACAACACCACCAATATTCCCACAATATCCACTTTTTTTTTTTAAAGCACTCTCTCCCACTCCTCTCCTCACCCTACGTAACTAGCTAACAGTTTCTTCTTCTTTTTCGTCTTTTTTTTTTTAAAAAAAAAAGAAAGAAAAAGAAATATCTGAAAGAAATAAAAAAATAGAATATGTATTAAAGGAGGGAGGGAGCATCTTCAAGATCTCTGCGGCGGCGCGTCGAGGAAAGAGGGGCGGAGAGGGATCGGAGCCCACGGGGCGGCGGGGGCGATGGGGACGGGGCGGCGGAGGCGGAGGAGGTGGTGCTGTTGCTCGGAGAGAGTCGACGGAGGCGGCGGAGGAACCGATGGGGCGGAGGCGGAATTGGATACGCGTTCGCAGGAGGGGCACATGGTGAGGGTGGTGGGAGGAGTCGCGTGCATGTAGAATTGAGGGGAGAGTTTCAGGGCTCGGAGCTCTTGCACCTCCTTCTGGAGCCTGCGGTTCTCTTCGGTGAGGCTCTCGCAGCATCGCTTCAGGAACTCGCAATCCACCTCCGTTTGCTTCAACTTCGTCCTGATTTTTGATTTTTAGTACACAGGCGTTAGCATATATGGTTTCAAATCAGAGAAGGTGCTGGGTAATTCGGTTTAATTACAGGTGTACTGTATACCTCGCTCTTCGGTTCTGGAACCACACTTCGACTTGTCGCGGCCGCAGATTCAGCTGCTTCGCCAGCGCCAGCTTCTGCTTCTGAGATCGAGATCGAGATCGAGATCGAAATCGAGATCAGTATCGGCTTGTTTCTCTCCAGAAAAATATATAAAAGGATTATAGTAAAACAGAGAGATCGTAGAGAGAAGGGGCGAATCGACGTACGGGATTGAGGGTGTTGTGAGCTTTGAAAGTATCCTCGAGAACGGCTGATTGGTCCTTGGAGAGGCGGAGCTTCTTGCGGGATCCGTCGCCCCCGTCCTCCTCGTCGCTCATGCCGCGGGAGCTCGCGGGCTCGATCTCGTGCTCCTCGCCTCCGCCGCTCGTGGCGGGCTCGCGCTCGCGCTCGCCCTCGCGTTCGCCGCGCTTGTTCCCGCTCAGGCTCGACAGCGTGCTGTTCGGGGACGACGCCCCCGCCTCCTCCTCGCTCTCCCTCTCCGCCGCGGGTGCCCTGTTTACGTCGATCCCCCTCAGCAGCGGCATCTCAGCCGATCTCCTCTCTACAATCAGGCACGAATCACAAATCAAATCACGGGATCCACACTCCTACTCACCTAGATCCTTAGATCTACCACTCGATCTCGATACCTAGACTCAAAAAGTTACCTGAAGACGCCATTAGATCGCTCCACTGCGGCTTCAGAAGAAACGGGAGAGTCGACGGAGACGGGGACGAAGACGACGCGAGATTCAGCTTCAGAGGCACCCGATCCACCGCCGCCGCCGCCGCCGCGGAGCTCAGGCTCAGGCTGAGCCCTAGATCCTCCTTTTCCACCATCATCGCGCACCCTCCTTTCGCCTTTTTCCTCCTCCCTTTTCTAGGGTTAGGGTTAGGATTCCGGTCGCAAAGGAATCGATAAAAGGGAAAAGCGGAGGAGATGGTGGGGGGAGTGAGGAAACGGTTTGGTTTGGAGAGGGAAGGAGATTGGGTGAGGGGGTTTATAAAGACGAGCGTTTTCGACGCTAACGTGTATTATGTGTACCCTATTTTTCTAACCCAAAACACTAACCCTGGTTTGGTTTACGAATCGAACCAAACCCATGCTCGGCTCGGCTCGGCTCGCCTCGGCTCGGGTTGGGGCCACATGATTGCCATACATGGTACCAATCCATGTCAATCATTTGCCCTGTTGCTGGGGCAATTATTTGGGATGATGATGATGTCGATGTGAGAAAGTGTGACACATAGCATGCCATGTGGGGCATGGGGACCGCATGACCATTCAATGCCATACTCAATTTCATTTCATGCGTTTTCTCTCTTTCCCATTCCATCGAGTCCCCGGAGTGAACTGGCATGCGTCCATCACACCTCGTACAAGATCAACTACCTTCCCTTTTGCGAGGGCCCCTTCCTTAAATGATTTTCTTTTAGGAAATATTTTTATTTTTCTTTTATTTTTTCTTTTTAAATTTTTTTTTCTTCTTATATATTCCTATTTTGAATATTTATTAGATTTTTTTTTGACTTTTTAAAATAGCATAATAGAAATAAATATAATAAAAGTTGTGAGTTTATAAAGTATATATAAAAATATTTTTCTCTTTTTTTAAATAGAAAGAAAAGTAATGCTATTTCTACACGTATGTTAAAATATATTTTAAAATCAACTTTCTTATATATTATAATTTTCGTTATTACTGCTAAACGATCTATTTTTTTTATGCAATAATTATTTTAATCCTATTTTATATATGCATGCACTAAAACAAAAAAAAAAAAGAAAAAAAAAAAGAGAACAAGTAAACTAGTTATCAAAACTAAAGAAGAAAAAAAAAAAAAAAAAAAAAAAAAAAAACCACCCATATGCACTTGTATTTTACCAAATCGGATTCGATGAATTATCTATCTTTATCAACATGATAGTTTGCTTCATAGTTCATCATTTATGTATTTCAATCTTATATAAGTATTTCTTTTATAAATTGTTGACGTGTTAAGAGCTATATACAATATTATGGATTGGCATGCATTAGCCAATCTAATGTCTAGAGTTATATATGTACATTTATAATTTTGCAACATTCTAATATAAAGACTATCTTTTCTCTACCAGCCCTTTTCTAATTTATTAACTAAAAATGAATAAAAGTTTATAAATTTTTATTATTTTTTGCATAAAATATTATATGAATTATATATATATATATATATATAGAGAGAGAGAGAGAGAGAGAGAGAGAGAGTCCGGCTACGATACTATTAATAATACCAAGTTATTGGTGCTATCAAGTTTTCTACCCTTAGATCAATCTCTTTGATCATTTTCACCCGTTAGATTTTACTATTTCCCAACCACCTATTAAATCCAAGGGGCCCACTATCATCTCAACCACATATTTTTTAATACAAGGGTTAAAAACTTAATAGCACCAATGACTTAATTAGTACTATTAATAGTATTCCAGCATATATATATATATATATATATATATATATATATATATATATATATATATATATATAAAATACTCCGGCTACTGTACTTGTACAAGCACCAAGCAATTAGTGCTTGTAAGTTTTCTACCGTTAGATCTAACTCTTTGATTAATTCTTAATAGCACCAATGACTTAGTACTATTAATAGTATTCCAGCATATATATATATATATATATATATATATAGTCCGGCTAACGTGCTTGTACAAGCACCAAGCAATTGGTGCTTATAAGTTTTCTACTGTTAGATCTAACCCTTTGATTAATTCTATCCCTTAGATCATACTATTCCACCAACCACCCACTAAATCCAAGGAGCCCACCATCATCCTAACCGCACATTCTTACATCCAAGGATAAAAAACTCACAAGCACAAATAACTTGGTGCTTTTACCAGCATAGGAGCTCAATTATATATATATATATATATATATATAGAGTCCGGCTAGAATATTATCGATAACACCAAACAATTTGTGCTATCAAGTTTTCAGCCGTTGGATAAAAAGATATGTGGTTGGGATTATAGTGATTCCCTAAGATTTTTACTATTCAACCAACAACCTAGTAAACCCTAGGGGCCCACTATAATTCCAACCGCATATTTTTTCATCCAACGGCTAGAAACTTGATAGCACCAATGGCTTGGCGCTATCGATAGTATTCTAGCCTAATTATATATATATATATATATAGAACTAAGCTCCTATGTTTTTAAAAGTACAAACTCATTGATATTTATATACTTTTAATTTTTGGTTGAAAAAATATACTGTTAGAATGATAATGAATTTTTAAAATTTAGTAGATGGTTAGTAAAATAGTATAATTTAAAAAATAAAATTAATCAAAAAATATTAATTGATATTTTTATAAATATAATAATAAAATTTATCTATCGTTTATTGATTTGCAATCCGAGACGGGATCCAGGGGTTCAGAAGGTGAAAATGTGACTCCAAGAGAAAATAATGCGATCATTATTATTACTATTATTATTTGCTTTCCGAGCAAGTGGCATGCTAGGGTCAATCAATATTATTATTAATAATAAATTGAATCAGACCGGACCGGACCAGCAAGCCTGATGGAGCCGAGCCGAGCCGAGCCGAGCCGAGCCGAGCCGGGTCAGGGGGGACAGGGGGAAGTGGGGGTTCACGTGGGGGGTGGCGCTGAAGGGGGAGGGAAACCAGCGCAAGGTCACGTGGGCGCAACATGTCCTGTCGCGGCACGTGCCGGCACACCAGGAAAGACGTGACATCTCAGGTGGGCCCCGCACTCCCCCCTCCCCTCTTCCCCCGCCCGGTCGTGCGTATCATCCTGTCCTCTCCAGGCCTAACACCCCATCACCCGCAATCATTGGTCTTCCTCTCTCTCTACTCTCTCTCTCTACTTCTCTGTTTCTCATCTAAGATGATTGATTACCATTAAAAAAGAAAAAAAAAAAACTAACAAAAACACCAATTGCATGCCAATTATTAGGGGAAGGAAACCGACCAACGGTGTCCATTATCATCATCCTCATTATCGTCATCATCACCATGTGTATATATATATATATAAAATAATATTTATATATTTTAAATAAAAAATATATATATATTATATTTTATTTATTTTAAAATATAATAAATTTTATTAGTAATTTCAATACGATTAATGAATAGTAGGCGCGTAGATCATATATCTCAAGTGGAGTGTATGAATAGCATTATTCTATATATATATACACGTGCTAATTGTACCATATACCGATCTAAATTTAAATTTTAGCTTAATATGTTTGAACTCAATTACTGTAGTCAAATTTGTATACAAGGAAATTCAAATGCTTACCATTTTTTTACATTTTATACAAAAGATAAAATTACTTTCATAATAATTTTTGTAAAAAATATTTATCTTTTAATGTTGCAGGTAATCTTTCTACTATATATATATATATATATATATATATATATATATATATATATATATATATATATATATATATATAAAGTGAGAACAATTTAAAAATGCACTTTTTAACTGTATGCAACCAAATAAATTATTTACAGTTAACAGTGTTTAATTTCTGCTATAGTTGTAATTAATTGCTATATTTTCAATTGTATACATCTCCATCTACACTATATTTCTAATTACATCATACCAAATAGCTCTTTAGCGTAGTTAGCTAAGAATTTGATGGTTAATATTTGAAATTCTAAGTTTGAAGTATAATTGTTTTGCATTTCTAACTGAATTTATTTTTTTTAAAAATGAACGAAACGGATAGCTTGTTATCGTCCTCTTTGGAATAGTACTGCTCTTGATATATTGACAATTTTATATTATATTTTTATGTTATAGTAGATTTAAACTTGTACAATATAAAGAGGTGTTTGTAATAATTTAATTATGTTATATAAAATGCAAATTAAAGAATTTTTTTTTAAATAATTGTGACTCCAATTCAAAACATTCAAAATTCCCAACTGCATATTACCACTAGGATTGAAATGTTGGAAATTAAGTTATGCTTTGCTAATGTACAATTGTGACACGCACATACTTTGAATTTCTCTTTATTTTTTTTCATAGCACTGAGAGATGGAATTTAAAAAAAATGCTTGCTATACTCCATAATATTTATATATTTCGAACTTAACTAGCGCTATTTACGGTGTTTATCCTCCGCAAATATATCGAAATTCTTCTACTTGGCATATTTACATATATGCACCGTCGAGGAATAATTGATGGGGGTACGGATTATACTGAAGATGATGCAATCTTGCCTTGCAAGGAACTCCATGGACAGTGGATCCACTACTTGTGAAAGATAGTAATGAATATTTGCTCATTGATGGGGCCATGGAGCCAATGTAACAGATGCTAATTGTAGAGCATGGTGACCAAAAAACAGTTCCCTTATTAAGGAAATGGGGACCAATTTATCTCCCCCAAAAGCACACACACAAAAAAAAAGAGTTTCTTAATTGATCATGTCCGCAGAAATATCTGTACTGCTAACCCGTCGATTTTCGCTTAATTAGCAAGCATTTTCTCAGCTCCTTGAGGTGCAGTTTTCGTTTTTTACGAGTGAGAATAATAGCGGAGAATGAACCAATCCAAAAGCTTAAATGGTAATGAAAAATAACATTACACATTATATATGAAGGTCCTGATTTCATTATACACTTCTCAACTAGTAATTTTAGTTTGGTGAGACATTTTCCTTTTTATGTGGCGTGAATTTGGGCTCCTCTGATCATCTCTACCTTTTGGAGTGCTATAGGGAAGGTGCTTTTTACCCCACCTTAAATAGCTTTTATATATATATATATAGAGAGAGAGAGAGAGAAAAAGTCCGGCTACTTTACTTGTACAAGTACCAAATAATTAGTGCGTGTAAGTTTTCTACCCTTAGATCTACCCCTTCAACTAATTTCAGCCTTTACACCATTCTATTTCACCAACCACCCACTTAATCCAAGGAGCTCACTATTATCTTAACCACACACTCTTTCATCCAATGACTAAAAATCTACAAGTACCAATGACTTTATGCTTTTATAAGAATAGGAGTTCAATTCTCTCTCTCTCTCTCTCTCTCTCTCTCTCTCTCTCTCTATATATATATATATATATATATATATATATATATATATATATATATATATACAACTAGGCTACTATATATGCTATTAAAAGCACCAAGTCATTAGTGCTATTAAGTTTTTAATCCTTATATGAAAAAATATGTTGTTAGGATAATAGTGGTTTCTTAGAATTTATTGTGTGGTTGGTTGAATAGTATGATCTAAGAGTTGATATATATATATATAGTCCAGCTATTAATAGTACCAAGTTATTGGTGCTATCAAGTTTTCTACACTTAGATCAACCCTTTGATCATTTTCGCCAGTTAGATTTTACTATTTTTTCAACCACCTATTAAACCCAAGGGGCCCCCTATCATCTCAACCACACATTTTTTTAATTTAAGAATTAAAAACTTAATATATAGCACAAATAATTTGATACTATTAATAGTATTTCAGCCTAGCTCATATATATATATATATATATTTATTTATTTATTTGGGGAAAAAATAAAAGAAATTTGTAGAGTTCTAATAAAAAGGTTTTTTTTTTTTGTTTTGTTTTTTGAAACGAAAAATAAAAAATTGAAGGGCAAAATGATGCACAAAGTTCAGGAGAGTTTTATCCTTTCTCAACTGGGAATTAATACTGTGACGTAATAATATATATCTTTATTCTGCATTTGTACGTACTACAATTAATCCACCATATCAATTTATTTAGTGTCAATATTTAAATTAAAAAGTATCCAAAGCATATGCGTGTCTCAAAATATTTACTCTTCGTCGACTCTCGGGTATCCAACCATCAAAATTAATGATAGTTATTCGATTAGCATGTGGACTAGCTTCTATGTTTCGCCTTTCTTTTTCATTAAAACCATAAAGGTATATCCATCTTTAAAATAACTCCATCAATACGGGCACACATATATATATATATATATATATATATATATATATATATAGGTATAGATCCGACACCTTGTTGCATTTTAGGATTCACAAAATTTTTTAAAATTTTTAGTCTTAGATAAATATAATAAAAAATATTTTTTTTTTTGAATAAAAAATAAAATTTAAAAATTATGATAAAATAAATAAAATTCAGAAAAATAATTTAATTAATTAAGAAATACCACATCAGCAATGTAGCTATCCTATTTTATATATATGAGCTATACTTGTATGCTTTTAGAAGCAAGGACTCTGTGCTCCCAAGTTGTTTTCAATGTTAGGACGTTTGAATGGACGATCGGCTCCGTTAAATTTGATCAAAAATATTTAAAATGCCTAGAAAATAAAGTTCGTGATTTTTTTTTTTATGTAATTTGCCTAATGATCAAAAGATTTCAAAATGAACAATTTATCGGTTGTGGTGAGTCATTTACAAATTTAACGGCGTAGAAATATTCAAATCACGTAAAAATTTAATAAATTTTTTTTTGTACTATATAAGATAAATATCTTTGATATAAAATTTTAGTATCATTCCATCACATTTTGTTAGATTTTTATTTTTAATTATTTATTTTGATCTCTTATGATTACTAGATAAATAATATTAAAAAATTATAGATTTTATTTTTTAGATATTTTAAATATTCTAACAAAATCGATCGTCCATTCGAAAAATCTCAATATCAAAAATAATTTTAAAATACTAAGGTTTCAATGCTTTTAAAAGTATACAAGTGCTTTATATATATATATATGAGTTCGGCTACTATACTTGTACAAGTACTAAGTATTTGGTTTTTATAAATTTTCTGCTGTTAGATCTACCATTTTGGCTAATTTCATCTCTTAAATCATTTTATTCCATCAACCACTCACTTAATCGAGAGAACCATTATTATTCTAATGACACATTTTTTTATCTAAGGACTAAAAATTTATAAACTAATGACTCGATACTTTTAAAAACATAAAAATTTAATTTTATATATATATATATATATAGAGAGAGAGAGAGAGAAAGAGAGTAGAGCTTATATATTTTCAAAAGTACAAGCTCAAATATACTTGTAATTAAATTTGTATTGAAATTTGTACTATTTATTTTTTCTTACTCTCAAGTTCAAATATACTATTGCAAAATTAATTAAAAAAAATAATAAACATAAATTTTAATATAAATTTAATAATAAAAAATTTATAAATATATTCCAACTGAAAACATAGGAGAAAGAGAGAGAGAGGCAATTAATTTAGGTAGCTAGCTATAGCCTATAATGTTGCAAATAATAGTCATACATGGTGGGCTCAATCTCATAAATGATCTCTTCTCCTCTCTCTCTCTCAGTGTATTCTTGGGAACCGTTAAAATATAAATGCCGGCACGATGTCGGGGGTGGTGATGATTAAGCTGTGCCCCCACGAGTGTGGGCTAGCTGTCCCACGTGTTCCCCCTTCCCCTCCAATTATGACCTCGCTACCCGACAAATTACCCTCTCATCATGCAGATCCAGTGGCATTTTTGTAAATCTCTCCTACTATGCATTCTTGTACTGCTGCTGCTGCTGCTACTACTACGATACTCTTTTTAATTAGCTACAATATTATTTATTTGCGGCTAAACTCGAAAGGGATCGCGAGAAAATGACCGAACAAATTTTAATATTCACTCCGTACGAGGCTGCTCCGCTCCCCCCATGTGACTCGCACGTGTCCCCGGCCCCTCTTCGTTTAGCTATCCTTCTCCGAGCGCAACGGGGTCCATATGTTCATGATAAGGTACATGATTTTTTTCTCTACTTATAAAATACGAAATAAATATATAATATGAATAACTTTGAGTAATCTTGTAAATTTGGAGAATTCTGAGGGGATTATTAGAATAATTAACTTGTAAATAAATTAGGTACCCGTGGCCACGTGGAGAGGACGTGGAGGGCCGGGCAACACCAGCGCGAGTACAGCGAGGCACAGTGGTACGAGCAACCCCGCACGTGCGCACTCACCACTCCGTCCCCGGTCAAACCACATTCCCACGGTCAGCGTTCCCACCACGAAAAATAAAATCATTTCCCCATTATTATACTACGCTCCCCTCCCTTCCCTTTTCCGCGTGGTTTCCTCAAAATAATCCCACAAAATCTCCTCGCCTACGTGGCCGCATGTGTGCGCTCGGTCGCGTTATCCACCGCCCGATTGGCGCGTACGGTTCAGATCCGACCCGCTCGTTCTGTGCCGCGTTGGGATGTGGGGCGCACGCGCGCGCGCGGGAAAAAGATTAGCCTCGTCGCACGTGTCGAGTGGGTCCCCCCCTCCCGAGGGAGAGTTTTCTGGTGTGTTTGTTCCCACGTGGGAGCTCTTTTTATTTATTTATTTTTACTTTTCCCGGAACCCACGCTAGTTGGCCGCGGGAATCCAATGCGCAGGTTACTGTTTTGGCTCGCACGTTGGTCGTACGGATCTACTGTAAGATTGCTAAACTATTGCATGCGCCCGGTGCACCAATCAACCGCTCATCATCATGTTTATTTTTATTTTTGATCTCCACAGTCCAACCATCTCTCTTCAATATTACTAATACTTACTTTCTAAAATAGACGAGAGTAGAATCTGAACTCAAATAATATTAAAGTTTTTATTACTGAAAATTAGATTATATTATTAGTTTTCTCTATTTAAAATTTGCATGTTGGGTATGTGTAGAAATTATTCTCATATCTGGCTAATCATTATTCAAACTATTTATATTTTTTTTGTGAAAAAAGAAACTCATTACTCAAACCTAAGCCTTACAGTCGCTTCTGAGTGTTTAATTAATAAAATAGTACATTTTTTTAGTTTAACTTGATGGTCATTAGGAATTAGTTTGGATTCCCACACGTGCTTCCTCAATTTGGAACCATTTTTTTAATGATGTTGTTGTTAAAAGCGCCTATGAGTTGCCTTTTAATTATTTTCAAATTTTTATAACCTGTTTAGATTTCATTTAATATGGTAATCATTTTAATATATATATATATATATATATATATATATATATATATATATATATATATATATATATATATATATATATATATATATATATATATATATATATATATATATATATATATATATATAGAGAGAGAGAGAGAGAGAGAGAGAGAGAGAGAGAGAGTAGAACTTATATACTTTTAAAAGTATAGTCAATTTATACTTGTGAATTTTTTATTATTGAATTTGTATTGAGATTTGTGCTATTGTAAAGTCAACTAAAGAGACAGAAAAAAAAATAAAAATTATAAATTTCAATATAAATTCAATAATAAAAAATTCGCAAGCATGGATGAACTTGTGCTTTTAAAAAAATTAAGCTCTACTCTCTCTCTTTCTCTCTCTCTCTCCATATATATATATATATAGAGTCCGGCTACTGTACGTGCTTGTACAAGCACCAAGCAATTGGTGCTTGTAAGTTTTCTACCGTTAGATCTAATACTTTGATTAATTCTACTACTTAGATCATACTATTTCACCAACCACCCACTAAACCCAAGAGGCCCACCATCATCCTAACCGCACATTCTTACATCCAATGGTTAAAAACTCACAAGCACAAATAACTTTATACATTTACAAGCATAGGAGCTCAATTATATATATATATATATATATATATATGCAATATCTACTTTTTTTTTTATTCAATATATAGACATATAACTTGTTTGGAATTAACTTCTTTAATTAATAGGGTAATCATGCATGTAATTGAAGTAATATATGTATACTTTTCCTTATCGCTTTTACCACTATAATTCACCTAATTATTCTCTAGCACATAATTAACTGCAGATGCATCACATGCTTATCATATAATACCATATTATGTTAATTAGCAAGATGAGGTAAAGAAAAAAATAATAATAAAACCACAATATTTTGTGGTCATAATTAATTAGCATATATAATTTATTCTATATGCTATTATTGGAAGGAAAATGCTACTTGTACACCCCGATTTGGGGTGTACATCACACACCCCACCCATCCAATAGGTGGGGTGTCAGTTCACAATTTGTGAAGTGACCCCCCATCCTTAGATTGGTGGGTGTAAGATGTACACCCCCTTTGGGGGTGTACATATAGCATTGCTCTTATTGGAATCAAGAAGAACTATTTTTTTAGAGGAGTGCTACATGTACACCCCAAATATTTGGGGTGTACATCCTACACCCACCCTATCTTGGGGTGGGTATTCCTCCACTCGTCCATCGATGGGACAAGTGGAATTCATCCCACCCCAGGATGGGGTGGGTGTAAGATGTACACCCCAACTGGGATGTACATCTAGCATTTTCCATTTTTTTAATGTCCTCTGGAACTCAACTCAGCTTTTAGCCTGATTAATTTTGTTTTATCACCTGTGTAATTTCAATTTCAAAACAAGAGTTTTTGTCCTCATACTATCACTAGTTTGATATTTCTTTTTATATATAAGAATGTTGGATTATATAAAATCATATTTCGAATTGGTATCACGGTACTCAACTCCGCGATGGGTTGAATATGTTGGACTTGATCATAATTAATTTGATATAATCTTGTTCCTAAAGATTAGAAATGATTTAGAAATATTTTTTTAAAAAAAATTAAGAGAAGATCGACGACTAGAAGTGAATCGGAGACTCGGATAGATGGTGGAGATCATTTCTTATTATAATTAGGTTTTCGAGTTATATTAACTCTTGTGATTTATCTTTCTTTTTTGAGAACTTCATTGACAAAAACTTAATTAAGAGGAAAAATGTGAAGAGCATTCGTGAGAGAGTTTCTTATAATCTAATTTTACTTCTTATACTTCTGTGTCGTGAATTAATCGAATAACGCATTGAGGTGGTCTTTCCTGTGGATGTAGGTTGACACATTATTTACCAAACCACGTAAATTTTGTGTCCTTATATTTTTTTGTTCGTTTTATTTGTTTAGTTATTCTTATGCTTATTTTTTACGATCGTTTTTATTTATTGTCACTTACGAAAGTTTCTGTTTTCGCTGCGCTCTGTGTGCTGTGCGGATTCATATGTGCTCGGTAATCCACGGCCGATTCCCCCTTCAAAGAATCTGCAATTAAATTAGATTAAAAGGTATGAAAAATTATTACACATTCCATTTATAACCTGGCTGTTTGATGTGGCATGTATACACAGTTAGGGTGTGTCAATTGCACATTTGATTGGCTAAATATTAATATATCACTGATGTAAATCAAGGTGATGAAATAGTATTGTGATTGATGATATACTAATAATTATAATATCATAATACTTTCATACCAATAATGCATTAAAATTTAGTTAATTAAATTAAATTATTAAATTTGATTATAATTATTTTGAAAGTTTAAGCTAGAAATTATAATAAGTTAATATTTAAGGACTAAAGCAACGAGGGCTCTCAATTATGCATCGTTAAAAAATCTCAATCCGTAGTTATGTGCCATTTTTATCTTTATCCAATGATTTTAATTCCTTGTAGGATTTTTTTTAGAAAAAATCTTTAGTATTAAAGAACATCAAACAAATTATTGCATTAAAGCGAAACTAACATGCAGCAATACACACTACAATAAAATTATGTAATAACGATATTTTTAAATATTTCTAAAATCTGGAAAAAGTGCCGCCGGTAAAAATATCGATATTTATTATCAGTGTCGCTATATGTGTCGTCGCTATATTTGAAGCTTTTGTTACGGCAGATAAGATATTGAAATAAGATTTTACAATCCAAAAGCAGAAAAGTCTAGTTTGACGCTTCTGATTTTACTTCCACACTCAAACACTTGAGGAATTACCTTAAAAGAAAGAAAGAAAAAAAAAAAATCCATGTATAGAATTACCTTGAAATTGTTAACTAACATTAAGAAGATGATGAATAAGAACAATGCATGCATGCAGTACCTTGATGGTTACTAAACTGTGAATTAATTAGGAACTTCCCTTGCCCAAACATAAGAGGATCATAAACACCAAAGAAGGGCCCAATCGAGGAGATTGAAACAATGGGATCAGGTTGATCACCTAATAAAATTCACAATTATATCATCTTGGAGACCAAAAAATTATGAACACAAAGAGTACAGTTCATCAAACAAAAATCAAATTCAAATATGGTTTGAGTATTGTAACCATAAAAGTAGTTGCCAGGAGGGACAAGGCACCAAATATGACCATCCACAGAAAATCTGCAGTTCTCTCTTTAAACGGCCCCCTTTTCAAGAAGAACAATTAAATTTATTTTGTCAGGATTTTATTATATTGCAGGTGCGGTGTGCGAATGTACGAATGCACTGCGTGTATCTGCAGTAGTCAAGATGGATAATACATTTTTGGATTAGTTTCATACATTTTTTGCCATTTATTTTTCAAATAACAAGCTTGATGTCGAAGTAGCGCATATCGATCAAAGTTTTAAACCTGTCCCCAACCCAACTATTGGCTAGAAACCTAACCCAGATCTAAACTTGGCTCGATTTCAATTTTTCCTCGCCCAATCATTCATACTACTAGTTAATTATACATGATGTGAATAACATTTTAAAGTTTTATTGTAAGTGACAAAATATTTGATAATTGATATTTGAATTTTCAAGTTTAAAATTTAATTATTTTATAATTTTAGCTGTGGCCAAAATTTGAAAGCATTAAAAAAAAATAAACATAATAAGTATGCAGTGTACATATACAGTACCGTACAACATTATGACGCGAATGCCAAAATACACAGAAAATGGGCCGACAAAGAAGAAGTTTGTAAGGAGCCTCCAAACCTGGCGGGGAAAAAAAAAAAAAAAAAAAAAAATAGTACCCAAAAAAAAAACGTTAAGATTCTCCAAATGTAAACCTAGCACAATTGTTAACCGTAGAAAGTGACGATAAAATCAAACCAAAAATTGTTAATGATAAAAAAGTACCGTAAATATAGTTAAATAATAAATAATTTTTGCTCCATCAATATCGTTATCCAAAAAAAATAATATTAGCACTATGGTTCGAGATGTGGGCGAAGTATCTGAAATTGTTTGAAAATAAATTTATAGGAGAGCAAAATAAAATTAGCATCGAATAACCGAAAAAAGTAGGCGGTGGGGGTCACAAGGAAGAGATCTATAGTACCTGAAAATTGACACTAAAAATTTAGATTAACTCCATCAAATGTGATCAAATTTAGGTGATGAATAATAACTAGATAGTAAATCTATCTCTCAATATTGAAAATAGTTTAGTTAAAAGATCGCGCGCAAGATGAAAGATAATTAAGACAAAAATTGTAGGGAAAGACAAACAAATAGAAAGATAAAAAATCAACTATTAAGACAACAAATCATGCCATAATTTCATAAAAGAGTTAGCATATAAAACAAACAAACAGAAAGATAATTAATCAAAATCAAAATAAGTTCAATTGCATCGACTCTAATCGGTCACTGTGTGAGAATTCGGAAACAAAGTAATGCATATTTGATACGAAAATTTAATAAATCGTTTTCAATATCAAGCAGATCCTAAGTGATCACAAGTATTGTACAGTATTTTAATAACAATATGCGATAAATCAATCGAAAACTCCATTAGTTTAAGATTCTTCTCATTTTACATGTAGCCCAATTGCTTTTTTGGCAAGCTCAGGCAACTTTTACTAAAACTCATAAGAACTGGTTCATTAATTTAATCAGACTAGTTCAACTGTTTATTTGAAAAACAATGATTTTTTGAGAAAAAGATAATATGCTATCCGTTTCGAACTCAGGTCACGGATATCAACCACCAACTCTTTTGCCACTTGCACTAGAAACAATTGATTACTTTTGAGTTTGTTGGTTCTTAAAAAGCTACAACTTGCGCATATTTTAAATTCGTCCTACTGAAATACTCTTGATATTAAACATTAGACATTCAAAAAATAAAAATAAACAATAAATAATATTTCTCTGTTTCCACTACAACTCATTTTAATGAAGATTCTGCGCTGGGCATGTAGAGTAGTTGATAGTAGACCTGTACAAATTAGTTGGGCTCTGATGGGCCGAGTTTTTCCCCATTCAAAGTTCAAGTGCATTAAATATCAAAAGCCTGCTTGCAGCCCATGTACCTAATATTTTGGCGAGAAATACAGTGCGCTATTCAGTTTGCTTGTTTTTTTTTAAAAAAAATAAATTTAATTAAAAATATGAAGTAATTAGATTTTAAACTTTAAATTTTGTTATATGTGATAGTGACGGTCGGTAATATATTACTTTATTAGTTTGGAAATTGCATTGACTTTTTAGTGCCCGTTTAGTTTAGAATATGTGATATTTTGATGGGCAATGCTAGGTGTACACCCATAAGGGGTGTACATCCTACACTCCATTTCATTTTGGGATGGATATATTTTTACTCGTCACATCGAGTGACGAATGGAATGCACTCCACCTCAGGATGAGGTGGGATGTAGGATGTACACTCCTTATGAAATGTACATTTATATATACCCTATTTTGATTATCTTCATATTTTTTTAGTACAAATATTTAAATAATAATCGTGAATTTTAAGTCGGAAAGTTATGGAAAGTTGTGGCAAAGAAATGAGGTTACCGTGAATTCCCAACTAATAAAACGTTGTGGTAAAGAAACAAGGTTACCGTGTATTCCCAACTAACAAGAAAATTATTATATTATAATTGGTGGAAAGACTTTATCATTCTAAAAAATTATAAATACATAAATTATTAATAAAAATATATAAGTTCATAACGGTCCTCAAATCAAGTTGACCGTAAGTTCATAATAAATATTTCTTTCTAATTATAAAATAAATAATACTATCTGTACATTCATTTTTATATGTACATTTTATATTTCATCCATCTAAAAGTAGAATGTAGTCTACTAGTCATTTCGAAGTGACCAATAAATTTTACTTTATCATAAAATAAATAGAATTTAAAATATACACATATTTTAGAATGTACATATAGTATTTATCTTATAGAATATACAATCTAAATTTTCCTCATTAATTAGTTATCATTAAAGTGTGGTAGCTGAACTTCATATATTAATATTAGTATATTAAAAATCTATAAAATCTGAAAACTCAAATTATGAATTTATGATGTTAAACTGATATTGATATTATTGACGCGTACGTTGTGTCCAATCTGGCCACATCCATTCCCCAGTGCTAGAAATTGCAACCTTATTTCCTGAGATAATGACACACAAGATTAGACTGCTGAGATGTAATGCTGAACTTCACGTTATCTTTACACATAAATTCGATCCAAAGGGCCCGTTTGGATGTGGGCTAGAACCGAAAATAGCAGGTTTATCCTCTTTATTCTACCAAACGTATCTGAAACCATCTGGTATTGCTTATCCCAGAACAACTAGAATAAGCTGGAACAACCGTTCTTACCCATTATTTTATAATTTTTTTTTTTTACCAAACTACCCCTCCTCCCCTCCTTTCTCTCTTCCCAATACACTCTCATCATCACAAATCCCTCTCTCTCCTCTCTCTCTTTTCCTTATTCCCAATACACTCTCATCATCACAAATCCCTCTCTCTCCTCTCTCTCTCTTTATCACATATTAACTCTTGAGGGCAAAAAGGTAATTTACCCAACTTATTCTCTTTATTCCTCCTATTCCTCATTATTAAACCAAACACAAAATCTCTTATTCCCGGAACCATCCCAAACGTTTTTTCGTTCTAGTTCCGTACTTTATACTTATCCCCGGTTTAGCTACTTCTATCTTAACCCGATTCCAAACGCAGCCAAAAAGTAAATATTCGAACAATGAGAAATGTTTTGCTCCCTAAACATAATAAATGAAATATTTTTTTTTTACATTATGATAATTAGTCAATTAAAAATAAATAAAAAATGATATTTTGATAAAAGTTTAGCAGTATTAGGAAACAAATAGCTACAAAATACTATTATATTTCTTATGAATATTATTAATGCTTCGGGTGGGTCGAGCGGTAGGGAGAGGTTAGGCTCCGACTTGGGGGAGGTGCCAAGCTGGCGGGGAGGTCTTGGAGGCCTCGGAGGGGGTGTGTGAACTCGGGTCGGTCTGAGAGATGGGTGTGTGCGGCGGGGTGTAGGGCGGGGATATGCGGCGGAGAGCGAGGAAGTGATGGCTTCTGACGGCGTGGTGAGAGGCGGGCCGGGGTGTGGGGGTAGGGGAGCTAGGCGCTGTTCTCGTCTAGCGAAGGGCGGAAAAAAGCATGCGTTGGTCAAAGTTATTGCCCGTAAAGCCTTGTTGAGAGAATGAGCGGCTAAGAGCACTTACAAGAAGCAGTTGCCGTCTGTGGTGGTGGTGGGAGGGTCTGGGGAGTGGGATGGAGCGGAATCGCTCGCGGCCATTAAGGTCAAGATTAGAAGCGCCAAGTGCGGGGTTGCTCCGACAGCGCAGAAGGAGGAAGTGTTCTTGGGGTTCTTGGAAGTGGCTTAGTGAGGTCTTAGGGTGTCGAAGGAGGGGTGTGGGTGTATCTTTTCTTATGTTTAATTTATATAGTTGGAATGTTAAGGGTTTTAATGACCAGTGTAAGACGGCTTTAGTTAAATTTGGCCTTTCCTCTTCTAGGAAGGCGGTGTATTGCTTGCAAGAAACTAAAGTGGAATCTATTTCCAACTCTTTCATGCGCTCGTTTGCTGGTTCGCACGTGGACAAGTGCCAATTCTTGAAATCCCCGTGGGCATCGGGGGGCCTTGTTACTTGCTGGAGCTCAAGAGATTTCTCGTGCTCTGAAGTTATGGTTTAACGTTTTTCTCTAACTGTACGGTTAAAGCACGCCCTGTGACACCCCCGGAATTTGGATTAGTCCTCTATATAAATGATATAATAAGACTAAATCTCTAACCCGGCTATAGCATTTTGGATGGTAGCAAGATCCAAGAGGAACATGAGAGTTAAGCGTGCTAGAGCTAGAGTAGTTCTAGGATGGGTGACCCCCTGGGAAGTGGGGCGTCACACGCTCCCACCGGCACTCTTTTCTATCTTACTAACGTCTATGGCCCACCTTCATGGAAAGAGAAAAAGGAATTTTGTGCCGAACTGGAGCAGCTTAAAGGGGATTGTAAGGGTCTGTGGTTTTTGTGTGGGGATTTTAATTTGACGAGAGAGTTGCATGAGAGGAAAGGGAGGAACTGATGCGGTAAACTAATGTCCATGTTCTCGGATCTCTTAATTAAGCTAGAGCTAATTGACTTGCCGATGGGCAACCAATGCTACACGTGGTCCAATATGCAGAGTACGCCAATGTTAGCCAAACTGGATCTATTCCTTATCTCTACCGAGTGGGATCAAGCCTTCCCTCTTTCGAAGGTGGTTGCACTTCCCCATGTTACTTCCGATCACTCCCCAATTCTGCTTTCAGTGTGGGCAGAGATGCCACCGCGCAGGTTTAGATTCGAGGATGCATGGCTTTTGCGTGAGGACTTCAACGCTAGGATGGCCGGATGGTGGGCCGAAGTGCATGGGCCTAAGTCGAGTATTCTTGCCTTTACAGCCAAACTGAGGCACTACAGGAGAATGGTCAAAGAATGGTGCTAATCTAATTTCCACAACATCTCTAAGGCTAAGAGGGATATTTCAGCAGAGATTATGGCGCTAGATTTACTCGACGAAACCGGTAACCTATCAACCTCGCGGCAGGAGAGGCGGACCTTATTTAAACAGCAGTTGTCGTCGATTGTGGCGGAGGAGGAGGTGTTGTGGAGAACTAGAGCAAAGCAACACTGGCTTAGAGAAGAAGATGATAATACCAGTTTTTTCCACGCGGTTGCCAATGGGAGAAGACGGAGGAATTCAATCGAGGTGATCGAGGACCAGGGGCCCCGAAGTTGCAGGGAGACAGAGAAAAGAGAGTACTTTTTACAGAAATTCCAGAAGTTGTTTGCGCCGAGCGAAGCGAGGAGGGAGGCATTCGGCGATTGGGTTGAGGTTTTCGGTAGTAACCAGCTGATAAGTGATGAACAGCTTACGACCCCCTTTAGTAAGGAGGAGATTAAAAGAGCCGCGTTCCAACTCGGAGGGGACAAGGCACCGGGGCCGGACGACTTTAATCTTAGGTTTTATCAAAAGTTATGGGTGATCATTTAGGAAAATATTTTCAGTATCTTCGAGGATTTATACAACGGGAAACTGAATACTGAGCCGATTGACTATTCCTTCATTACCTTACTGCGCAAGAAAGAAGGGGCTAAAGCAGCAAGCGACTTCATGTCAATTAGCCTGCTAAACGGAATTTAGAAGATTATCTTCAATGTCCTAGCAGATAGGCTCACTAAAGTTTTGGACGTTATCATTTCTCAGTCTCAGGCCACATTCCTTAAGGGGAGATCGATCTTAGATACTTTTGTCACGGCTAGCGAAATTGTTAATTGGGGGATGAGAACGAGGTAAGAGTATGTCGACATTAAAGTGGACTTTGAGAAAGCATATAATATGGTCAACTGGGGGTTTCTGCGTAAGGTTTTGACCTGGCTTGGGGCGAACCAAAGGTGGAGCGACTGGATTGATCAATGTATAGCCAATGCCAAGATTGCAATTCTCGTAAACGGGATCCCCACCAAGTGGATCAAAACGCAAAGAGGCTTGAGGCAGGGTGACCTTTTATCCACTTTTCTGTTCCTTCTTGTGGCGGAAGGACTCGTGCGTATGATGGCATTGGTGGTTCGAAATAATTTGTTAAGTGTAGTGGGGCCGTCGGAGGAGTGCAAAGTTTTCATTTTACCATATGCGGACTGTAATGTACCAGATTTATGGTATATAAATAATATAAATAAAAATGGTATGAAATACTATTTTTATTGAATTCGGAGAAAAGTGAGTTGTAGTTGAGAATTTGAAGTTTCAAATTCTAAAGCTTAAGTTCGCCGATTTCTGCGAAGTGGAGAAACTCAGCAAAAATACTTGTAACACATTTCAAATGTAATTACAAGTGAGTCGTAAGTATTTCGAATCGACGCAAAGGCCGTTGAGTCGAAAAGTGAGTTGTAGTTTAGAATTTGGAGTTTCAAATTCAAAGGCTTAAGTTCGCCGATTTCTGCGAAGTGGCGAAACTCAGCAAAAATACTTGTAACACATTTCAAAATGTAATTACAAGTGAGTCGTAAGTATTTCGAATCGATGCAAAGGCCGTTGAGTCGAAAAGTGAGTTGTAGTTGAGAATTTGGAGTTTCAAATTCAAAGGCTTAAGTTCGCCGATTTCTGGAAAGTGGCGAAACTCAGCAAAAATACTTGTAACACATTTCAAATGTAATTACAAGTGGGTTGGAAGCATTTCGAATCGATGAAAAAGCCGTTGAGTCGAAAAGCGAGTTGTAGTTGAAAGTCAAAGCTTCAAGCTTGTAAAATTTAAGCCCACGTTCGCCGAATTCGCAAAATGGCGAAATGCGGCGAGAAGACTTGTAACATGTTTTAAATATGATTACAGTCGAGTTCGGTGCGTTTCGGGCTGACGCAAAGGGCATCGGGTCGAAAAGTGACTTGAACCCCGAGGACTTAGCAAATTCTGAAATTTCTGAAATTTGTGATCACGAAGCATTTTCGGAGCCTTGTTTCGGAGACTTAGATTGGCCCAAAAATTTAAAAGAAATCGTGAGGTGTCTCACAAAAGTTTTCTGAGTAAGAAGGGTGAAAAACCTAGGTGAGCGATTAAGGAAAAATTGGAGAACGAAGCGAAGAAAAATGCTTCGTGAATTCTGAAACTGCAGTTTTTGACAGTGCAGTTGATCGCGAAGCTTTTTCGGGGCTCTCTTTCGAGAGCTTAGAGTAGTCTAAAAATTTAAACAAAATCATGGGAAGTTTAAGAAAAATTTGTAGAATAAAGGGGAGAAGAAAAATTTCGATTTCGATTTTTCAGTTGACGTAAAAATGCGGAGGAAGAAGTGTACCCGAAATTGCTCACTGCAGGGTGAAAACTGCAGAATTGGAGGGCAATTTAGAGAAAATGGGTAAGCTGGGGGCATTTTAGTAAATTTGCTTTTTCCCCCAACCACCCCTGCAGAGAATTAAATGCTCTCTCTCTCTCTCTCCCTCTTAGTTACACTCTCTCTCTCCCTCTTTTCTGCTGGAGCAGGAACGCAAGAAGAAGAGAAAGAAGAAGAGAAGGAAGAAAAAGAAGAAGAGAAGAAAGGAAAAAGAAAAGAAAATGAAGAAAAGAAGAATTTAATTTTCTTCTTTTCTTTTCTTCAATGAGCAAAACTCCATTCCATCTCCTCTTTTGGTCATAGAACTCTCAAAAGAGGTGAGTAGAAAACCCTAGAATCTAAATTTCTATGGTCTCTTTTGGATTCAAAAGAGATAAAAATTAATTTAAACTAGGCTTTCTCTACTTAAAGGTTTCTAGTAAATCTTTTTGTGAACCCTTTGGAGCCTTCCAAAGAGAAGCTTCAACTTCTTTTTCACATCTCTTTTGAGCAAGAGAAATCAAAAGAGATAAGTAGAATGATTTGGGGATTCATTTTGTAAGCTTTTTTTTGGGTCCAAAAGTGTGGAAAAATACCACAATGAAGCTTTTTCCCCATTGATAGGTTTTCCACTAAGTTAAAGAGATCAAAACTTCTCTTTACATGGAAGACATAGGAAAATATAGAGTTTCTCTTTATGCAACTCTTATGGGATTTAAAATGGCAAGGAGATAATTTCCTTCATGGTTATATCATATTTAGGGTTCTCTTTTTGAAGATCAAAATATTAATGAGGTCAAAATATCCCTATTACAAGAGTATGTTAGGAAGGGACTTTTACCACTCTAATTTTTTATTGGTCAAAATGAACCTATAGAAAGAAATAAGGTAGAACCTAAGGTTCTCTTTTATAATTTTTAGGTAATTAGTGAATCATGGAAAGTAATTGCTTCATGATTTTCCTTTCATTTTAGGGAAACCTTGGAGATCAAGAGAGCAAATTTTGGCCTCCTTCAAAAACAACGCGAAACATCGAGGTGGGGGATTCTTCCGAAAATGGGTGATCTCTCTCCTTTGTCCTTTGTTTTTCTGACCTAGAAGCATGCTAGTAAGCATGTAGGGTGTTAGGGTCAAGAATGAGAATGAATAGGGTTTAGCCCTAAAAGCAGTTATATTAAACCTATTGTAGGTTAAGTGTGCATTAGTATAAATAGCAAAGGATAAATATGAGAATGATCATGTTAGGGTATAACCCTAAGAATCATGTAAAAGTATAAGAGAAATGCATGATGGTTGTAAGACCTAGGAGAAAACAAGGACAAGTGAATGGATGCAAAATTAGGAGAAAACCTAGATTAAGGGTTTAACGAGTGGCATGATAACCTAGGATTTAAACCTAGATGAACGAGTGACATCGTCTTAGGGAATAACCTAAGGTGGATTATAGAGTGTTCAACATAGCGTCAAATGTACTCTAGGTTATGTGGAGAAGAGCAAACATAGAGTCAAGGGTACTCTAAGCTAAAGGAAAAATGTAATTAGAGATGATAAACTCTAAGCAAAAGGGGATGGAATTAGAGTTATCAAACCTTAAGCTAAGGTGAAAAATGGAAAATAGAGTTAATAAACTCCAAGTCAATTGAAATTGAATGTAACTAGTGTCTTTATGACATAGTGTAACCTTGAGGGTAATTACGACATAAGGTTGTAAATTGAGAACAAGTAAGTAAAGAAAAGTATAAAATGGACTAAGGAGCTAAAGAAATTGCCAAGTGACAAGACATAATGTAAATGCAAATGAACAAGAAGTTCAAATCTAAATTGGTGTTAGAGACACCCAAGCTATCCCAGAGTAAAGAACTTAGGATAAAAGAGAAAAGTAAAAGAAAAAAGTATTGAGGCACAAATGCTAACGGGAGGGTTGAGCATATGTCACTCCCGGGTAGATGAGTGCCAAGGTGCTTTAAACTCATCTGAAACCAAACTGTAAAGAAAATGCTTAAGAGCAAAGAAGCTAAAGGCTTGATTGAAACAAAAGAAGATAATGCTTAAAGAAAGGTAAAAAGGAAAAATAAAGTACATTGGGCCGAGCACTACGGGAGGCGGTGCTACAACCTGTTCTTGTTTGATTGGGGTTGTAGGCATCCGTCTTTTGGAACCCTCGGACCCGGTAAATGTAAGCTGTAAAAGAAAAGCCTAAATGGCTAACGGGAGGGTTGAGCATATGTCACTCCCAAGTGAATTAAAGGATTAAAGGCAAGTTGCCATCGGGAGGGTTGAGCATATTTCACTCCCAAGGGGAAGTGTGTGAGCAAGACTTAGCTTCCCAAGTGAAAAGCAAGTAAAGAGTTAAAAGCTAAATGAAAAGAAAAGAGAATACAGAGTGGCCTATGTGGCCGGGTTAGCGTAACCCCTTTTATAGCGGCATAGTGGCCGAGCTTTTGGGTAGTAGCCAGAGTGGCAAGTTTTGGTAGCAATGAGACAAGGAGTATACACCAATAGTGTAGAGTTATTCATACATGTTATGATCATGTTAGTTGGCATCTGCAGTTATTTTTAGCATAGATTATCTTGCTATCTTGCTTCCATTGGACCAAGTGGTGTAGAACATTCTTTCTCGGTGGTTGAACCCACTGGGAACTTTAAGTAGTTCTCACACCCTTGGGTGACCATTTTTTCAGGTACATCGAGCGAGGCACGCGACAGGGGCAAGGGCCCAGCAGAGTAGCGACCTAGCAGTCTAGAGTCGCCAGCACCATTTTGGAGTTTTTTATTTCTTGAGCGAAACTTGTATGTGAGGAACGATGTAAACTTTAATGTTTTAAGTTTCATTTGGAAAAAAAAAGAAGTTGTAATTTTTATATAGTAGTTGTATGTTAAAGAGAGTTGTAACATAAGTAAAGTTTTATTTTTTTCGCTCAAGTATTGTACTTTCATTTTCTTCTAACTATTCGTTTGGATGAATGGAAGTTTTTAAATTCATAGTTTAGTACTCTGATTGATTTCTCTTCCGCTACACTAAACTGTGATGGTTGGAATAAACCGTTCCTTTTGGGTCTTGAAAGGTCATGCCCGATTGGCGGGTCTGTTAGCGCGCCCGAACTGTCCAAACTGGCGGGCTCGGGGTGTGACACGGACGACACCATCTTCTTCTGCAATGCCAAGGCGAGGGAAATGCGTAATCTTAAGTTCGTTTAGCAATTGTTTGAGTGGGCCTCAGTCCTGAAGATAAATAGGAGTAAGACGGAGCTTCTGTACCTGGGGAATAGGGAGACTAGGGGCGTGAGGCTTGCGAGGTTAATCGGGTGTAAGTTGGGTAAATTTTCGATCAAATACTTAGGCATGCAGCTATCTAACGGAATGGTTAGAAAGGAGGACTGGAGATCTATCATCAACAAGTTCGAGAATCAGATTGAAGGGTGGCAGGCAAAGCAGCTTTCACAGGGGGGCCGAATAATTTTGGTTAACTCGGTTCTGGCCAACGTGCCACTTTATTTCCTCTCCGTCTTCAGGGCGTGGAAATGGGTCATTAATCGTCTGGAAGCTCTCAGGCGGGCTTTCTTCTGGAAGAGGAGGACGATGGTCAAGGGTGGGGACTGCTTGGTTCAGTGGAAACAGGTGTGTCGAAGTAGGAAAGATGGTGGACTGGAGGTGCGCGACCTGGGTGATATGAATGCAGCCTTACTGTCGAAATGGTGGTGAAAACTGTTGACTGGGGGGATCTTTTTGTTGGACAAGTTAATTCTCGAGTTTCATTATATCAGAATGAGACCGCTTCGGGAAGGGGCTTCGTTTGCTCCCTACTCGGAGTGGTGGGAAAGTGTTAAGGGGACTAAGGAGGTGTTCAGGTGTGGGACCGAATATGCGTTGGGAGATAAGAGAAAAGTGGAGTTGTGGCTGGACAAATGGGGGGGGGGGGGGGGGAATGACTCCCCTCTGTTCTCAATTCCTGAGCATTTTTTCGGATGTGGTTAATAAAAATTGCAAGGTTTTCGAGAGCTACGGAAGCGGGGGTTGGAGGTGGAGGAAGATCCTGAAGGGGATACTATTAAAGAACCAAAGGGAGTGTTCTGCGGTTCGGGATTTTAAAGCGCTGCTGTCGAACATAAGCGCCGATACTGGTCTTGATGTAATTTCGTGGAGATGGTCCAACTCGGGGAGTTTTTTTGTTAAGTCAGTGTACAACTTTCTACAGGATAGGAGCATTAAAGTCGTTTTTTTCGATCGACTGTGGAGCACCAAAGCATCGCTAAAAGTTAAGATTTTCGTTTGAGCGGCCTTGAAGCGCAGGATTCTGACGGTAGACAACCTGATTAAGAGGGGGTGGCGCGGAGAGGCCAATTGTGTCTTATGCAGTGAGGCGTTGGAGACTACCGACCACGTTCTAATCGAGTGTGTCGGGGCTAAAGCTTTGCTAGGAGCTTTATTGCTTAATAAACAGTTTATCCGTCTATGCAATTCAGTGTCATTACTGTGGGAGCATGTTAGTAGTATAAAGGGGAGCAGAGAAAGATTGGAATGCGCGGTCGTAGTTGCATCTTGGTGGACGATCTGGTTGAAGAGAAATAGAAGAATCTTCAATAATAGAAGAGATAACTAGAGGCAACTGCGAGAGAGGGTGCGGGATCTTTATTGTTCTTGGGTCGAGTGGTGTGTCTAGTTCTTGGGATCTCTATTGTTCTTAGGATTTTTTTTTTTTTTTTTTTTTTTTTTTTTTTTTTTTTTTTTTTTTTTTTTTTTTTTTTTTTTTTTTTTGAGGTCCGGTTGTCTCACATGGATGCTTAGTTAAAGGTCCTTTGAATGAAGCGGTAGCAAGCTACTTTTTCTCGAAAAAAAGAAGAAGATATGTATGGAGTTCAATTATTATATTTGTATAAGTATGATCGTTTTCTTCGTATTTATAAATCATTTTCGTTAATAAAACCTTCGAATCAACAATTTCTATTATTAAATATAATTTATAATATTTAAAATTTTTAAAAATAAATTTTTTAATTTTTTAATATTATTTACTTTACGATCAAAATATATCAAAATTAATATTTTTTAACAAGCGATGTGGTATGCTTACTAGTTTGACGATGTAAAAAATTCAAAATCAGTTAAGTTTTTGATTAAAAATTCTATTTACTATTTAAATAAAAAAAATCAGTAACTTTAATATTAAGTTAAATAATTTAATTCTCTATTTTTAGAATATCCTTCTATTTTAGCTATTCATTTTATACCTACTTGATGGACGTTATTATTATTTCAAAAAAATTTAAAAATTATTTTAATTTTTTTAAAAATATTCTAAATTATATTTAAAATATGCATTATAAAAGATATATTAATATGTTAGCAGATGAAACATAAGATGTGGTGTAAATTTATTATAAAATTTGAGTATTGACGTCAACTCTCAAATTTATTATTTTTAAATTATTAGCAAGTTAATATATATTATTATATATGTATCATAGTTTACTTTTTCCCTGTATGAATTAATAATTTATAAAATAAAATTTGTGAAATCCTAATTTACTCATGTCCCTATTTGTTTATGAATTAGAATTTTAAGAAGAGGAGCATAGGATGTATCCAATGTCACAAAATTTTAAAATTGATTTGACATTAGATAAGGACATGAAAAGAATCAGAATATAGAATAATAGTTTTTTTTGGTTATTATATATAATGTCAATTTTTATAAAATAATAATAATAATAATTTTTACAATATATTTTAAGAGTGTTAAATAAATTTACTGAGATATTCACAAATTCAGGAGAGCAAGTTAATGGGGACCAAAAGCATGTCCCTTTCTTAATTTAATTTTTTTTTCAAGTGGACTGGGTACGGAAATAAATAAAATTTAATATGTATATAAAAAAAAATAAGTAAAATTTACTGATTTTCTAAAATTATGTTCTATAAATGAAACATGTTTGTACTGTGCTTCGTGGCAAATAAAAATACAATTGAGAAAATTTGCAAGTGATTTTCAATTAAATTGAATTCAGAATGAAAATATGTTGCCGCAATAAACTGTAAATGGACTAAAATTTGCCACGTTCATGTTTAATCCTACTCATATTTATATGTATATATATATAATATTCACAGCGACTATAAACCATGTGTTCACATAGGAACTTGAACCAAGATTTTTTTTTAGTACTATTGTAAAACTTTGTGACAAGTCCTCGTTTAAATTATGACCACTTCTTTAGTTTTTGTCCTATTATTATAAATTTATAACACAATTATGTATAGAGATCTAATTTTACTGAGGTAGATAAAGCTTCATTGGTGGAGATTTCACATCACATGTTATGAGGGACAAAATGTAATTAATGACAAGGGAAGAAAAGAATCTGACAACAGATAATTATTTAGAATAATTTATATTTTATCTGACAAAAATAATACCCAATTATTCAGGAAATAATTTTTTAGACAGAACTAGTTATTTCAGAAATAAGTATAAAATACGGAACTAATATAAAAAAATATTTGAAATAATTCTATGGATAAGAAATTTTGTGTTTGCTATAATAATAAGGAATAAGAAAAATAAAAAGCATTAGTTGTTTTAAATAACCTTTTTGCCCTCAAGTTTTATTATGTAATAATGAGGTGAGAGATGTTGCCACGAGAGACGTGGAAGGATATTTAAGAAAAAAGAAGAGGGAGGTTGTGAAGAGTGATAACAGTAATTCTCATTTATTCTAGTTGTACTGGAATAAAATATTCTCGTAGTTCCTAATGTGTTTGGAGGGATAAAAGAAATATCCTTCTTATCCTCAAATAATTTTAATACCAAACGTGCCTTTAGTATTTAGAAATCAAATTGTACTCCTCTTGTTTGGATAAAGATAACATGATTTACTGCAGGTGGAGTGATCTCCTTTCTCAAATTGGTTTCTTGTGCAAAACGTTTTAATTTTTTGGTGATTGAAACATCCCATCTTGGAGGGAAAATATTAAGAAAGAACCAAAATGGATTGAGGCAATAAGTAGGAAACTGCCACATTTGTTGAGCATGCCATCTATCAAGTCATGTAGAGGACATAAACTTTGTTGATGAGTTTTATCATGAGTTTAAAATTAAACAACTACTTTATTTTTTATTGCGAAACTTTTAAAGGAGGAAGCTAAGTCTTAAATAAATCACAAATTTAGAGATACAACAAATCATCTTGTAGATGGTAGAGGTAATTATAAAATTTAGTACCATCAGAAATTTCAAAATTGACTAAACTTAAAATTCTCAAATCATGATAAAATAAAAAGAAATTTTACAATTGCAGCAGGTAACTTGTCTGTTTTACAAAAAGATAAGAGAATTCAGAATAATTTGTTTGTTTGATGAGTGAGATTCCGTTCAAAAATCACTTTGTTCAAAAGAGATTTCCAGCAAATTGTTGAATCACTATTTTTCATTATTTTCTCTCTGTAAACTCGAGCTTAGTCCAAAACATATTTATGCAGGGCGTGTGCAATCAGAGTCGAGTAATAAATTCTCAATCTAAAACGAAATCAAATAAAGAAATAAAAAATGGGCACACAGTTTCATGCATTGGGGTCTCAGATTGTGAGGTGTGACCTAACAAATTGAAAATGCCCAAATTCAAACATCCAAACGCGGGACCAGCATTAGACGTTATTTATTTATGTATAATTATAAGGGATTAAATATCAATAATATTTAATATATAATTTAGAATTTAATGTATTGTGCTAACTGCTAACACATGCTTTGAAATATCGGATTAATAAACTACTATAATAATTTATTGTGTCTCACTCACATACACTCTCAATTAGTAGATTCTCAACGGTGGTTATCGGTTCAAAATCTACCATTAAGACACGTGGCAGGTCGCCATTTGCTTGGATTAACGATTATTTTTGCAAAGGAAAATGCTACTTGTACACCCGTAAGGGGTGTATATCTCACACCCCCACTCATCTAAGGGTGGGGTGTGATAAGGGATCACTTGATGTGACCCGTAAAAAATATCGCCACCATTAAAAAGGTGGAGATGTAAGATGTACACCCCTTCGGGGTGTACATGTAGCATTGCTCTTTTGCAAATTACACATCAATCACCTTGCCTAATGTAATTTAATACACCCAATTACCTTACGCCACGTGGAATCAATCCGTGGAACCCCGCGCCCGATATAACGGGATTAGCGCAAGTAGGCGAAACGCAAGAAAATGTTACACGACCTTTCCCCATCAAGGTCCGAAATCAGAATCGTTGAATCTCGAACTAACTGTCAATATACCTCGATCAGTACACAAGCATCGGGTATTTACTCCGCGGCGGAGAATAACCGTCCACGTACTTCGCCCCTCGCCATTTTTCCCAGCTCCTCCTTTTCACCCCTCCCCTCCCCTCCCACCCGTCTCTCTCTCTCTCTCTCTCACTCTCTCTCTCTCTTTCTCTTCTGACTCCGTACTCAGAGGTCGGTCGTATTTGCCCTTTCCTTTTCGATCACTGCGTCGTCTAGGGTTTCGCCGAGCTCTCCCTTCGCCTCCATGGAAGAAGGCCACCTCATCGACGCGGAGATCCACGGCTTTCTCACAGTATCAGGTACGCTCTTGTTTGTATCTTCGTTCGATTCGATTTGGGCGCTACGGTTTCATTTAGCGATTCTTTCTTTTCGTTCTAGGGTTCGAAATCTTGATCTTAATTTGTGCTGTTCGTGTCGTCGCTTTCGTTCTTTGATACCTCCTGTTCTTGTTTAACTCGTTGCTTCTGTTGAGTGGATGCTGATGCTGCTATTGCTGTAAATGTTGGATTGCGAGTAATTTCGAGTAGATGATGTTGTTCTTGATGTTGGACCATGCTGTTATAGGCTTATTGTGCTTTCTTGGGTCTTCAAGAATAGCTATAAAAATATACTAAGGTTGGTACAGATTTCCAAGTACTACGCGACTCCCCTTTTGAGTCACTTTCGCGGTTCTTGGGTGTTTCGTAGCTCTCGCTTCATTGCCATGAAAAATATCTCCTCGTTGACACTGTGATCCACGGCTTTCACATCGCATCAGATGCATACTTAATTTTTAGTTTCGTGCGATTTGCTATTTAGGGTTTCATTTGGTAATGCTGTCTTTTCATATTAGGGTTTGAGATTTATTCTTAAATTTTATCCTTCTCTTCTTTAATGTCTTGTTCGTGTAGTTGCCTTCTCTCTTCGGTATCTTTTGTTCTTCTTGAACATATTAATTTTGTTGGTGGACTGATCTTGTCATTGTTGTAATTATGGGATTGTAAGTTACTTTGAGGAGATAATCTTGTTCTTAAAGTTAGACCATGCTGTTATATGCTCATAGTGCTTCAAAAACAACACAACAATTAATTAAACTTTGTATAGATTTTGTATTGCTAAGAGACTTCCCTCTCAGTTAAGGTAATCTTCAAGGACATGTAACAGTCAAGACTTTGCTTATCACTTATTTTAAGTTAGAAATTGCAATCAGTACATCAAATAACAGGAGTATCTGAACAATGAATTTTCGATAAACCAGGTATTCCGTCTTCATCTTCAGCAACTTTATCTAATAGATTAAAAAATTTTGTTGAATTTTTAGAATGTATTATTCTGTAGAAACTTCTTTATCAATATCTCTTTTAGTTAGCTTGATTAGTTTTTACCATTGCTTTGTTATTCTCATTACTACTATATTTAATCATGACTGCCATGAATTACACATTCCATTATTTTTTCAGCAAAACTCCCTTTTAAATCTCTGAAATATGTTGCTTTTGACGATTTTTCGCTTTGTGAACAGATCTGGATATAGAGAAGTTGATGGAAGATGCCTCAAATAGGTGGTTTCGGCCTAATGAAGTTCATGCAGTATTATCTAACTTTTCACGTTTTAAAGTCCAACCCCAGCCAGTTGACAAGCCACAAAGTATGAACTTGTATCACTGTCTGAAAATTAAAGCATGCAGAAATTATTTGTGAAATTTTTGTGCTTATTTTTTTGGCACATCCATATGGTTTGAAAGTCGCTTTTCTTTTATTCTTGGTGGGCGCGGTTTGACTTACACTTCGCTTTTACCCTCTTGCTATATCAACGTGTGAAAATGCTTAAACATGCTGGTAGTGTGCAATAAACAATAGCAGAATTGTACTTCCAAGCCTTTCAGGACAATAGCGTGAGCCTTTTAATTTATTAATCAATCCTGTAAAGTTTATGCTATTGTTATCGTTATCTTAATTTATGAATACTGAAGGAAAAATATACTTTTTAGTTATTATGAGCCTCCCAATACCATTTCGTGCCAGACAATTAACATAATTAGTCATACATTGCTTTCTACCTCTGTTGATGATTGTAGTTGTTACTTCTGAGAGTGCTTCAATTGCCTGTTGTGACTTGTCAATGTCATCAGAAAAGAGTGAAGATGTGCTGTACTGAACCTATGTCGAGGGTGATTAATTGTCTGCAACATTGAATATGAAAATTTTCCAGTGAAACTTCCCTAATGTGGTCTTCTCTTTTCTTATTATTTCTCTATCTTTCTCTCTTAGTTACAGTTCTCATTTACATCGACATTAGTATCTCAAAGACACTCAATTTTTGCGCTGTTATTTCCTATTTCTCGGGCACCCAAAACATTTCCGGTCTTATTGTTTGTTTTCTTTTGATTCAGAGTATTGCCCTGAAATATATTGTTCAAAAGTCTACATGAAGTTCTATCAGCAATGCATGGTTTCAAGCAAAGATTTAAGTGCCCATCCGCACGGGCCATATCTACCGTGCCGTATCGTGCCAACAAGATATCGGCACGATACAGCTCCCGTGCCGATGGCACAACTCAAAACTCTCTTTTCTTTATTAGTAAGTACTTTTCTAAATAAAGTTCAAAAGATTTGATAAAAATACATAATAAGCAATTAGAATATTTTGTTCCTAAAGAAAATACATATTTCATGCAATTATATGTTGGCACATATGTGTTTTTTGTGGCCGGCACGTATTGTCATGGCGCGGCACGCACCGTGCTGTACCATGCCAGCAAGTTTTCGGCACGGTCCCGTGCCACGATACTTAAATCCTTGGTTTCATGTAAAATTTTGGATGTTGACATTTCTAGCCTACTGCTAGAGGGAGCGTATGTTTAAATTTCTTGTGATCAACAGTGAGAAAACTGTTCTATTATGTATCTCAATCAATTCATAACCACAATTTTTCTTATTGCTATCTAATCGCTCTGTGGATTGTTAATTACTAGTATGAAACAAATCAAACTATAGATATAGCTATTTGCTTCAGTTTTGCTGGAATATAGTAATTTGCATAGCATGGTGTCTTAGCAGTTTTACTGTTTGGAATTGTAACATTGTAAGCTGGCTAACATGTAAAGCATTTTAAACATTATAGGATTTGGTAAGCCATTTCATGCATCTTAGTTGAGATGTTGCTACTTTTGGCTGTTAGCATACTATATCACTTCAGATTCTGTTGTTATTACAATATCCAACTTTGTACTTATTCTGTTTTTTTATTTTTATTTGATCCCCTCTTGTAAATTAGGTGGTACGGTTCTTTTATTTGATCGGAAAATGCTGAGGAACTTCCGTAAAGATGGCCATAACTGGAAGAAGAAAAAGGATGGGAAGACTGTCCAAGAAGCCCATGAAAAGTTAAAAGTTAGACCGCGTGCAAATTAAAATCGTATAATATCAATTCATATATTGTCCCTTGGTTTTATGGAATGCTATGCATGTTTTGCTATGCTTGTTTTCTGTTATTTTTGTTCTTCAACAATTTTCCTATATCTCTCTTTGTGTATGTATAATCCAAGAATTTAAGTATCCATTAGCACGGTCCGTATCCATCGTGCCAACAAGATACCGGCACGATAAAGCCCCCGTGCCAATGGCACAGCTGAAAACCTTTCTTTTCTTTAAATTACTAAGTAATTTTCTTAATAAAGTTCAAAAGATTTGATAAAGATACATAATAAGTAATTAAAAAAATTTGTTGCTAAAGAAAATAAATATTTCATGCTATTATGTGTCAGCACACATGTATTTTTTATGATCGACACTGATTGGCACTGATCGGCACGCGTCGTGTCGTACCATGCCAGCAAGTTTTCGGCACGACTCTGTGCCATGGCACTTAAATTCTTGGTATAATCTGTTTGTCCTATACAGAAAAAATCCAATTGCTTTATGTGTGCAATTTACTGCAAATGAAAATGCAATTTATACAGATACAATAAAGTATAGCTTATGGCAGTTTAGCCTTTTCTCTGCTCTCATTCTTAAGAATATATTTATTGTTGTTGTTGTTGTTGTTAGTATTATTATTATTGGTCTTGTTGTTGTTTATTCTGTTGTTGTTTTTGTTATTACTATTTTTTCATAGCGGTGGTGAACTGCTACTTGGTAGAATTTTTATTTTTGAATCTTCTGATATTCAGGTTGAGGAAAGCTTGTCATTGTTGTTTACAGATGGTGTTGACTGATGAAAAGAGGCTAAGGTTCATTTTCTGAGTTTTGTGGAGGAAATCTATAAACCTAGAAAAGTAGAAATATTACAGCATAGACAAACTGTAAGGACCAACTTTATTAGTTTATAGTATTTGCAACCATAAAAGGCACAAGACAAACTTGACCACAAAGAATCAAATGAGCGTTTGTAATGGAGAAGTGAAAATATGTGTAGAGGTGTCAGAATTGGATAGATGAATTTGCGATGTGCTGGTGATACAATGTAGCAAATGTATGATGCTTACTAATCTTAAGGACACTGGACAATTTTGACCTGCTGAAATTACCTTGTACCCATTGTTGGATATAACTATTTCTGCTCACACAGGTGGTATGTTGTGTTGCTGTTAGCAAATTCAGCTTCCATCCTGAACTTTTTATAGCACTGTTTGGTAGTTTAGTGCCCCATGTTATCTTGATAATTATCTCAGGAATTAAATAGTCTGAGATTTAAGATCATTTGACTTGCTGCTTAGCATTACAACACTAAATGGAGCTTTGACTTTCTTATCTATCTGGAACTCTTGGCTGCATAAGTTCATCTTGTTCACTAATTGTTTGCCGTATTGAGAATGGTGTGCTATTGTTTTGAACTGAGCTAGACTATCTCTTTAGTTTAACTATGGTTTTGCTGTTTTTGGATTTGTTGCCTTCCTCATTTGTCTTGTGTGTGCAAAATATATTGTCTGAGAGAAATGGTATTTATAATTCATGTTACTTATGTTATAGATTGGAAATGTTGAAAGAATCCATGTTTATTATGCCCGATGTGAGGATGATCCTAATTTTTACCGTAGGAGTTACTGGCTTCTTGATAAGTAAGTTTCTCCTTCCTCTTTTTATAAAATGTGTTTACAATATTTGGGATGTTCTGTATTTATATATATTACTTCTGTCAATAACTGCGATAAGGACCCTAGTAGTGGCTTTATTTGAGCTTGGGGAATTATTTCATGCTGTTATTCATCTTGCGATAAAAAAGATTTTGTCTAAATGACATACATTATGCATTTGAAGTAAAAGATTTTTAGCTATTTAGACTTAAATGTGTTTTTATTATTGGGCAGAAAAAGTGTGTAAAATGAGAATTCTTGGTATCTGAAATGGCCTGCGTCATCCGTTAATACAAATTGGCATATTAGTCCCATCTGAACGCACGTCATAGCAGTTGCAAGTATAATAAACTTGGCAATTTTGGGTGCCAAAGAGATTGTGAAATATTTAATAGTAGTCTACTAATTACATATTTCAGATGTGTCCGAAAAAGGTAACAGGCAAGACTACCTGAGGACCTAATTTGGCAGAATGACATCTTGTGATTGAATAAAGATGTGTAGAAATTTCTATTAGGCAAATCATAGTATAATAATAGCTAAGATGATAACACTATCGAAAAGAAAGTTATGAAGATATTGCTGTATCTAGTTGTTTACTTGTTTATGCTTCAGACCAATCTTATTCTCGATGCCCTTAGCAAGGTCATAAGAAGGTAAATTGTTGGTTATTCTGTAGGCTAATGTGCGTATTTCGTTTTAGAACGCTTGTCAGTTTGGTGTCAATAGGCCAAGCTGAATAGCTAACTTAACCAACCCAAGTGCCCTCACTCAAGAAATATGAATCCTTCATTGATGTTGGCTAGGGGACCTTAAAACCATGGTACCCAAACTCCTTTAAAGCTACAAAATGAGGACTTGAACTTGTCCTTGATTTTTTTCATTTTGGTTTGGCTCATCAGAAAATTTAGGCCTTCGCTGGGTTTTACCTGTCATGGTTAAAGATGCCTTGGTGTTATTTACAGTGTCTTAACTATTTAGGCTTATATCAATTCATTGGGCTCGTGCATGAGTGTTCACTGGCCTCTGTCAGAGGCACTACTTCTATTGGCAGCATAATTGTGATAAACAGGCTTTGTTTTACCAACATTCTTTTTTACTGAGATGTCTTGCTAATGTTGCATCCTCTTTTCTTTTTCCCACCTTTCTGGTAGTTGGTGATTAGCTGTCCAGAGTTTTTTCGTCCTTTTTCCTTTGCACGATCTTTATTTATTATTCGACATTGCCAGCTGACATATTTTTTTAATGTTGTTTATTCAGGCTATTGGAGCGCATAGTTCTTGTGCATTATCGGCAGACATCTGAGGTTCTATTCTCTGTTTCCTTATTGATGATTCACAATTGTTCTATACCAGGCATTTACTTGTATAGACTACAATTAACAACTACATGAGTTTTGCTCTACTAGATAGATGCTGTTTTACCTAATGGATAGCGAAGTTTGTCCGTGAACTTGAAGTAGAATTTGAATGCAGCTTCTCAGATGTGTTCATTAGTGAAGTAGCTATGGTGATTATACATAAGCGTCATCTTGTGTTTATAGGAGAAACTAGGTAGGTAGGCAAGTAAACAGATGATGGAGAGAATATACATCACACTACTTGGAAAATATTTAAGAGCCGTATACGAATTATTGCAGATACAGATATTAGAGATGACTGGTGTTTTTGTAGATGTAAAGGCAATAGGATTTCATCTATAGGTAGCAAAAGAGGTGATTAACATAGCTAAAGCACATGAAATAAAATTGGAATTAGATAACACTAGGAAGAAGCTTGAAATAATTGAATGAAATTACACAAGTGATTCTCCTTCAGAGCTCTTTTCAAATGGATAATTAATGGGCATCTAGGAAAAGGTAGAGAAAGGTTTGCAGTGTGCATGACCATTGCATCTTTGGAGAGTAATGAAGCAGGGAAAGCTTACTAAAATTTGCAGGACAAAAAATCAGAGTAACAAATCATTTGGTTTTCGTGTTTGCGTACTTATGACTAGGTCTTTTATTTGATTGACATGTACCATAAAGTAGAAGAAATTTGTGACTGCATCTTGGTGCTTAGTCTTAGAGAAAGAAATTAAGACAATAAAATAATATGACAAATGATTTGATACTTCCAAACATGTAGAATAGAAAGGAGGGACCTTAATTGGACAGTTCTTAGGAAATTGATTTCTTTGAAACTAAACAGGTAGACTAAAAACTAAAGACATTTTAAGGGTTTCAAGGTGATATAGTTAGACGATGTTTGCTGGTGCTTGGTTGTTATTAAGAAATGGAAGAGAATGAAAGGAGCTTGTAATCATAGTATCAAATGTGAACTTGAACAGGGCCGAGCGAGTTATGATTCGAGAGAGTGATTAAAAAGCATCTCCTTTCTGTTACCATTGTTGCCCCTTGTTTAAGTTTGGGTGAATGAGTGAATCTCCAAAGCCAATATTTATCTTATATTTTGTTTCATTGAAAGTGTTGATGTCTTAGCCTCTATTTGAATTAGGCTTCTTGTGTGGCTTGCCTTTGTCACTTAAACATTTGATTGGTTTTCAGGATCATACATCTCAGTATTTACCTGCACCGGTTGATTGTACAGAGAATCTATCTTTGACCAGTAAGATTCATCATGGTTCTCCATCAACCCCAATCGAATCAAATTCTGCTTCTGCACATTCAGATGTGTCTGGATCTGCAGGTATCTCTGAAGAAATTAACTCAGGAGAGGATAATGCAGTACAGGCTGGTGAGACATAAATTTGTTTGTCCTTGAAAAACTTCCATTATTACTTTTTTCTTTCTTAATTATTGTACCTCATAGTTTCATTAGATAATTTAGTTCACTCAGTGATCATGCATTTGTTTCTCCACAGTTGCTCCCTTCGCTTTCTCTCTCTCTCTTTCTGTCTCTCTCTCTCTCTCTGGGACTATGCAATCACAATATGCAATTATGTACTTGTTTGAATTTTTTTTTTAATGAAAGCGTTGTTCCATAGTGCATTTGTCACTCCATGGAAGTTCTCTCTCTCTCTCTCTCTCTCTCTCTCTCTCTCTCTCTCTCGAACGGACGAATATGCTATTTTCTACTTTTTTTTGCAGGAAACTTTTGTTGAAAACACTGTTCCGTAGTATCATTAATTGTTGTCTTTTAGTTTTTGCAACGAGCTCCCAGGTTAACTTAGGTTGTGGTTTCCATTATCTCTTTTGATCTTGCAGATCTTAAGAGCCATGAGTTTAGTCTTCATGAAATCAACACATTGGATTGGGAGGATTTGTTGGAATCACCTACAAATAATGATTCTACTCAGCGTCGAGATGGTATGACTTCCAGTCCTTACTGTCTATTAACTTGTTGTGAGAGAATTCTAACCACAGTTGCCATGTGACAGGTGATTTTTTCACGTCTGATCAACAAATCAAAAATGAGTTGGCAAAGTCCATGAATAATGTAAGATGTTTTTTGAAGCAGGTTATTCTTCATCGTATAAGTTCTCTTTAAGATTTTACGTCTCTACTCGCTATTATTGCAAACAATTGATCATTGTTTCAGCCTTTTAGGACCTACACAATGGGATCAACTATTGACGCCGTTCATTCTATTTACACAAGTTCTTAGATTATAATCCTTCTTTCGGATTTATTTTATATGAATTTGTCTTTACATGCAAATAATATGCGAGTCAATAATTGATCATCATTTCTATATTAAACTCATCAAAGCATTCTCCACTTTTATCTTCCTATTTTCACCATATGAAAAATTGATCCTCGAATATAAGTGAAAAACATATATCCAATGGCACCATAGAATCCTTGACATAATGTGGAGGAAAATTATTTGCAAGATTCTGCAGTCTCCCAAAGAATGAATCCAAGCTGAAAGGCAACTAAAGAATAGTCATAATAGGTTACAATTGTTTCTGTTATATCTATGGGCACTAAAGCATTCCTGACATACTGTAAAGGAGAAATTAGTTATTTGTAAAATTCTGCAGTTTCCCAAAGAATGAATTCAAGCTGAAAGGTAATTAAAGAATAGTCATAATAGGTTACAATTGTTTCTAATATATCCAAGGGCACTAAAGCATTCCCGACATAATGTAGAGGAGAAATTGGTTATTTGTAAGATTTTGCAGTCTCCCGATGAACGAATCCAAGCTGAAAGTTAACTAAAGAATAATCATAATAGGTTACAATTCTTTCCATGTTTGTTGAATGAAGCATAAAAGAGATGTCCTTCAGCACCCAGCTGTGTCTCTAATTATCAAATTCAACGTAGTAATATCATGTGTTCCAAGGCAAATTTCTTCACTCTTTGCTAGTACAGAAGGAGCGGCAATGCATCAGTTGCAATAAGATATGTAACAATGACAAGAAAAAGGTTTTGCCTATAGATGCAGTTACCAAAGCTCATGCTGTATAGCCAAATAATGCATAATCAACTGTGAAGCAAAAGATTGCTCATTTGCATATCTATATATACCTTCCCCTGACCATGTATTGTTTCATGTTTGTAGCTTGTGGTCGTATGGATTATTAGCTACCTTATTATACTCCACAATTTTGCTCTTATTCTTAGATATATTCTCTTGTTGCCATGAATGAATTAGATATTTTATGAACAACTTATTGGGGGTTTCTTCAACACGTTCTCTCTGAACTGTATACTGTTCATCTAAAAGAACTATTTTTATTTGCTTCAGGGTAGCTTTTTCATACCTCATAATACTATTTGCATTACTGATAATGATGGTGCTGGGAATGACCAAACAATTGGTAGTTATTTTCAGGCTATGAAGGATCAGGAGAGCAAGCCACAACTTTTGAAGTCCACAAAAACAAATTCTCAAACAGAAGGCCGTACATTAAATGCAATAACTGGCATGTCAACCCTTGTTAATATTACTAATGACGTCTTCTTAAGTCAGAGCAGTTTGGGACAATGGAATTACATGAATGATGGCATCAGTATGTTAGATGATCTACAGCTTGAGCCACTGAGTTCAGAGGCAAACCAACTGGCTACATGTACATTGATGGACCAGTCATCAAATCAAGGGCCAATTTTTAATATAACTGATGTCTCTCCTGGGTGGGCATATTCCACAGAGGAAACTAAGGTCTTTCTTTCTCAATATTTCTCTGAGCATTTTTTTTTCTCTTCTTGAGTTGATTTTGTTGTCTGTGTGCGATTAAGAAGTTAGATTGTAATGCTTACTGGCTTTTATAGTGTTGCTTCTTCACTTGCTTGAATTTCATGGTCTTCTGTAATCGATTGGTTCATTTGGATATCCACACTTAGGCAATCTGTTGTGAAAACCTCTGTTTTCTCAAGGTAATATATGATACTTGTGTTGTCCAAGAAGTTTAACAGCAGTCAATGTGATGATTTTAATGGTAATAAAACTAACTTTCATGTTGTCACATGTTAAAGTTGACACAGCGACATAAAATATTCATAAATGTTTGAAAATAGGTCCTGTAGGTGAGTCCGGGCTTCTGGCCAATAAGACCAACATTCTAAAACTAAGCCTTCTTTAGGCCTGTTGTGATTTAAATCAAGATATTTCACGTTGGATTGGTTTCAGACTGTAGTTTCAAATTGGCACTCAATGATTGTGAAACAATTTTGTTTTTTGGTTTTGGAATTGAGGTAGAAACTTCTACCCTTGCTTTGCAGCTTGATGAAGGCATGCCTCTTTCATGTTTGATGAGGTCAGGAGCAGCTGATGATTAATTATCTTCTAATAAATTATGTAGAAATCTAAGATATACTTTCATAAGTCTGCAATTGTGCTGTGTATGGAAATATTAAGTTGCTAATAATACACTCTTCATCTCTATCACAATTCATTCATGCGAGTATAACTGATGCAGGTCCTAGTGGTTGGATACTTTTATGAACAGCAAAAACATCTAATGGAAACCCAAATCTATTGTTGCTTTGGTGGGATATGTGTTGCTGCAGAACTTGTTCAAGCTGGTGTTTACCGCTGTACAGCAGCCCCCAGTGAACCTGGCTTTGTGAATCTTTATTTGACCTTAGATGGTCAGACACCAATCAGCCAAGTTTGGTCCTTTGAATACCGGTCTAAGCCGAGCGTTTGGGATGAGGCTTCATCTGAAGATGACCATAGGAAATTAAAGTTAAAAGAGTTTCAGATGCAAATGAGGCTTGCCCACTTGCTCTTTTCCACAAGCGGCAATGTTTCTGGTCTGTCCGGCAGGACATCACAAAAGTACTTGAAGGAAGTCAACAAATTTGCTTCTCTCACCTCTAATTTATTGGAAAAGGAGTGGTTGAATATGCTGAAACCAGTGAATAGCAATAGGGATTCTCATATGCCTGCTACTGAAGAGTTGCTGGAGCTGGTTTTGAGAAATAAGTTGCAAGAATGGCTTTTGGAAAAATTAGCTGAAGGCCATCGAACAACACCCTGTGATTTTCAAGGCCAAGGAGTTATTCATCTTTGTGCTATCCTGGACTATTCTTGGGCAGTTTACCTATTTTCTTCGTCGGGATTATCCTTGGATTTTCGGGATGCATTTGGCTGGACGGCTTTGCATTGGGCTGCATATTGTGGAAGGTACAGTACCCTAAAACAAAATTTAATGTTGCCAATACTGAGATGTATGATGCCATTTTTAAGTCTCACTACATTTTCTTTATAATATTTTGAGTTTCTATAGGTGATACATCTGTAGAGGATCCTCTCTAGCCAGAGATGTCTTTGTTGATTCTTTCTAATCAGAAGCTTTGTGTTCTGTGTCTGGCTAGGAACGTGGCATAATGATTTAACTTACAGATGTAATTTGTTCAAAAGCGTATTATGATAAAGAAGGTTCTCTTCTAATTGCCTAAAAGCAGTGAAGTTTTATGCTTTAAGCATGGTCTTAAATGCTGGTGGCTTGCAGTCATGCACGTTTGGCTCTGGCAGATCTAAATTTATTTGCTTATTCAAGTTTATTTCTGGTAGATAAAAATTTCTTAGGTGTTTAAAGTTCTTTATGTTGGTGCGTCCCATGTCATAAATATATTAATCCAGGGAAAGGATGGTCGCCACACTTCTATCAGCTGGAGCAAATCCAAGTTTAGTCACTGACCCTACTCCGGACTCCCCTGGTGGATCCACTGCTGCTGACTTGGCAGCAAAACAAGGGTACGAAGGCTTAGCCGCCTTCCTTGCTGAGAAAGGATTGACTGCACATTTCCAGGCCATGTCATTATCAGGGAATGTAGCGCCTTCTGCGCCTTTCTCAACCAAAAAAATGGACTTTGAAAGTATAGACACCGAGAATCTCAGCGAGCAAGAACTCTGTTTGAAGGAATCACTAGCGGCCTATAGAAATGCTGCTGATGCGGCTGACCGTATACAAGCTGCATTCAGAGAGCGGTCTCTAAAGCTTCAGACTAAGGCTATTCAGATGTCCAAATCAGGGATGGAAGCAACTGAAATAGTTGCTGCTCTGAAGATACAGCATGCATTCCGCAATCACAATAGACGGAAACTAATGAGGGCTGCCGCACAAATACAGAGTCATTTCCGAACGTGGAAGACACGTAAGAACTTTCTCCACATGCGTAGGCAAGTTATCAGAATACAGGTAAGATTCAGACTCTTGGAGCAACATGGCACAAAATGTCAAAAGGAATTATTGCTCTTGAAATGCAATGACAAGGATATTGGTGATAAGCGTTGTTGTATATAAAAAACAAGAAGGGCCTCTACATGTATACCTTGGCAAATCATTTTTTCACATATACCCAGCTTTAAAATCTGAATTTTCATATACTACTCTCAGAATTGAAGTTTCTTAAAGAAATACTCCTATTATAGTCTGGGGATTCGTCCAATTTGTGGGTAGTTGGTTCTGTATCAGAAAAGGTCTTGCAAATATCAGGGCATATATTAAAGGAATTTATATTTTAAGGGCATATATGAAATGTAGGGTTACACTGGGAAATAATCATGGGAATAAATGATTTTTCAGGGTATAAATGTATTACTTCAAGAGAAAAGTAGGAAAAGATAGTCTGACATTTCTGCTATCTACAACTGTTGGATTGTGAGATTATGTTTTTACTGGTGCCTAACTTCTAATGATTAATATTTCTTTAGATGTGCAGCATCGCATACGTTATTCTGCTGCGTATTACCTATCTGATTTTCTTTATGATTTGATCCTAATAATGCTATCTGCTCAGGCTGCATTCCGAGGGCATCAAGTGAGGAGGCAATACCGCAAAATTATATGGTCCGTTGGAGTGCTCGAGAAAGCAATCTTGCGTTGGCGTCTTAAGAGAAAAGGATTACGTGGCATTCGTACGGAAGCACCGACGGAAATGATGAGACTGGATACAGAACCTGCAAGCACTGAAGAGGAAGAGTTTTTCAGGATCAGTCGGGAGCAAGCTGAAGATCGTGTGAAGAGATCGGTTATAAGGGTCCAAACCATGTTTCGTTCATATCGAGCACAACAGGAGTATCGAAGAATGCGGTTGGCCCATGAGAAGGCAAAGGTACATGTTATTTAGGATGCCCTAAATACCAAGGGCATGTTTGAGTGCTTGAACATCTTGTTAATATATATTTTTAATTTATGTGAGGCCCTTGCAGAAATTGGTGGATGATGAGCATGATTAGATGTCAACAAAACACAACATATATAGCCTTTTAGTCATTCTCTCTGAGTAAGATAAATAACTTGGAGATGGAATGCATTATCTTGAAAAATTATGACTGCCTAGACCTTGCAATGGACCAAAAGCAAACTCCTAGATTGCAATTACAAAAGAAACCATAATTTAAGCATAAGTAATCATTGGATCACTTGTCCTAACATCCAAGCAGACTCTAAACAATCTTTTTGCTTAGAATTCATAACTTTAGCTAATCCTTTCTCGTCGTCACTGTTCAACTCTTATCTTTTCTGATTTCATTGCTCATGCCAGCTTAGCTGGTTGTGTTCATCATTATTTGCTTATTACTTGCTATAGAAATGGCGTAACTTCTATAGTTGCAATGAAAAATCAGATAAAATCAAATATGCTTAGTCATATGTATAGATTGAAAAATGAGCATCCAACCTTACCTAAGGCCTAGTTTGGTATTGCATTTTTAAAAGCACCTGATTTTATACTTTGGAAGGCTCAAAAAATTCAATAGATGCTTCTAATCTTCCTTATTTCATGCTATACAATTGTGGTGGCAATGGCTACTGGATGCTTCTCCAGTGGCGGTTGTCATTGTAATTTTATAACATAAAAGGAGAAAAGTTGGAAAGTGTTTTTTGATTTTTTGGGCTTTCCAAAGCATAAAATCGGGTGTTTGAAAGTGCAGTACCAAACTAGGCCTAATGCCTATATACATTTGATTGATCATTTACGCAAGTTAATAGAGACAAAAGTTTAGTTCTTATCTGCTTTATTCTGGATTTGCTAGAAGAAGTTTTGAATGTCTTTGGGTATCTTTTCTAATGGTATTTATTCATCTGGAATCTGAATTAGCTTTGTCTTTGTGTTTTGCAGTTTGAATTCAATCAGATGAGCCAATTTTACTGAATGCATTTATGAAGTCGCGGCTGTGGGAGACAGCTAGTTCTTCCAACAGTTCTTTGTACAGATTAGATCAGCATCCAACTGTGCCGACTTTGTACAGTAGAATCGTCAGGATGAATTGCTGACATTTGGGATTTCTTGCTCTTATTAGGCTGATTAAGCACTACACCGAGTTTTACAGGGCTGATTGATTGAAAGAGTATTCAATTTTCTGATCTCTTACAGAAAAGGAATAGTTTATAGTTGGTATAGTAATTTATGGGATGCATCTTGCTGTGTTGTTGTTGTTAAAATGGTATCGTTGTATATTTGCATGTAAGATAGCTATTCCTCACTTTTTCTGATTTGAGGAATGTGAAGGTGTAATGTTATAGCTGTCTCGTTGCCATCTGTTTAAGAGTAGTGGAAAGAAAAAAGAAAATGTTGAAATGGATTGGGCAACTGGAAAATCTTTTCTTAGATCTACAAATAATGTACCCATGTAACGTAGACTGGTGTGAAAAGTGTTCTGAAATTTTTAAACGTGCTTTGGTTATTTGGGCCAGATTCGAGGTTAGCTGATGTTCTACCGGGGCTCAATCGAAGTTACTGTGAATTTGATTATGTCAGGCGGGTGCGTTTTTTGGTATGCTGACATTGGAATTTTGCGGTACGATCTTTGATATCAACGGCACTTTGATGTCATATTAATTTGGAAAGTTTATGTTGAACTTTTGTGATAGTCTAATGCCGCTTAGTGCTCTATTTGAATAGAAGGAGGCTATGCAATATCTGAGTACATTGTTCTGTATTAAAAGGTTATATTGCTTGCATCTTGTGTACAATCTTTTAAGTAATATCATTGGAAACAGGTTTGATGACTCCTAAGTTGCACACGCATTACCATCGGAACCTCAAATTTTTAAAGTAAACTTCATTCTTTTTAAAGTAAACTTCATTCTTTTTAAAATGCCTCCGTGTGACTTCTGGCTCGATTTTATGGTAGAATTTGAGGCAAAAGATTGGTAATAGACAAATTTATAACTTAATGATTCATAGAGCCTGCGCCTTAGGGCGTTTTCGTTCAGGAACAAAAAAAAAAAAACAAAAAAAATCATTATTCATATTTTATAACTTGGCCGAAGTGTAGTTAGGCCAAACGCGTGCATATTTAAAAACTCCAAATTCGTCAGGAAGCTTCCCTTGGCGCTCATTTCCTAAAAACCAAGAAGCTCCCTGACTCTCCCACTCCCCTCACACCCGAAAAACTCACACCGCCGGAAAATGAGTTCCAAAGAGACCTACCGCAACGAGCTCCGCGCCGCCGTTCGCTACCTCATCGATCGCTGCCTCTACTCCGCCGCCAAATGGTACGCAGCCCAACCCCTCCCTTCCCCATCTCAAACCCCCATCTCTCCCAAACCCTAACCCCCCCTCTCTCTCTCTCTCTCTCGTCCCACAGGGCTGCGGAGCTCCTCGTAAGCGTCGATCCCGACGTCCCTCCCTCCTCCGCCTCCTCCTCCGTCGCCTCCCGGGCCACCCCCTCCTCCTCCGGCGCCGGCGCCTCCTCCCGATCCCTCCACCTCCACCGCCAACAGTACCACCGCGACGGATCCAGCTTCCGCCGCCGCCTCCGCTCCGGCGGCGCCGCCGCCGACGTCACCTCCACCCCCCTCGGCGGCGTCTCCTACGTAAGCACGCCGATCCCCGACGATGACGGCGGGTTCGAGGGCGGAGGCGACTCCTACCTCCTCGCCAAGTCCTACTTCGACTGCCGCGAGTACCGGCGCGCCGCGCACGTGCTGAGGGGCCAGGCCGGGCGGAAGGCCGTATTCCTCCGGTGCTACGCCCTCTATATGGTAATCATCTTCCTCTCCGTTGTTCCGATTCAATGTTCTGTGTGGTGTTCGATGAATTGCTTCTGTGAAACGGCTTGATCTTAAGATAGAGCCAATGTGGTGGCGAGTAGTCGTCTACCTGGATTTGTGAACCTCTACTAAACCTACTGTGGTTGTCGAAAAGCATCTTCTACGTAGGGATCCTGGAAGAAGTTTCTACAACCAGTTAATTGGGGATGAATTGATTGTTTGTCTTACTATATACATGCAATGACAATGTGATTTCAAGACTAGCAGGGGGTTGCGGCACTTTGATGCAAAATTATTTTAAAAAATGAAGGGGAAAAATGTATAGACCCCCTCGAGTATTGATAATTTTGAAATAAGCCCCGATTTTTTTTATTATTATTATTATTTTGATTGATATTTCTTTAATTTTTGTTGTATGCTATTAACTTTTAACAAATTCTGCTGTTCGTTCGGCAGAAAAACTGGTAGAGTTGTTAAGTTTAACAGAGACTAAATAAGCTCGCACTTTTATTGAGTCTGATTGAAGGAAAACGACATAACCTGTCTATAAGAATAATGGAATGCATGCTAGATAGGTTGGTGGTTGGTACCTGAGGTCCCTAGCGCAAGTGGCAAAGAATTTGGTGGTTGGTACCTGAGGTCCCTAGCGCAAGTGGCAAAGGGTTTGGTGGTTGGTACCCGAGGTCCCAAGTTTGAAACCTAGTTGCTTCACATAACTAAGTTCATTTTTAAAAAATAATGAACGAAGCGGGTAGCATGTTACCTTTCTCTCTCTCTCAAAAAAAAAGAAGAATAATGGAATGCAGTCTTATTGTAAGAAGATTTTTAAAATTCAGTACTTTTTGAAGTAGTATTACAAGTATCCTTGTATAAATTAGTTGGGGCAGCACATCCACATTGTCTACATAGGTGAGCATCTGTGCTTATTAAGCTTTCTTTCCCTTACTAGATAGGTTTCTAGCAATTAGACGTAAGAGGTGCATAACTTGAGCATTTTGACATGTTGACACTGTACTTAGTTTCCAAAGATACGATACTCTTTATATTCTTGATGATTATGTGCACGCCAACATTGTCCAAGCATTTAGCTACCTGCATGCAAGTTTTTCTACTGATTTATTCCTTAATTTTACCGATGAAATTTTTTATTTCCATACATAGGCTGGTGAAAAACGGAAAGATGAAGAGATGATAGAACTTGAGGGACCCATGGGCAAGTGTAATGCTGTGAACAGTGAACTGGTTTCTTTGGAGAGAGAACTATCAACTCTTCGTAGAACTGGTGCTATTGATTCCTTCGGTCTCTATTTATATGGCCTCATACTAAGAGATAGAGGCTCTGAGAGCCTTGCTATATCAGTTCTTATCGACTCAGTTAACAGTTATCCTTGGAACTGGTCTGCCTGGTCTGAGCTCCTTTCTCTGTGCACCACCAGTGATATCTTAAACAATCTAAACCTCAAAAACCATTGGATGAAAGACTTCTTTCTTGCAAGCGCATACCAAGAACTTAAAATGCATGATGAAGCTTTGAAAAGATATGAAATTTTAATGGGAATATTTCGGCTGAGTGACTATATACAAGCTCAGATTGCAACAGTGCAGTATAGTATGAGGGAACTCGATGAAGCTGAGGTTATATTTGAAGAACTTCTTAGAACTGATCCTTATCGTGTTGATTCCATGGATATATATTCAAATGTACTTTATGCAAAAGAGAGTCTCTCTGCGTTAAGTTTCTTAGCTCACAGGGTATTTTTGACGGATAAGTACCGGCCGGAGTCTTGTTGCATAATCGCAAATTACTACAGTCTGAAGGGACAGCATGAAAAATCAGTTTTGTATTTCAGGAGGGCTTTGAAACTTAACCGGAAGTACCTCTCAGCATGGACTCTAATGGGTCATGAATATGTTGAAATGAAAAACACACCAGCTGCAATTGATGCTTATCGAAGGGCCGTTGATATAAACCCTAGGGATTACCGTGCCTGGTACGGCCTCGGGCAAACCTATGAGATGATGGGTATGCCTTTCTACGCACTCTATTACTTTAAAAAGTCGTCATGTTTACAACCAAATGATGCGCGGCTTTGGATTGCTATGGCCCAATGCTACGAAAGTGCTCCACTTCAGATGCTTGAAGAAGCTATTAAGTGTTACATGAGGGCTGCGAATAGTAACGATAGAGAAGGAATAGCTCTTCATCAGCTAGCAAAGTTGCACAGTATACTTGGGCATTCTGAACAAGCGGCATTTTATTATAAGAAAGATCTAGAGCGAATGGAAGCAGAAGATAGGAAGGGTCCTAATATGATTGAAGCTCTTCTTTTCTTAGCTGATCACTACAAATCTGTGGGTCGGTTTGATGAAGCAGAAATCTATTGTACCAGGCTCCTGGATTACACTGGTCCTGTATGTTTTCTCATCTTTTGTTTCCGAAACTTATTGATAGAAAGAGAGATATCTTTTTCCTAAATCTGTGCTGTTTTCAATATTTTATGAGGCTGCACTCTCTTAAACATTTATGGAGCTCTATTATTTCTCCTTTTTAATAATTCTTGGTTTATCTGAGAAGAAAGATTATTGGGATACCTTGATTGCTTCTAATTTCTTTGAGAAGAAAGATTATTGGGATACCTTGATTGGTTCTAATTTCTTTTCGCATACCAAATTTGCAGGAAAAGGAGACCGCAAAGACCATTCTACGAGGACTGAAGATAGCTCATTCTGGTTTTCCACCAATGGAAATTGACCATTTTGCTGCATGAACTTCACCCATCATGTAATTTAATGACACTGGAAATCATATTCGAGAGGGAAACGAGCCAAGTTCATTCATAGAGAGAGGTAAGGTTTAATTGAGATTAGCTTCCTGTAATTTGTGAAACAACCATGCACATTACAAATCAAATCATCGAAAAGCTGAGTTTATCAGAGACTTCCCCACTCGATATACATTGAGGATTACATATCTACAACATGAAGGCCATTGTGTTTAGCCTTGCCAAGCGGTTTGAGATGGCTGGAGAAGTGGATCTCGGGCGCATAATACCTTCATGGTGCTTCTGAAGTTTAGCAACCAGAAGCACAAGACGCCTGCATGGTGGGAGAATGAGGGTGAATGGAATGACCCAGATCCCGAATTCCAGTATCAGCATCCTAACTCTTTCCTTGCAAGTTTCTTAATGCCTTTTGCTGTTCATTTGTTCCAGGTTGCTTTATTTATATAGCCCTGCAGTTTCTTTCTGATGATGCTTATTGATCTTATTTCTACAGTGTTTGGCTTATTTTCTTTTACTATTTTTCTATGTGCTTATTGATGTTGTCATTTAACCATTCTATGTGCTTTTTTTAAAATATTTTATGGTTGATGACGTTATTGATATGATAATTTTCCTCGATAAGGTATTATATTTAATAAATAATCTAAGTACAGGCCATTACTCTACAGTTTACATTCCGTATTACCGTTAAATGATCCTTTCTTTAGTACGATAAACCCAGTTGTGTGCTTTGGAGTGTATTCCTTTGTCAACAATCCCCAACAAAGAAATGGTTGATATTGTCAAGCAAGGAATCTTTCTGATTGATGGGGCTTTCTTGTATCAATTTTTTACATCGAATGCTCAGAATTTTTTAATCTGTTATTATTGAGAATTAGTTTTTGCCTAATGCTGGAAAAAGATAAATGTGGTCCTATCACAAAATCAGTAGACAGTTACATGCTTTTTGTTTGCCTATATGGTTCCGTTTCGTTCGAGAAAGTTCTCTACCCATTTTCGTCCATGTTAGTACTGTTTCAATTGATATAATAACAATAAGGAAGTAATAGTAAGATAAACAGCATTTCAAATAATTCCTTTTTATTGGTTGTTTGCATATTCATATATACATGCTCCTGCAAGGTGAGGATCAAACGTTAATCAACTTTACGGTTCTCCATGATCTACGACAAAACAAATTTTAGAGTTCCAAAAAAAAAAAAAAAAAAAAAAAAAAAAATCGCAACGTTAGCACTAGAAAAAATATGGACCAGGCCTAATTTTTATTTGTTGACCCGGCCCGGCCCGGCCCGAAATTGTGTTTGATCCGGGGCAATCTAATTGGACCGGGCTCAGCTAATAAAAAAAATAAAAAAATCATGCATAACTTTGTTAATGGGCTGGGCTTAGCTAGGCCGAGCTTAATCCGGCCCAAAATAAAGCCCGGCCAAATTCTGGTATTATGGTACGGCGGTCTATGGGGGACTATGTCCACGCAATAATTTCATGGCTTGTTGTGTTCACAGAACCTGTTTCCTTTCTCTTCGGTGAGCACTGAGTAGAGCCGACGCTTCGAAAGATCGAACCCAAACCCTAAATCCCCAAACTCTCGCCCTCAAAACCCTAAAAAGGAGGAAGCGGAATCCGGAGGAGGAGGAGGAGGAGGAGGAGGGAAATGGAGGGGGAGGAGGAGGGAGGAGGGGACGGGAGGTGGAGGTGGAGGTGGTGGGCGGGGGCGAGCTCGGCGCAGGTCGCCGGAGGGATCGCGTGGTACCGGCGAGGGTGCGGCGAGAGCGGCGCCGCCATGCCCTTCAAGGCCTTCGCCATCGCCACCCTCTTCGTCGGCGCCGCCGCCGCCGCCGCCGCCTCCGCCCTCTTCGCTTCCGGGGTTCACACGGTAAACCCTCCTCCCCCACGGCCCAGTTCTCTCGCAATGCGTGCCCCAGGCTAGTTGTTGTTGTTGTTGTTGATTCATTCATGATCACTTTTTGGCTCAATTGCGTTTCAATTTTTATTGGATTTAGCTTCAGGAGCAGTGTAAGTTCACAAAATCAATGCTTGAAGGCTAAATCTGACCCTTCCATATTTATATAAATGGATGCCATGAATTTAGGATCAATTGCGGGGCCTTCCCCCCAGAAATCTACAACCCCAATTGTTTTGTGTAGAAACCAGTGAGTTCTATGGAAACAGCTGGAACTTGTCAACTGTTTAAATAGCTTAGGTTGGATCTGTAAGTGTCGAAATCTCAAAGCTTAATAATGCATTGAATCCTATACCATCCCATTCCTTTTTTCCTGTGGTGTTCTATTACTGTTGCAGTATTGTTGCCCGAGCACGGTGCAATTGTACAACAATCGTACAACAACTGTACAATCGTACAATTGTTCGCCCGGTGTATCCACCTTCCATCTCATTACATGTTTTGTGATTACAAACATACTAGTTTGATCTTAAATATTGTTATACCAAAATAGTTAATTTCTAGGGAAAGTGATTTAACTTCTTCTATATGGTTTCAAAAGAGATATACCGGACAAAATAAAATATTCGTGCATCTAAAAAGACCCTTCTCTTATTGGTGTGCCGATGTTCGAACAGGTGGATGACATGAAGTTGGTTGGCGCGAGAATTCAAAGATGGGCCAAGGCTCCTCCAACAAGAGAGACCAGTTGATTAACAGAATTCAATATACATACACGAATGTCTCTTGATCGCAAGTACTTGCCCCGTGAAGTCTCCTCCTTGGATGTCTCGCTCACGGTGAAGCTCGACTTGGGGCCATGCGTCGGAATGCCATGCTTCTTTCCGGGATGTTCATTCACTCGATCCTTGATATCTAAATAAATGTAGCATTTGATGTGTAACTCTGTGTTTCAATTTGGCTGCCACATTGAGATGAAGCGAGAATACGGATTTGAGGTAAAAGAGTGATTCTGATCAGCAATTGAAAATATGTGGTAATATGTACTCACCGGCTCCAGTTGTATCTCTAAGCAAGCATGCCCTGCTCAATTAGTCTAGTGCAACTAGTGCAGATGAAATGTATATGACATAAAATATTAAATAAAATATATATTTGAATTAGAATTTTAGTTATTATTTAAAATAGCAGCAAGTTATTATAATAATTGTTTCAATCAACAATCTAATCTTAAAAGTGAAAATTGATTTGATATTATAGTTTATTTTTTTTAATGTATACTCGTTAAATAATTTATATCATATATTTTCAAACATTCACGGGGTGTAGAACTGTAGATGGACGGAGAGGAAAATAGAGAGGTTTAAAACGTAAATACGAAAAAACAACGGTGCAGTATTATGTTACACATCAACAGTCATATTACAACACGGAGGATGTAGGAGGAGAGGAGTAGGAGGAGAAGAGAGTAGAAGGAGGTAGAGGAAGAGGAAACAGTGAGAGGAGGAGAGAGGGGCACACTTTCCTTTGCTCTGCGAGGGGATGGTACAGCAGGGTAGCGTGGGGTAGAAGCTAGAGGACTCCAGCACCTTCTGGAAGAGGGTAGGCGAGACGTGGGAGGCGAGGTGTATGTCACTTGCTATCAGGTGGGCGTGGAACCGCAAAGAAGCCCGAGAAGGATCCAGATCCAAGCGAGCACGGCCCATCAGGCCCGACTCCTATTGTTACCCCTTTTACAAATACACCCTCAGCAATGTTTCATATTAGTATCTAGTACATCATATGAACAGTATAAATAAGTCGCCCCTGTAACAGAATGGGACATGAAAATATATGATCAATTTCCCTCCAATTCTCTCTCTCTCTCTCTACGATCTCCCTCCTCTCTCCCAACCACGGGATCTCTTCTTCAACCCCAGTTTCTTCCCAATTCTCTCTCAATTCCCACGATAGACCCCAAATCCGCCATTAATGGAGCTCTAAAGACTTGGATCTGAACACCAGAGGAGACCATCATCCTCCCCGCCAACCTAGTCTCAGAGAGATCTCATCACGGATTGGTCGCGGATCGTCCGGGTAACAATCATCAAGGTCACCGCCAAGCCAGGATCTCTGATCGAAGCATCATCGATCGGCTGCGGAACCCTCGATTTGTTACAAATTGGTATCAGAGCGTTCCGATCCCAGGGATCTGTGGAACAAGCAACAATACTCGATCGATACCCGCCATTGCCAGAGCGGCATTGCGTCACGATTCCGATTGTCAACAGATCCAAGGAAGAGCAGATCTGTGAAGCATCATCATCGCAGGAGTGACCTTCACTATCAACAGATCTGGAATGAGGTAACTATTCGTGGATCTCACCTCTTAATTGCTGTAATTAAGATAGAGTATCTGGGTAATTGCACAATTAGTTACTGGATCTGAGTACCTACCCACAAAAAAGTTGACAATTGGTTAGAGTAAGACAACAACAAGATAGGCAAGAAGAAGAATAATAGATTCAAGTACATCATAGAAGAGGATTTCACTGAAGAAATGGCGGAAGGCACCAGGCTAAAAGATTTAAGTGAGCACCTTAAGAGCATGGAAGAGAAAATGCAAAATCTGACCATGGATTGCAATCAGGAGATAAATTCCAAATTCCAGCAATTTGAATTGGAATACAATAAAAAATTGGGAGTTGTAGTGCATCAATTGGGTGAAATGCAGAAAGAGGGGCAACAGAGACATGAGCAATTACTGAGATTGCTTAGTACCCAAACCTCTGCAACTAGAACCCCCACGTGTTCTTCAGTTCCAGTTAAGGAGGGCAAATTCACCCATGAATTCATGTCAAGTAATTCCAAGATTAACTACAAAGAAGATAAGGGGAAGGGTATCTTACCTAACCCACCACATGGACAAGAAAGTCAGCAGGGAAGCCAGGGAAGTAGAAGTCCTTTCTATACTCCCCATCCCAGGCTTGATTACCCATCATTCGAAGGAGAAGAGCCCAGGGAGTGGATAAGCAAGAGTGATCAATATTTTAGATTGTACCAAATTCCGGAAGATCAGTGGATTGAAGTGGCAACCTTACACTTCACAGGCAGAGCTCACAGGTGGAAGGAAGGGTATTTACTGGACAAACCTGGAATTAGTTGGGAGGACTTTGGTGAAGCTGTGTGTAGGCGCTTCGATGGAGCTACCATAAAAAAATTAATAAGAGAATTTAACAAGTTAACTCAAGTAAGTACTGTGGAAAAATATCAAGAAAAATTTGAGGAACTTAGAGCAAGGATGCTATATCTCAGTCCAACCATGAGTGAGGAGTATTTTATCCAAAGCTATATCAGTGGACTCAAAGAAGAGTTGATCCCTTTTATAGATTTATCCAACCCAACTACTTTGGAAGAAGTATATGAGCAGGCAAGATTGCATGAGCAGGCAATAGCCATGATGTGGAGGAAGCATAAGGCAGTTACTAAACCAACAACTAACCAAGGATTTCCATACACCAAACCATATGCTGTGAGGTTGGGATATGGACAGATGGAAGGCAACAAGGGAGTTATCCGCAAGCCAGGTGAAGGTCCTTTTGGGGTTAGCAAACAAGTTTTTGAACAAAGAAGATCAGCTGGGCTATGCTACAAATGTGGTGAGAAATACCACCCAGGGCATCAATGTTCAGATAAAACATTGAATCAGTTAGAGGTAGAACCAGAAGTGGATGAAATTTTTGATGAGTCTATGCTGCAGGGATGTGAGGAAGAAGAAGTTATAGAATCAATTGTTGAGGATAATTTTGAAGAGGTGGGAATTTCAGTACATGCCTTAAATGGTGAGATAATGCAGGAAACTATCAAGGTGCAAGGAGAGGTGGGAAGTAAGCCCTTAGTCATCTTAATAGACACAGGAAGCACTCATAGCTTCATCGATTTCCAGATTGCTAAGGAAATAAAAGCAGACATCACAGCTGCAACCCCTCTTATAGTCACTGTGGCCAACGGCCATAAGGTCCTCGGCAAGCTAAAATGCTCCAACTTTAAATGGATAATGCATGGAGAGACCTACCAAGCTGACCTAAGGGTCATTAGATTGGAGGGGTCAAGTGTGATACTTGGAATTGATTGGCTCATGAAGTGTGGTAAAGTTACTTTTGATTACTTGAATCATTCGGTTACTTTCAACAAAGGTGGGAGGTCTATCACAATCAAAGGTATTACTGAGAACGCTAAGTTGAAAACCATTGGAGCTAAGCAATGGTACAAGGCAAGCATGCAGGGGCAATGTTGCGCTATAGCTCACCTTACCAATTCTGCAGATAAAACAGAAAGGGGCATTCCTCCAGAAGTACAGAGGATTCTGGATAAGTATGCAATGATCTTCCAAGAACCAAAAGGGTTACCCCCAGTTAGGAGCTGTGATCACAGAATACCCTTACATCCCGATGCTAAGCCAGTCAATATCAGACCGTATAGGCACAGTCATGAACAGAAGGAAGAAGTAGAGAAGCAAGTAGCAGAAATGCTTAAGTCAGCCGTTATACAGAAAAGTCATAGTCCATATGCTTCTCCAGTACTGTTGGTAAAGAAGAAGGATCACACATGGAGGATGTGTATCGACTACCGAGAGCTAAACAGAGATACAGTGAAGGATAAATATCCAATTCCCATAATTGATGACTTGTTAGATGAACTGAGAGGTTCCAGATTATTTTCCAAAATTGATCTTAGATCAGGTTATCACCAAATCAGGATGAACGACAGTGATGTGTATAAAACTGCATTCAGGACACATGCTGGGCACTACGAATTCTTGGTTATGCCCTTTGGGTTAACCAATGCACCGGCTACATTTCAATCCCTAATGAATGATGTGTTCCAACCCTTTCTCAGGAAATTTGTGTTGGTATTTTTTGATGATATACTGATCTACAGTCCTAGCTTGGAAACACATGTAGATCACCTTAAGACAGTTCTGGAAGTGCTTAAGAGTAATCAACTGCTGGCTAAAAGGTCCAAGTGCTTCTTTGGACAGCCATATGTGGAATACTTGGGACACATAATTACACAAGAGGGGGTAGCTACTGATCCCGAGAAGATCTCAGCAATGGTTAATTGGCCCAGACCCACAGGAATCAAGGGTCTAAGGGGTTTCTTGGGGCTCACTGGTTATTACAGGAAATTTGTAAAGGGATATGGGGGCATAAGCAAACCACTCACTGAGTTGCTAAAGAAGAATAACTTCCATTGGACTGAGGAAGCACAGAATGCCTTTGAAAGATTAAAGGAGGTAATGACCACTGCCCCTGTCCTTGCCATGCCAGACTTCAATAAGGTGTTCACCCTTGAAGTGGATGCAAGTGGACAGGGCATAGGAGCTGTACTCACTCAAGAAAGTAGGCCAATTGCTTACCTCAGCAAGGCTATAAGTCCAAGGAACTTAGGCCTTTCCACTTATGAGAAAGAATTTTTAGCAATCTTATTGGCGGTCAATAAATGGAAGCACTACTTGAGTTCCAAGCCTTTCATAATCAAAACTGACCACGAGAGCCTTAAATATCTTTTAGAGCAGAGGATCACTACAGCCATCCAGCAAAAGGGGATGCTGAAGCTCATGGGGTTAGAATATACCATCAATTATAAGAAGGGAAAAGAGAACTTAGCAGCTGATGCTTTGTCGAGAAGGGGGAATGAAGAGGGAAGTGTCAAGGCTATAACCACTGCTATCCCAGCATGGATAAGTGAAGTATCTGAAAGTTATGAGAAGGATTCTAAAATCCAGCAGCTCATTACAGCCTTAACACTACAACCAACAGATCACTCCAACCACACTTATCAACAAGGAATGCTAAGATATAAAGGCAGGCTTTATATAGGCAGCACAGGGAATCTGAGAGATAAATTGTTAAAGCAGATGCATGATTCACCTATGGGAGGGCACTCTGGTATTGACAATTCTTACAAGAGGCTTAAACAGTTGTTCTATTGGCCAAAGATGAAAGTGGACATGGAAGATTTGGTAAAAAATTGTGAAGTTTGTATAAAAAATAAGGTGGATGGGACACCTTATGCGGGACTCTTACAACCTATACCAATTCCCCAGCAGGCTTGGCAGTTGATTAGCATGGATTTCATAGAATCATTGCCACGTTCAGAAGGTAAAGACACTATCTTAGTAGTGGTGGATAAGTTTACAAAATATGCTCACTTCCTATCTCTATCACATCCTTATACTGCTTCAGAAGTGGCCAAGTTATTCTTTGATTCTATCTACAAATTGCATGGATTACCAGAGGGTATCATATCTGATAGAGATAAGATTTTCACAAGCCAAATTTGGCAAGATTTGTTCCGACTAATGGGGGTAAGGCTACAGCTGAGTACAGCTTATCACCCACAAACTGATGGGCAAACGGAGAGGGTCAACCGTTGCCTTGAGACTTATCTCCGATGCATGTGTTTCCATAAACCCAAAGGCTGGCATAGGTGGCTATCCTTGGCTGAATGGTGGTACAACACCACCCACCATTCCTCCCTAAGGATGTCACCTTTCCAAGCTCTATACGGGTATCCACCTCCGACCAATTTATTGGTCAATGGGAACACGGACTTACACATTTCGGTAGAAGAATGGAAAAGTGAGAGGGAACAAATGGTGCTTGTGTTGAGAGAAAGATTACAAGAAGCTCAGAACAGGATGAAACAAAATGCAGATAAAAAAAGAGTTGATAAGGTGTATAAAGAAGGAGAGATGGTATACCTTAAACTTCAACCATACCGGCAAAAGAGTGTAGCCATGAGAAAAAATTTAAAGCTCACCTCGCGCTATTTTGGGCCATATGAAGTGTTGGAGAGAGTTGGCCCTGCAGCTTACCGGCTACGCTTACCAGAAGAGTCAAGGATACATCCCGTGTTCCACGTTTCACAGCTTAAGAAGGGAGTAAAGAAACAGGAACAGTTGTCACGTACTGAGCCGGCCGCTGGGCCAACGGGAGAACTTTTAGCACATCCGGAGCAAATATTAGCACGTAGAATGATGCAGAGAAGGGGGCGAGCGGTAAGCCAAGTGCTGGTCACTTGGAGCAATCTCCGGCCTGAGGACGCCACCTGGGAGGATTATTGGAAGCTGAAGAAGATCTTTCCCGCATTTGATTCTCGAGGACAAGAATCGTGTGAAGGAGGAGGGAGTGTTACACATCAACAGCCATATTACAACACGGAGGATGTAGGAGGAGAGGAGTAGGAGGAGAAGAGAGTAGAAGGAGGTAGAGGAAGAGGAAACAGTGAGAGGAGGAGAGAGGGGCACACTTTCCTTTGCTCTGCGAGGGGATGGTACAGCAGGGTAGCGTGGGGTAGAAGCTAGAGGACTCCAGCACCTTCTGGAAGAGGGTAGGCGAGACGTGGGAGGCGAGGTGTATGTCACTTGCTATCATGTGGGCGTGGAACCGCAAAGAAGCCCGAGAAGGATCCAGATCCAAGCGAGCACGGCCCATCAGGCCCGACTCCTATTGTTACCCCTTTTACAAATACACCCTCAGCAATGTTTCATATTAGTATCTAGTACATCATATGGCTGTTACACATCAACAGCCATATTACAACACGGAGGATGTAGGAGGAGAGGAGTAGGAGGAGAAGAGAGTAGAAGGAGGTAGAGGAAGAGGAAACAGTGAGAGGAGGAGAGAGGGGCACACTTTCCTTTGCTCTGCGAGGGGATGGTACAGCAGGGTAGCGTGGGGTAGAAGCTAGAGGACTCCAGCACCTTCTGGAAGAGGGTAGGCGAGACGTGGGAGGCGAGGTGTATGTCACTTGCTATCAGGTGGGCGTGGAACCGCAAAGAAGCCCGAGAAGGATCCAGATCCAAGCGAGCACGGCCCATCAGGCCCGACTCCTATTGTTACCCCTTTTACAAATACACCCTCAGCAATGTTTCATATTAGTATCTAGTACATCATATGAACAGTATAAATAAGTCGCCCCTGTAACAGAATGGGACATGAAAATATATGATCAATTTCCCTCCAATTCTCTCTCTCTCTCTCTACGATCTCCCTCCTCTCTCCCAACCACGGGATCTCTTCTTCAACCCCAGTTTCTTCCCAATTCTCTCTCAATTCCCACGATAGACCCCAAATCCGCCATTAATGGAGCTCTAAAGACTTGGATCTGAACACCAGAGGAGACCATCATCCTCCCCGCCAACCTAGTCTCAGAGAGATCTCATCACGGATTGGTCGCGGATCGTCCGGGTAACAATCATCAAGGTCACCGCCAAGCCAGGATCTCTGATCGAAGCATCATCGATCGGCTGCGGAACCCTCGATTTGTTACATATTAGAGCGTGAATACAAAAAGTACGGTATTAAAGTGGCGTCATAAATATGTGAAGAATAATTTTATTAAATAAATATGATAAATATTTTATTAAATTTATTGTGAGAGCCAATGATATGATATTGATAGGAGGTGATAATTAATGAGTTGTTCTCTAGAGTTGTATAGATTTATACAAGAAGGAATTCTATTATACGAGTTGTTCTCTAGAGTTGATGTTTCGATTGACCTGATAGTTTTTCCCTCTCAGATAGATCAGTTGTCTGTGTTGGATGTCCTGCTTCTTGGATCGAACTTATTAAACCGATTAGATCAATAGACACGAATTGTGTATTGTCAAATGTCGATTACTTCTTTGTCGCAGGATTAAAAGTTCTAACTTTAAACTTTTTTTTTTTTTTGTTTTTTTTTTTTTTTTCTGTTGGTTGTGGAGTACTAATATAAACAGTTCCACAGAGATTGTTCTCAAATTTAATCAACGGTTAGAGAAGCGGCGGCGCGTAGCACAATCCGCTGGTTCCCTAATCCGACGGTCCCTGCTTCACCCACAAACGTGGCATAGTGGGTCAGTTAGTGGGGTAATTCAAATCTCTCTCTCTCTCTCTCTCTCTCTCCCCCTCGCCACTTCCCTAAAGAACAGGAAGGATATGTGATAGGCCGGGTGTGCTAGTACATTGTTATGAATTCAAAAAAAGTACTAGTAGTGTTCCACAACACTGTCAAAGATGGAAACTGTTGCATGGGGAAGGACAGGAAATTGAGGATCAACAAATCATAGAGCGGAAACAAGAAGTGCCAAAATTTTGTTTAATTTCTCGTCGCATTCGAAGCAACTATCTTAATGCAGATATCTGGGCGAGTAGGGAGCCGTACTTGTGTTGGTAGTAGCAGTAGTACCAGTAACAGCAGAAGCAGCACTAGTAGCAGACCAAGGGATGAATTGGGAGGGGGGTCGGTGGCGGCGCCAACGGCGATTACGGTTCTGCGGAAGGGGCCGTGGATGGCGGAGGAGGACGAGATATTGCTCGAGTATGTTCGCAACCACGGCCCCCGCGACTGGAGCTCCATTCGATCCAAGGGCCTCCTTCCCCGCACCGGCAAGTCCTGCCGCCTCCGCTGGGTCAATAAACTCAAGCCCGACTTGAAGACGTATTTCAATCTCCCTACCTCTACCCCTCACACACACACACACACACACACACACACACTCTCTCTCTCTCTCTCTCTCTCTCTCTCTTTCTAATACTTGGAAGTTTATTTAGATGTCTCTCTTTATATTTGTTATTAAAAAAGGGAACTCCCGCTGTGGTGCAATATTGAATGCTTATATATAAATTAGAGGCATTAAGCATTTTACTTTATTTGCATTATGATCTTGTATATACTCTTTACATTCACGCCACTGAGCTTTTACTGGAGCCACAATTGATCATTGGTGGATTCTTTTACATAACAAATTGATGTTAGCAGATCAAATTATAATTAGCGACATGGTGTAGCGAGTTTTTATGATTTTATTCCTGCATGATTCGACTAAGTTGATGTTCAATGAATGAAGGGGATGCAAATTCTCAGCGGAGGAAGAGAGGGTGGTGATAGAGTTGCAGGCGCAGTTAGGGAACAAGTGGGCGAGGATAGCAACGTACCTTCCAGGGAGGACGGACAACGACGTGAAGAACTTCTGGAGCACACGGCAGAAGCGGCTTGCCAGAATCCTACGAACGCCCCTCCTGACCGCCGCCAGATCCAATAAGACCCACGGGACGAAGGCGTCCCTCCTCCCAAATTCCCATGATCAATTGCAAACCTTCAAGGTAAGTTCTGCATGTTACATGCCGTTTGCCAAGTATACCAAATCAATACATTTTCCAAAGTGTGAATTGCTACTGCATTTTCTCAAATATATATCTCAAGTTTTATTTAGTTTTACGGAATTGTAATGATGATTCAGTATAGTTTCGATTAACAAAGAAGATTTCAATGTCACAAACTTACCGAATATATGCCTGCTGGTCCACTTGTATCTGATGGGAGTAGTTTAAATTAGCATGTAACGAGTCTCATTGTGATCAGGATCCCAACTTGGATCTAATTCTTTTTGAGGGGGACTCCTCCAGCGGCCAATGCAGCAAAGGCTCCTGCATCGATAGCCAGAATGCTACAGCATTACTCCCAGAATTATCGAGCCCAAGCTTTCTCAACTCGGAAACTACCTTGCCCATGATCGAACCCGCAATAGAGAGAGAATCCACCTCATCGCAAATTCCCTTTGACCACCTTCACTACCCTCTTCTAGACCTTCCGGCCCTTCCAGATACTCCTGACCTCGCATCGGGCTTTGACATTGACATGAATTCAGTTGATGATCTGACCTGTCAAGGGGACCAGCTCCAACACATGGAAGCATTGTCGCCATTCTTCGGTTTAGAAGCTGGTGATCATGCCGTTAAGACCGAGCATCAGGGGCCGTCTGATATCTTTTTCGACGACCTCCCCCCGGACATGTTCGACTCCCTGGAGCCGCCCCCTCCCCCTGCTTCATCATCTTCGCCATGGTAGAAGGATTGATTAAATGTTTGTAGTGAATTATTTGGTGTGTGTTATTATTCTTTGGTAGTTGGAGTTTGGACTGGTCCAAGTATATGTTCTGTCTAACATGTATACACTTTTTTATGTTTCACATTCATTCTGATATCAATGTCTGTTGAATATTTATTTTTCTTCAATAGGGGCGTGGGACCTCTCCTTCAAAATCTTCAACCATAACACGTACATTCATTCAGATTATGTGAGCCTCTACTCTTCTCTTGTTACATGCATAAAGGATTGTTTTACAACAATCACTTTGAAATAGTTAATGCTCCAATTAAAACCATGGTCAAAACCCATCAATTTTTAGTCTCAACTATACAAGTAACAAATCATTGTTCCTGCATTTTTTTTCCTACAGAGATTAACCAAATAAAAAGACAAAATCTATATTACTCCTAAATTGTTCCAAGGTCACCAAAAAAAATTCGTTTTTTACAAGGAAAATTTGTTCAAAACAGCAAGAGGGCCAGAATGCACAAACATGTGTAGCATGAAAATCATCTCCATATGGTCTCATTAGCGTCTGTGAAAATGGTATTATGGTGCTCAATGAGGCACTGAATAACCTCAATGGCAGCGTAATCAGGCGGTGGACCATCGTCCAAAGGGATTTGGGAGGAAGCATCCATGCTATCGTCTTCATCTGGCAATACAAAAAATTAAGGAGAATTAAACACTATGTAATAGTGGTTTTTTGCTATGAAGCACGGATACTTTAAATTTCATACCGTACCTGTGTTAAACAGGTATAAGATACAGATACGCGTCCGATATGTGCCCGATATGAGAATGAAGTATCCGATATTTTAAAAATATAAAAAATATCGGATACAGCTCGAATACGGAAGGGATACGAGGAGATACATTCAGATTTTTTTTTTGGTCTAAAATAATCGGAACTCAAATTTTTTGAAAAGGCCACCATCCAAACCCGTTGAAAATAAGAAAAAGAACAAGAAAAATGTTAATCTCTTTTCAATTTGTTATTTCTTCCATCTCTTTGCTCTTGAATGGTTGAAGGCCCTCTCTCTCATTCTATCTCCACATAGTATTAAGCTATGGTTCAGTCTTTTGTCGCTTCTCTTTTATTGCTTCTCTTTTACTTTCTAATTTGTCAATCTAACACTAATCAACAATCACCTAATTTGTCAACCTAGCACTAATCAACAAAGACTATAGAGCGATTTTTTTTCTTCTATTAAATTGTTAGCATATTTTCTTTTATTATTGTTTTTATATAATAGAATCTAATAAAACAGACATATAAGTTGAATAACTAATTATCTAGTTTGTGCGATTAAATATTTATTATTTTTATTTGATCAAGTTGAATGATAGTTGGTTGATACCTTTTAAATTATTAATTCATAAGGTTGACTATTTTTTCTTATGAACAGATAAGACAATTATAAAAGTTAATGTATATCAGAATATATTCTTTAATATAATTCAGATATGCCGATTATCCTCAATATATCATTACATATAATCAACATATATTTAAATATATTTCAAATAATATTTTATTCAAATATACTATGTGTATTGTATCTTAGAAATTTTAGAAATTGCCGTATCACTATATCAGAATTGTGTCATATCCGTATCTCTGTATCCGTATCTGCGCAACATAGGTTCTCAATGAAAAATTGTTGCTAGTATAGTTTTCTTTTCAAGTTTTTGTAAGCTTCTACAGCCAGTATTAGTTATTTCAATTCTAGGAATCACTCGCACTGCGTGTGGAAATAAAAGAGCATCTTAAGTAGAGATTTTAGGAGTTAAAATCGGTACAAAATTTTACCCAAATAGTTCTCCCATGTGTAGTTGTTTGATGCTGGATCCACGGTCTTGGGAGGAGCTTTTAATGTATACCTAAGGTGGTTGCGTAAATCAGTCCCAGAATCACCTTGTCGCCACAAAATCACAGGTGCCATTTCCAAAGCAAGGCTGTGAGCATTCATCTGCATTTGAATAAACAGAAATCACACTCTATCGGAGTTGCAAGAGTAACCCAAATTGTAAATGTAAAGAATCACAATACTTACACAAATGATATAATGCAAACAGATAAAGGAATGGGGCTGCCATCAACAATCATATATGTAACAGTTTTATCTATTGTCAATAGCTTAGTCTAGGTTTCTACTGTCAATAGCTTACTGTAGGCTTCATCTTAGCTTAAGAGTGTAAACATATGTTTAAAAGCTTTTGGTTCCAACAGTCTTAGTATCCTGTCTAGTTAAACATACTAAAGTGGATGCAGATTTGGCATAGTGGACAATGGTAAAGTTGCCTCCCACTTGTTTAGTGACAATCCTATGAGTTTATGACTTGCCTAGAAACACACCAAAAAAGAATTGTCGTTGATGATTGTATAAGAAATAACAGAGGTACAAAATATAATGCTTAAGAGAAGTGAAGAAATAACAGAGTGGCTACACCATCAAAATAAAATCATCATATGGACAGAACTACTAGTTACATATATGCTGCATAAGTATCATTCTATATTCAAATCCTTTTAAGGCAAAGTAGGATAGTTATCAAATGCAGTCATTCGCAAAAGAATAATTCAATCCGCCTTTCAAGTTTCAAGTGGAATTCCAGATTCCACCTACCACATGGGTCGACTTGATACAGACATATCACATTAAAAAGACAAAAAAAAATGCTTATCTAAGTAAACACCATAGTAGAAAAACAGTGCACAACAGAAGGCGAAAAAGGGACAAATGTACAATAATTCTACTCTATCCAGTCAAAGCAATCACAGAAAAGGATATCAAATTTCACCAAACTAATCACACTGGAAAAATTATAGATGAACCATACAACATCTAGAAGGGACTAGGAAATAGCTGCCTGCTCTCTTGGCAGTACAAGAAAGCTTAAGCATTTTACTTCAGACTTGTGCGCAAAACAAGCCACATCCAAAGTAGGAATACCGTTCAAGATAGTAGAGGTGAACGAACCATGACAAACAAAGGGCAGAATCTACCTTGTTGAGTGAGGACTTCTCGCTAACTCGAAGCAGAAGAGCAGTAACAAACTCCAGTGTCATGTAATTCACATTAGGGAGCTTCTTCAAAATGCTTCTCATATCACGTATGCTACTCCTGGCATCTCTAATCTCATGATATAAATCGAATGTAGCAAGTGGCTCAGGAAGGCTAGCAAGATAACATTTAATCAGCGCAGCCACATCAGTTGAGCTTGCACCCTCCGGCAAAGTTGCATTCCAGTCTGTTGTTTTTACATAAAGCACAAAACTGAATTTAGGGTTACACATCCTTACCAGATAAAACGGAAGTAAAGTGTCCATACCTTGGTTGTAAAGTGAAACTAATTGTCGAATGACCTTTCTATCCCCTTCAGTTTTGAACAAGTATTCAGAGTTTAACCCTGGTGCCAGTCTGATCATTAGTCCTCTGATTAAGAAAGACACTAGCTCCTAACTTTTTTGCCGGCATTACCTGATATAATTAGGCTATCTGCACATCTGACCAATATTTGAGGCACAGCTCTTGTTGAGTGCTGTCGTTGCACAATAACCTCGATTGGGACACCGAAAACTGCAAAAACTCCGTGATATCACATAGCTCACAGTATGCTCCGACATATTTATATCGGAAGGATTAATCTATTGGCAAAATTACAAGCAAGCACAAATTTAAAGCTTAGAATAAAACAGAGAGGGACTGTGAAAGACAGAAAAACATAATAGGCAAGCATATTTGTCGTACACCAAGAAAATTTACGAACTCTGGTTACGAATTGTTCATGGGCCAAATTAAGAGAATAATAAGTTCCTCTTAAAAAAATTATCTAGAGGCTCGTAAGTTGCCACATTTTAAATTGTTTTTTTTTCACTAAACTACTAACTTATTTAATTATATGTAACAAAATTATCTTTCCAATAAACATAAGGGATATCAGATGTCAAAATGACTATACCGGAGTATCAAAGACTCTCCTCATTTGTAAAATAAAAGAAGAAAAGAATACTCCAGTAGCAGGGTGTAGAAGTGCTAGTGTATGAAACTATGAATATGAAACATTATTGATATAATGTTGTGATGTACATCTAAACAACAGAAGAAAATGATTGTGGATCTCAATGGACTCAACCTCTTGAGGAAGTAGTCTAAATGTAACTCGATGGATATTAGCTATTTGTTCTAGTACATAATTCGTTTCGTGATAGGAAAAATTAGTATTCGTTGCTGCCAGGTAGCACTGGATGATAAAAATTTTCAAGTACTCACTCTCCCAGAGAAAAGGAATCATGAATCAGCCATTCATAGAAGAAAGCAGCATCAGAGATGAGACAGCTGTTAAGTGCTAAATCTTCACAACATGTTAACCTATATGGGACTATCTGGTCTGACAACAAATGGTCCAACATTAAAATTCACACAAACAGTCCAAGCTTCGGCCTTCTTGCAAGGATGTTTTATTGTCTTCATCTAGAAAGAAAATTAAATGGTAGAATTTAAAACTTTAATATAGTGTGAATCAGTTCTAGATCAAATCCTTTTTACAGGATAAATGACAGAAAGAATGTGCGACATATAAACAGTAAAGATCCTTAGAGTTTCAATTACAAGAAGATTTTCTATTTAGTATCTAAAGAGAATTGTGGATACAACTCACCATCATTGCTGGCAACTCCCTGCAAAATTTTCAAAAAAAAATATGAGAACCACAATGCATGAGCTGAGAGCAAAGAAACTTTTTCCCCATTTAGTTTACGTGACAGACCTTTTGCCACCGCTCAATGTTGTTCAAAATACTCTTACTTTTATCAGCAGTCTTCTTCGCTGCCTGCAGGGAGAGATGATTCCACTGGCATTAATGCTCATCAAGACTAATAGCAAGTAGATGAATAGAAGCCAAAGAGTGACGACTAAGAACTAAGGAAAACCAAATATGATGATGCTAGTTACAGTTTGCTATCAAGCATATATCAATAAAGGAGACGGTAAGCAATCGTGAACTAAATTATATTAGACAAATTACAATTGCTAGAAGATGCTCTGGAAACTCTAGAAAGCACAACTGATGCAGTTATGAAATCATCAGGAACAATTAAGATATTCAACATGTTCTCGCACTATCCCCTAATCAAAATTATTGGGACACAACTATAACTCTTGCAGAAGATCATATGGAAACTTATATGCCCACATTTATACTTCTGACATAACAGGTTCATCTCCAGATTGATGATTAATTTGTACCATCACTAGGAGTGGGGAAACAATTCATAGTGCAATCATTTTTATATTCGAGCACAAGAAAGGACTACTAATCCTCAAACTTAAATCAAGCCAAACCTCTTCAACTTTCAGCTTTCCAACAGCAACCTTCTCCTTCGTCTCAGAAAATCCCTTCCTCAGAAGCACCCCTGTGGAAGCTGCGGCAGAAATCAGGCGTTCTTGCACGCTCTCTACAGGAGGTGCCGCCGGCCTGCGCTGCTTAATTTCTTGAAAGACAGCCCACCTACTTTTCACCATGGAGCCGACCTTACCGGCCGCATCAGCAACATTTCCTCCCGCCGACTGGCCGGCCTGCTTAATTTTGACCCCTGCGTCAAAACGTAGTGGCAAAGAATCAGGAGGACAAATAGCCACAAAATAATAATAATAATAATCAAATTAACAAAACAAAAGAAAAATCAAATGAAAACACGGATAACTGGACATTGGATTACCGGAAGAAGAGAAGAAGTCCGTTGCCCGCTCACGCCAGCGGGGAGATGTCTGAAGAGGCATTGAGAAGGGTAATCAAGTAGCTGAAGAGCGTGAGCCACACCAATAATTAAATGATCTTCAAGAAAAGGGAGGCCTGCTTAAACCCTAATCCGCAAAACAACCAAAAAAATCCAAGTATTATATCAACCGTAATTCGATGGCAAGGTTTAAAAGGTTAGATCAAACTTCTAGCGATTAGAGAAAAGAAAATCAGGGCAAAATCACTCCAAGGAAAAACAAATTGACGGAAAATATAAAGAACACGTGGGGAAAAAAATCATCAAGATCAAGAAAAGAAAACGAAAAGAAACACAAAACTCTAAAAATCCGATCGAAACAACCAAAAATCTAGCATACATCAGAGAAAACTCCAACCGATCCGAAGAAATACGAACGAAAAATCAAATCGAAACATCCGGAAAACCAACGAATTTGATCACGATAAGGACAAAAAAAAAAAAAAAAAAAAAAAACGAACCGATCCAAAACCCTAAAAACAGTCGATGAGAGATCCCGATCTCACCTTTTTCGATCTCTACGGCGTGGGGATCGAGGAGAGAGAGAGAGAGAGAGATTTCGACCTGGGAAGATTCGTCGAGTGCTTTGAAGGACTCAAAGCTTCGGCTTCAACTTTGTGATCGAACCCCTCTCGGGAGTTTGGTTTGGAGGGGAGCGGGGGGAAGGGGGTTTTAATAAAGGATATTCCGTCGACAAGCATCTTTAATTGGTCAAGTGAGAGAACTACGGTCAACTGGAATAACGGTATCCAGTGGCGTGGAGCTTCTCCTCTAGGTTTCGGTATCTTCTTCTCGGGTGTGGTGTGGTGCACGTGCAAGTTATACGGTGGCTTGCGCGATTGTGAATTGTGATCACAGTGAGGTCCACGTGGCACGTGCAAGTCTATACGAAACGCTTGCCCAAATGAAAAAAAAAAAAAAAAAGTAGTTGCAGGTTGGGTAGAGGGATGACATTTGAATCCTTAAATTTTAATTTATTATAATTTTATATAAAAATTATTATAATTAATTTTTAAGATTTAATTTAGTTAATTAAATTTAATATATTGTTGATATAAACAAATTATTAATGTATCACTAATTGTAGTATATGCTTTTCATCTATTATTGATTTAAAAATAGTGTGGTATTTTAATTATTAATGTATCACTAATTATAGTACTAGTACATGAGTCTCCTTATTATGATTTTAAAAGTAATAAATAATTTATACTTTTAAGTTTTTTAATGTTTGATTTATTTATTTGACTAAATTTATTTTTAAAATTATGCTATATTAGTAACTACCTACTAAATTTAAAGGGCTCATTATCAACCGCTCATCCTTTTATCTAAAAACTAAAAATTTATACGCATCTGAGACTTAATATTTTTAAAAGTATAGAACTCAATTCTTAATATATCACTTTTATATTAGCGATATATAAATATTCGGCCAATTAACTTCAATTATGTGGCTTGATTATTATAATTTTTAAAAAATTAAACAAAAAATTATTATAAATTAAAGTCGAAAGGAAAAAAAAGTATTATTCACCTCATAGTTGGAGGAGCAAACATGCAATTCATTATATATATATATATATATATATATATATATATATAATTAGGATGGAATACTATCGATAGCACCAAGCCATTAGTGCTATCAAGTTTTTAGCTTTTGAATTAAAGTATGTGTGGTTAAGATTTAAGATGATAGTGGTCCCCTAGGGTTTACTAGATGGTTGGTTGAATAGTAATGCGAAGATCCGGATCTCCGTGATGGATTTGCAGGATGAGCAGTGGCTTCTAGAGGCCTATGATGTGTGATAGAGTTGGTTGTGCACGAATTGGATCCCAGATTTGGAACCGGCGCGAAAGTCGGATCAAGTTTGCTTTTCCGGGGTCTTCCGGCAAATTTTAGGATTGAAATTTGGCGAAACGGACACTGGATTTGGACTCAGCGCGCGAAAACGATGAAAATTAACTATTTACTTTTTTTTTTCGGAACCCGGATGTCCAAACACGAATTTCGAGGCAAAGGTTACTGTTCTGGCGGCCGGGGCATCGCCGGCAGCAACGGGCAGGCGGCGGAGCGCGGCGGCGCAGGAGCGGGCAAGGCCGCGGGCAGGCGCGGCGCGCGGGCGGCTGGTCCACGGGCAGGCACGTGCACCGGGAGCGCTGGGGTTTGGCTTTGCTACGTGGCAGCTTCTCATTGGCCGGACGGCTTCATGGCGGGGCGGCGACACGTGGCGGCTCCTGATTGGTGGACAGTTTTCGGAAGACCCGGCGCGTGGATCGGGCGCGTGCGCCACGTGAACCACGTGGGACATGTGTCACTGTTCCATTGGTGGGTGCACGCCGCCCACGTGCGCGGGGCACGCGGAGCACGGGGCGGCGGGGAACACGTGGCGCGATCTGGTGGTTTCGGGCGCGCACAGTAAAATTCGGGCGCCCGAATCTTGGGCCTGAATCCAATAAGCCTACTATTTGGAATTTTGACTATAAATAGCCCATTGTGGATTCATTTTGAGGGCTTTTGAGATCTGATTTCGATGCCAATTTAGACAGAGTGATTCTTCATAAAGTCTTCTTCACTTTTTGAGGTTTTGGAGAACTTTTGGTGATCGTCTGATATTTTTCCCTGCCTGATCTCGAGAGTCGCGACGTTTCTTCGACATCGGTTTCTTTCGTTGACTCTTCGTCGGAGAACTCCCCTGAGCTGATCTTTTGGAGTTTTTCACCGATTTTTGCAGCAGTGTTTCCATGACAGGTAGGCCTTCGATTTTGATATTCATCGCTCTGCTCCTTTTTGAGTTTTTATGGGAGTGCGTTCAGCATCTTTAGACCCTCTTTTTATGCGACACTTTTCTGGACATAGCTGAGGTAATCTTGCAATTTCTCGGTCTACGGGTGGTGGATTTTGGTGTTTAAGCACTCGATTGACATCTACACTTCGAGAGGATCACAATCGTATTTTTTTTGGAATTTTTGGAGGGCATCTCGCAGGAGGTAATTTCATGTTTTGTGGACAGATGTGCGATAAAATTACTGTTTTGAGTGATTTGAGCTTACCATGATGTTTTGCTTATATTTCAGCGACCGGGTGGAGTTTTTTGTTGATTTTTGGTGCGTTGGAATCGTGGGAACCTGAGGATCACACCCGTAAAATTTCAGCTCTTTTGGACTCAGTATTAACGCGCACGTCCAGGTGGGTTGGAATTCTTCCAAACTTTATGGAATGCCTTCTAATTCTGCTGAAAGTATGTTTAGCATGCCTAGTTTAGCTGTTTTCTTTATAGCTGGTAAAATCTGATAGCTGTCTAGAACATTTCTGAATGACAGATCTCAACCCCAATTATCATTAGTATGATCTTGAGACTGTTTGACACTAGATTGCATGATTAGTTGACATTTGGACTGCATCTGAGCTGTTTTAAAAATTGTTGAACCCGTTTTAATGAAAAAACTGGCTTTAAAAATAATTTTTAAACATTGAGATCACCTAAAGGGGTGGGATAGGTTCAGGATGCATGTACCCTCGTGCTTGGGGGCCGAGGGAATTTTTATTGACTCAGTGGATGGGTTTCCTAGTGTCTTGGGGGTTTGTGTGCATTATCAGATTGAGTTGTGGAGGGTTCTCCGACCTGTTTATGGGTTAGTTGGCATTCGAGTTTCTGATATGTTCGATCGTGGATTATAGCCTGTAGATGCCGCTTATTGAGCCAGATGAGACACATTTATTCCTCGGTGGGGTTGCGCCCCTCGAGAGCCGCTCCAGATGCGATGATGATGATGATGATGTGCCTGATGAGACCGCTTTACGTGATATTATAATAGTCCGATTGGACACCTTAGTTGATACACTAGAGGCCCTAGTTGATACACTAGGGGGCGCAGGTTTGACTGGACTAGATTTGGCAGTCAGAGAGATTGGGTTGATATGAGCACATCGTGAGCGAGTGGATGCATAACATGTCACGCCCCGGAACCCGGGCTTGCCAACAGATCCGCCGTGTACACGGGATTTCCCGAGTACACGAAGCGCTGGTAACCTGCTCCGATATAATATGAACAATAAAGGAGCATAATACAGAGCTGAAATAGAAGAACCACATAGTATCTCAGACTGGAACTAAAAATAAACTGTAACATGTACAATAATCTCCCAGCTCACCAAAATAATACAACCAGCCGGCGAAAGCCAGACTAAAAATAAAAGGAGAATATCACAGTCTGAGAGAAGGGTACAACGTCTATCTACAGCTCTCAGTCTCCCAGGAGATCTATCTACTCAGCGATCCCCTTACCTTTATCAGCCGCTGATAGCCTAGCAGCTCCCGCAGACGACTCTGCAAAATAAAGAAGAAGAAAGAGAAAAACAGTAATGGGGGTGAGAACTACCAGATAAACCAGTAGCCTCCCCTAGTGGGCAAAACCTCAACTCTGACGCACCCACTAGGACTACTAGAGGCCTGAAAGGAAAAAGTGGTAAAGCTGTAAGCAGAACTGCTGAATAAAGGGAAACCACCACTAGCATGCCTCTAAATGCAGTGCCAAAAGGAATGACTGTATGTATGCATCAGTATCTAACATGCCTGCCTGAATAAACCCAATCTTATGCCACCAGTAAAACTGGTACTGCCTGCTGCGCCTTGCCTGCCCAAATCGGGTATGCTGGCCAATGCATAACACCGATAGGGAATGAGAGTCTCAAGGACTCAAGCCTGCCTGTAACACACTCCGGAGTGGCACTCGAGGGGAGCGACCCACACGAGTAAAAGTACCTCAGTAATAAGTATCATAAGTGTCGTAAACAGCAGGACTGGATCATGACTATGATCAAAGTGGGAAAAGCCATCCACTAAGAAACCCTGATATGATGCCATAGTACTCAATAAGTGGGAAAAACCATCCACTAAAGAAAAGCCCGATCCCCTGCTGATGCCAAAAATAAACCAGACTCAACCCCATAAGGATAAACATCCGGCCGACCGCCTACAGTCTGCGGTCACCGCAACACCCCACAAGTTTATAATCTAACATAACCTTGGCTATACTATCCCAAACCCCTGCTCATACTCGAGCGACAAGCAACTGAAAGCAAAAGAGAGCAATAAAACATGTCAAGTCTTAATATGATAGTGTAGCAATAAATAGTGGCCCTACCTGATGTCCGGGTATGCATGCAACTGTCTTTATTTTAAAAGTTGTAAAATAGTGTCAAAGATTTAAAAAGATTGATTTACTGAATAAAAGTCATTTGCATGCGAGATTATAGCCTTTGTCTCAATCACAGTGTCCCAATATAAGTCATCATATCATCTGTGGAATTATATTAAATTTTAGGAGAGTTTGTCCCAGCGGTTTTCATCAATTGTCCTGTTAGTAGTCCTGTTAGTAGTCCTGTTAGTAGTCCTGTTAGTAGTCCCAATAGTTCTCATCAATTTAGTTTGTCCCAATTGTTCTCATCAATTGTCATATTAGTTTGTCCCAATTGTTCTCATCAATTAAATTTTAAGGGAGTTCCAGTAATCCCAGTGAGCTTGTCAAAAATGAGGTAAGCAACAACCGCCCACCTCGAACAGCTCAAATCACACCCAGATAGTCTCCTGGCTGTCCACAGTCCCCTAGAACTGCTGTCTGCCGAGAACGGTGCCCTACAGCAACACACATTGCACAGGGTGTAACTATATTATTCATAAAAATACAGCTTTTGCTATTTTTCAAATAGCACGAAAAGAGAGGAGTTTTTCACCTCTGTATAGTGCTCAGAAAAATCCAGAAAAATTACGGTTGCGTTCCTCGCGAAGAGTAGATCAAAATCGACTCTTTAAACGTCTCGATCTGATGCTCCTACGCCAAGATAAAAATCGGAGAAGTTGACGCTGTCCAGAAATTTCCACAGCAAAAAGGGGGGTCAAAGAGACCTCGGGAAACGTGCCAAAAGTACGAAATGGAGCAAAATGATCAACACGGAAATCGAAGCCTTACCTCTTAGGAACGCGCTGTCGTGAAAATCGTCCAAAAATTCCTCCTGGTTAGCCCACAGGGAATTTTCGACGGAACTGCGACGGGAAATGGGCCGAAAAAGAAAACCGTCGCAGTGCGCCGCGTCGCAGATAACTCACTAACTGTAACTCCAAAAATTCTAAAATTCTGAGGACAGAGAGAGGAGAGAGAGAGGAAGAAATTTCCTATAGAGCTCAAATTCGGATTCTCTCTCTAAGGCCCGCAATTCGAGGTGGGAAATGAGGAGGGGTGGGGGCTTCTTATATAGTGGGCCAAAGGGAATATTCCCACACGGGATTCGGATCCGAACAGGAAACACCAAAATCGGCCATCCATAATGCGCCACGTGTCCACATAACAGCAAACAGCCTGTGCAGGCCCAATGAAAAATCGCCACGTGGCCACGTGGTGCACGTGGCCGGTCCGCGCTCCGGGTCTTCCGGAAGATGTCGGCCAATAGGGGAGCGCCACGTGTCACCTTCCCACGTGCTTCTAGAAGCCGGCCGGCCAATGGGAAGCTGCCACGTGGCAGAAGGAGTCTTCGGTGCACCCGGTGCACGCCAGGCCCATGGACCGCGCACCCGAGCCCCCCGCCCGCGCCTGCGCCGCCGCCCTCTGCCGCTGTGCCGCCGCTGCGCCGCCGCCCGCCGCCGTGCGCCGCCGCCCGCCGCCGCTTGCCGGTCGCCGGAACAGTAATTCCGGCGGCCGGAGTTACTGTTCCGGCGTGAACAGTAATTTTGCGCCGAAAAAATAAAGTAAATATACCGTTTCGATCGTTTTCGCGCGCTGAGTCCAAATACGACGTCCATTTCACCAAATTCTCATCCGAAATTTTGCCGAAAGCTCCCGGAAAATTCCATTTGCTCCGATTTTCGCGCAGAGTCTATTTTAAATGTCCAATTTCGAT
>CM055078.1:16731176-16761176 GCA_029204045.2 Tillandsia leiboldiana
TTTTTTTTTTTTTTTTTTTTTTTTTTTTTTTTTTTTTTTTTTTTTTTTCTATTTTGCAGATCAACTCTACATCGAGTCCTTGTGATTGGGAAGGAACGCTATTCTGTAATTACCGACTCCTTGTTTGCGGGGCTCAGTGTTGTCCTCTAGCTGGTCTATTATTGGATTAGTACTTTACTAAATTTCATTCACATCATACTTAGACCTAAAGAGAGCTACAAAAAACAATTAAACCCATTTTAATTAAAAAATATATATGGCCTCTCTCTTCTCATGAGATAACACCAACAGCGGGCAAAATCTGGCAAATTTTTGTGTAGCTTTATATTCTGCTGACAAAGAAACAAATGTTTCAGGTTGCCTTCTTTCTTGATCCGAACTATGACTGTGTGGTAGAGTGCTTGGAAAGCTGCTGCAGCAAGACATCTCCTCCCAGGTCTCTCTCTCTCTCTCTCACACACACACACACATGCTCGCGCGCGCACACACACACACACAATAGTGGGAAATAATTTTGCTGATAGACGAGAAACTGAAACGACCCGGCCCACTAGCAATAATAACTCGTTGGGCCCAAACCACAGCCCAAAATGCTTAAGCCCAGTTATTATTACTAGTGTCCAAGTCTCATATAAACCCAAGTCTCATATAAACCCAATCACAAATCCATCCACATCCGATGTGGGACTATTGGGGGCGTCACAGACTCCCCCCGTTTAGGCCTGACGTCCTCGTCAGCCCAAACACACACACACAAGCCCAAGATCACCAGGCGATGTGAGACTCGTCTCGCTAGCCCTGTCATCTAGACCCAGGCTCAGCCGAGACTCGTCGCACACTTCCGGCTGGTAACCTGGCTCTGATACCAAATGTAACGACCCGGCCCACTAGCAACAATAACTCGTTGGGCCCAAACCACAGCCCAAAATGCTTAAGCCCAGTTATTATTACTAGTGTCCAAGTCTCATATAAACCCAATCACAAATCCATCCACATCCGATGTGGGACTATTGGGGGCGTCACAGACTCCCCCCGTTTAGGCCTGACGTCCTCGTCAGCCCAAACACACACACACAAGCCCAAGATCACCAGGCAATGTGAGACTCGTCTCGCTAGCCCTGTCATCTAGACCCAGACTCAGCCGAGACTCACCACACACTTCCGGCTGGTTATTGGCTCTGATACCAAATGAAACGACCCGGCCCACTAGCAATAATAACTCGTTGGGCCCAAACCACAGCCCAAAATGCTTAAGCCCAGTTATTATTACTAGTGTCCAAGTCTCATATAAACCCAATCACAAATCCATCCACATCCGATGTGGGACTATTGGGGGCGTCACAGACTCCCCCCGTTTAGGCCTGACGTCCTCGTCAGCCCAAACACACACACACAAGCCCAAGATCACCAGGCGATGTGAGACTCGTCTCGCTAGCCCTGTCATCTAGACCCAGGCTCAGCCGAGACTCATCACACACTTCCGGCTGGTTATTGGCTCTGATACCAAATGTAACGACCCGGCCCACTAACAATAATAACTCGTTGGGCCCAAACCACAGCCCAAAATGCTTAAGCCCAGTTATTATTACTAGTGTCCATGTCTCATATAAACCCAATCACCATTCCATCCACATCCGATGTGGGACTATTGGGGGCGTCACAGACTCCCCCCGTAATCACCATTCCATCCACATCCGATGTGGGACTTACGGGGGGAGTCTGTGACGCCCCCAATAGTCCCACATCGGATGTGGATGGAATGGTGATTACGGGGGGAGTCTGTGACGCCCCCAATAGTCCCACATCGGATGTGGATGGAATGGTGATTGGGTTTATATGAGACATGGACACTAGTAATAATAACTGGGCTTAAGCATTTTGGGCTGTGGTTTGGGCCCAACGAGTTATTATTGTTAGTGGGCCGGGTCGTTACATTTGGTATCAGAGCCAGGTTACCAGCCGGAAGTGTGCGACGAGTCTCGGCTGAGCCTGGGTCTAGATGACAGGGCTAGCGAGACGAGTCTCACATCGCCTGGTGATCTTGGGCTTGTGTGTGTGTGTTTGGGCTGACGAGGACGTCAGGCCTAAACGGGGGGAGTCTGTGACGCCCCCAATAGTCCCACATCGGATGTGGATGGATTTGTGATTGGGTTTATATGAGACTTGGACACTAGTAATAATAACTGGGCTTAAGCATTTTGGGCTGTGGTTTGGGCCCAACGAGTTATTATTGCTAGTGGGCCGGGTCGTTTCATTTGGTATCAGAGCCAATAACCAGCCGGAAGTGTGTGGTGAGTCTCGGCTGAGTCTGGGTCTAGATGACAGGGCTAGCGAGACGAGTCTCACATTGCCTGGTGATCTTGGGCTTGTGTGTGTGTGTTTGGGCTGACGAGGACGTCAGGCCTAAACGGGGGGAGTCTGTGACGCCCCCAATAGTCCCACATCGGATGTGGATGGATTTGTGATTGGGTTTATATGAGACTTGGACACTAGTAATAATAACTGGGCTTAAGCATTTTGGGCTGTGGTTTGGGCCCAACGAGTTATTATTGCTAGTGGGCCGGGTCGTTACAGAAACTGCATCCACTGAAATGTATAAATAGCAATGCACATAGATCATATGAAATCAGGCAGGAAAGAAAAAGAAAAAGGCAAAATCAAATGAAAAACATCTAGTGGGCATGGCAACCATCTGGTAGAAATATCCTAGACTGAATCATGTTTTCGACCATTGCAAAAAAGCAAAATTATTATGTAAATTTCTGATAAATTCTAAAATGACTATTCTCTCTATATTCAAGACATTTAGCTGGGAATTTCACCAGCTTTGAGATTCCAGAAATATTTGCTGTAGCAAGTGTACTGTTCTGCTACTCTTTTTCCTGGGTAGTTCCTTTCTGACAAGCTGTCTTGCAGGTTCCCTCCTATTCGCAGCGGTGACTACCTCAGGGAGCGATTAAGAGTTTCATACTCATCTAAATAAGAAACCGATTTAGTTTGACAGGGAATGTGACTGATGAACTTGTTAGTCGTCAGAATGTTACACATTTGTGTCCGAAATGTCATAGAATTTATGTAAAATTGAAGGTGAACTATGTGTATATGTATGGCACAAAATTCTCTTCCCGACCAAATACTTGTACACATTGAATAAATACTGTCTGTACTACCAGATTATCTATATGAAGATTCCGTCGTTCAAAGATGTATCCTGCTGAATCGAATTGCTATGGGAATCAGTTTGTGTGTAATTGCTAATTAGTCAGGTTAGAGTCAAGTTGATTGCTGTAAATATACATGTTTTCTGTTTTTCTTCTAATGATAACAAACTAGAACTGAATTTCCCTGTGTCAGTTTTGAAGTGAATACTCATAACGATATGCAAACTGTTTGGAGAAGTCGTTGAAAGTCATAGCTCAGCTATCTGGGTCGCTTATTTTTTTAGAAATAAATTTAGCTAGAGATGTTAAGTAAATAGATTTTAAATTTAGGCATTGAATATTATCCATCAAATTCAGCTAGATGTGTTTGTTTGTATTAAAATTTTATCATTTTAGCTTTTGCTTTAACAGAAATTACTGATTTTTTTTTAAGTAGTTCCATGCTCTGTAAAGTTAGACATAATTGAATTTCTAGAAAAAAAAAATGGTAAAAAAAAAAAAAAATTTGTCCGCGTTTGTTCAGGTTGCAATTGTAATCCGGAACTTAAAAATACAAAAATTTGTTATCTAAATAATAGTTTCTAGATAAATTAATAATCTTTTCTAAAAATTGCCAGATCCAAGCCAGAACTGAAATGAAAAACCGGTTGCGGCTGTAAGTGCATTGGATCTCCAATGGATTGGTCGAGCCGAAGTCGGTGGAGGAAGCGAACCCAGCGGAGCAAACCCCTCCTCTTCCTCCTCTCCTTGCTCTCCCTCTCCCTTCTCCTCCTCTTCTTCTACCTCCTCACCTCCTCCTATTCCTCTCTCCTCCGATCCCTACTCCCCTTCTCCTCCCCTCACCAAACCCTAGATCACAAATGCAGCCGAGGCGGAGGCGGAGCCCTCTCCGGCGAGCGATTCCTATGGTATGCCCCCCACAGCGGGTTCAGCAACCAGGTCGGGGAGCTCAAGAACGCCGCCGTCGTCGCCGCCATCCTCAACCGCACCCTCGTCATCCCCCCGGTGCTCGACCACCACGCCGTCGCTCTCGGCAGTTGCCCTAAGTTCAGGGTCTCCGCCCCCGCCGACCTCCGCGCCGCCGTGTGGGATCACGTCATGGATCTGATCCGAGATCGGAGGTGAGTGGCCTCGTCAACTTCTTGTATTGCTTAATTGCTCGATTATGATAAGCTTTGAGTAGCTAATAAATTTGAATCGGATATAGATATATGGTCACGGTCATTATAATCAGTTTTAGATGCAAGAAAAATCAATTGCGATTTGTATACATAGTCCATGATTGTGATAAAGGATTGTGAGAATTCTCATGATTCATATATGAGTTTGTTCGGGAAGATTGCAGGCCTGCATCTCTCTAGCAGGTTTTTCATCGGCTGCACTCAAATCAGTAATGACAGTTTAGGATACTTTGTTTGCATTATGAATTACTAATCATGATTAGTAGGTGATATCTGATTCATGTGTCACTTTTTGTGATGCCGAGGTCAAAGCAAGTGCAAAACTTAGTGTGGTTGTTAGCAACGAGCGCACAAACCCAGCGGGATCAATTGGCGATTACGACAAAGAAGTAAATCCAAAATGCACGACAGAAAAATAACACACAGATTTACGTGGAAAACCCTTTGCAGGGAAAAAACCACGGGCGAAAGAGGAGAGAATTTACTATGTAGAAAAGAGGGAATACAAAAATTCTTCTTGATACAATCGCTCGATCTCTCTAGGGCGAACAAAAGGAAAAATTAGGGTTTTTTCCTTAGCGGATCGGATCCGTACCGCGGGGGGCTCCGCCCCCCGCACCCCCCGTCGGCCCGAGCCCTTCGCTTCCACCACAGACATCCACAAAATTTCTAGTCGCACCGCGAAGCCATCGGCGAACCTGAATCATAATATCGAAGCGATTCTGATTTTGAGTCACATCTAACAGTGGTTCTGTAGCCAAGCATGAAAACTTTTCTTTAAGCAGTTATTTCTTATAATTGGCAAAAATTTCTATGCTTAAACAATGTAATTAACCTATCTGCATCGTGGTAAAGAAATGTTTGCTCATGTCTGTTTCATTTTTCCAGATTAAAAATATATGTTCTGCTTGATACTTGGTGTTAGTTGATGCTTTTAAGATAGTCGCTTGTTGTAACTTGAGAGGCCTTCAGCGAAGGACTATTGTATTTTCACTGCTTAAGAGATGGCGTCTTGAGTTTAATGATTTATTTTGTAGTCTTGTGGTGAGCATTTAGTTATTAACAATTCTGTTTGAATGAGGAGAATGTAAGTTTATGACTGATGTTCTTATTTGATGAGGTCGATTCCTTACAAGTGCACTGATATGGTACTTCTTAAGTTGTTTTAATCCTTAACCCATGTTCCTTATTAAAGATTGGTTCTCTATTAGAGTTTTCTACTTTTCTGTTGTGAAACGTAAACAACAAATTATTAAATATTGCAGGTTTTTATCTTTATATTTTACAAAATATTTTTTGTTTCTTGTTTTCTATTCCAGGTATGTATCAATGGCTGACATTGTTGATATATCTTCAATATCATCAACCGTGGTTAAAACAATTGATTTAAGGGTATTTGCTTCAATGTGGTGTGGTCTAAATATGGAAAAAGCTTGTTTTGGTGACTTATGTTGTGCTGTGTCGGGTTCTGGCTCTTTGTCAGGCAACTTTGATCAGTGTAGATCATTGTTATCTGGCCTACATGGTAATGTCGATCAATGTGTATATACTGTAGAGGAAGACTGTCGAACGACGGTCTGGACATACCAACAAAATAGTGATGGGGCTTTAGACTCTTTTCAGCCTGACAAAGGGTTGCAGAAGAAGAAGAAAATTCCCTATATTAGAAAGCGTAGAGATGTTCACAAGGCTTTTGGGCCTGGTTCAAAAGCCGAAACATCCTCTGTTTTGGCTTTTGGAACCCTTTTCTCAGCACCATACAAAGGTTCTGAGCTTTACATTGACATCCATGAATCACCAAAAGACTTGAGGATTCAGTCATTGCTTAAACAGATCGAATTCCTTCCATTTGCACCAGAAATTATGGCAGCGGGAAAGGAATTTGCTGCGAGTATAAAGAAGCCGTTTCTTTGTGCCCAACTTAGATTATTAGATGGACAATTCAAGAACCATTGGAAAACTACTTTTTCTGCGCTAAAGGAGAAGCTGCTGTCTCTTCAATCAGAAGCCAAGGAAAATCAGCTGAATGGTCCAGTTCACATTTTCATCATGACCGATCTTCCTAGGGCAAATTGGACTCAAACTTACCTGGGGGAAGTTGAGAAAAACGAGCAGTACAAATTGTATACCCTTCAAGAAAATGATGATTTAGTATTGAAAGCCGCTGAGAGGCTCATGGCTTCAGAACATGGCTTGAAATCTGGTTTCCTTCCTAGAATTGTTGATGGAAATAATGAGAAAAGGATTTGTGATCCATCATCGTTGCCGGATATTTTGTTATATGTGGAAGAATCTGTATGTAGCTGTGCGTCATTTGGGTTTGTGGGGACTGCTGGATCAACTATAGCAACAAGCATAGAGCTCATGAGAAGAAACAATGCCTGCAAATTATGAGCTGTTATTTTCCCTGCCTGGTCCGAGTGCTTTAGACAGGGAGAGAGTTCTCTTCTTCGAAAAGGGTTGACGACGAAGATGTAATTTAATGGTTCACAATAGTGCTTTAGAGAGAGAGAGAGAGAGAGAGAGAGAGAGAGAGAGAGAGAGAGAGAGAGAGAGAGTTCTCTCCTTCAAAAAAAAGGGTTGACACGAAGAAATGATTTAATGGTTCACAAAGTCAGAGCTGATTATGCTAGTCATGAAGTGGGTTATTTTCGATTACTTGCTGATGCCCATATCAGAAACTGCTGAGAATTTACATCAGCATAGCATAGCTCTTCATTACTGTAGAGCCCACTGAATTTAGCATGCGGTGGAACTGATTAGAATCATGATTTGGTGTGGTCTTCTCTGCTTTAGAAATATTGCGCAGCTAGGGAGTCTGCGAATTATTTCTTCCTTCTTTGTTTCATGTTTAGATATTAGAAAGTTTTCTTGATCACCAGGAAGATATTTTGTTGCGGATAATATTTCATTTTTGAGTACATAACTAAGATTATTTTACCAACTTCATTTTACATCTTACATGTTTTTGTGGTGAAAGCAAGGAATTAAGTGCCGCCCGTGCCGCTGCGGCAGGGGTGGCACGTACCGCGCCCCTCAAAGAGGGGCACGGTACAGGGGGGTCTCGCACCCCCCAAGGATATCGCTCGAGACAGAGCGATACCCTGTTTTCCTTTTTCTTTTTTCTTTTTTTTTTTTTTTTTTTTTTTTTTTTTTTTTAATCACATGGGTAGAATATTTTTTATTATTATTATTTTAAAAAAATCACATATTGTACGGTACATATTTTTTTTGTTTTAATCTTTAAGAGATTTAGGTTATTTTGTTCACTAACTAATTTAGGTTGTTAATAATTTAGGTTGTTATAATTAATTTAGGTTATAATTAATTTAGGTTATAAAAAGTAAAGAGATAAAGATAAAATGAGAATGTGGTTATAAATCAGATTTTTAAAAGATTTAAGTTGTTATTATTTACTAACTAATAGCGCCGGCGCCGGCACGGTTTTTTTTTTTTTTTTTTTTTTTTTTTTTTTTTTAATTATATGCGTAGAATATTTTTTATTATTATTTTTAAAAAAAATCACATATTGTACGGTACATATTTTTTTGTTTTAATCTTTAAGAGATTTAGGTTATTTTGTTCACTAACTAATTTAGGTTGTTAATAATTTAGGTTGTTATAACTAATTTAGGTTATAACTAATTTAGGTTATAAAAAGTAAAGAGATAAAAATAAAATGAGAATGTAGTTATAAATCAGATTTTTAAAAGATTTAAGTTGTTATTATTTACTAACTAATAGCAATCTAAATCTTTTAAAGATTTAGATTTTATGATTAAAAATATTTTTTATCTCTTTTCCTTCTTATATTAGTTAATAAATAATAATAATTTAAATATTTTAAAAATCCAATCGGTACACATTCTCATTTTATCTTATCTTTCTACAATAACAACTTAAATCTCTTAAAAATCTGACTCGTACCCACATTTTCATTTTATTTACGTATAGAATTAACTTAATCATGAAAACTATAGCTAAAGGCGGTCCACCATCTTTAGAAGGCGGTGAGCCTTCTGTATGTGGCGCTGATATGGCAAGCTGATATGGCAAAAATAGGATTAGTTTTACAAATAAAATTTTGATAAGATTATTTCGCAAATTATAAAATTTTAGAAGGTTATTTTGAAAAATAACTCCATTGTACTTTATATATAAAAAAAAATATCAATATGTTAATTGGTGAGTATAGTAAGCTATATATAGCCAATATTCATAATTTTTTGACTAAACATTTCAAAACAATATTATAAGAGCTTATTGGGAACAAAAAAAAATTAAAAAAAAAACGTGTCAGAGCGTGCCACTGGGAGGTCATGCGTATCCATCGGCACGCAAGCGTGCCACGTGTCGGCATGCAAGCGTGGCATGCAAGCGTGCCGGTACCGTACCGTGCCAGGCGGCGAGCGGCACGCCCCCGTGCCACGGCACTTCGAACCTTGGGTGAAAGTCAATATCATGCTTGCAATTTTGATACTTCGCCGCTTGTACCAAAACCTCATTTCCACCATCTCTGTGTTATGCCGCGGCAAGGTGAAATTGCATCAGGGGCCATATTTAGCTGGAAATTTTGTTTTTTTAAAAAAAATAAAAAAATAAAAAATCATGAAGAGTGCAGTTGCACAAATACATTTTGCAAGATTTCAGGTAAAAATAAATTGCTTGATTAAAAATACAACACGTATACATGTAATTAACGTGTCTATGATATTTTCATTTTCCTTTTCAATTACCAAAAGGGTTTGTGTGCGTCCTTAGTGTGCCGGTATTGCTCCAAATTTCAGTGCCTACGTATCGAAGCCCCGCAACCACCCAAAAAAAAAAAAAAAAACAACAAAAAATCCTTCAATGGTGTACGGGGTCAACAAAAGGCAGCGACCACGGGTTTTTGTTTATCAGTGCTGGGAAGGACCCAGCAGGACCAATACATCTCCAGCAATAATCTCGACGGTCCGCTTCGGAACATCGGACGGTCGAGATCGTACAACGCGCTCTCGAACTTAAGCTGGACGCATAAAGCGCCTATTTATTGAGTCCCCACACCAAATTCATTCTCTCTCTCTCCTCGAAATCGCGAAGCCTTTATCTTCGGCGATATCTCGCTTCGTCGCCTCCGCCGTACCAAGTCGATCCCCAAATTGGGCTAGGGTTTCGTCTCCCGATCTCGAATTAGGTAAATTCATCAAATGATTTCGTGACCTCTCTATTTTCTAGGATCCTAAACTTGTTTCCGATTATTTTTTATTTGGAAGCTGTTGGAAAAGATCGATTTTTATGTGCTTTGGAAGATTTATTTGACGAATATGTCGTTTTTTTTTTTTTTCTCTTTTTTTTTTTTTTATGGAGCGAAGAAAAAAATCGTCGGTTTCTTTATTATCTTACAGATTTGTTTCCAAAACCAAAAAAAGGCAAATTTTTTCATATCGAATTAATTTATGTAGGTTCGTAAAAATCGAACTCCTCGAAGTCCGATCTAGGTTTCTACAAACTTGAAACTTAGTCCGATCTAAGTTTCTACAAACTTGAAACTTATTTTTATGGGAAGTACCTGATGATTTTGTTTTCTTTGGAAAAAATCACTGGTGATGTTTAGGAGGCGCAGGAAAAGCCAAAATCTGTAGTGTTTAATTTAATTTCTAACTAGTTGTAGACCGTCGCCATAGAGTTTAACAAGTTAGGATAGTTATTCTTTTTTTCCTCCTATTTCTGTAAGTATTTTGGAGTTATGCTTTAAAACTCTTAAAAATTGAAACTTTCTCTTGGTTCGTGGCAAATAGCTTTGTTGTTAGATATTATGGTTTGAGACATTTGTTTTCAGAGAGTTTAGTACTTCTGATTTGTTAAAAATATGGTTTCTTTCTGGATTAAAATTCTCTTTGTTAATGTTTATACTTTATAGGCAATAAAAGATCCAGACAAGAAAAGTTCGCCATAAAGTTGTGATCATGTTTGGGCGTGCTCAGAGGAAAAGTGACAACACCAAGTATTATGAAATTCTTGGTGTGCCAAAGACTGCAAGTCAAGATGAACTTAAGAAGGCTTATAGGAGAGCCGCTATAAAGAACCACCCGGACAAGGGTGGCGATCCGGAGAAGGTGAACCAATTTATCTAATATTTGCTCCGTGCTTTGCTTTTGTCGGATTATCAATAGTGTCTATGCTGTTTTCTTAGTTCTAATTATAGGTGAAACTTATGATGTTTGACGTACCTCGACGTGACTACTTGTTTTCTATTTGTCGCCCTGTCAAATAGTTTAAAGAGTTGGCTCAAGCGTATGAGGTTCTTAGTGATCCAGAGAAGAGGGAGATTTATGATCAATATGGGGAAGATGCGCTTAAAGAGGGAATGGGAGGAGGCAGCACTTCGCATAATCCATTTGATATATTTGAGCAATTCTTTGGTGGTGGTTCTTTTGGTGGTGGTAGGGATAATCTGATATGTCTTTTTTCCCCTCCTTTTATTATTCCTATTTTTAAGATCGTTCATTTACATTTTCTTACTCTCTCAATGAAAGGTGGTAGCTCCAGAGGTCACAGGCAAAGAAAAGGCGAAGAAGTAGTTCATTCGCTAAAGGTTTCTTTGGAGGACTTATATAATGGTACATCGAAGAAGCTTTCCTTGTCAAGAAATGTGCTGTGCCCAAAGTGCAAAGGGTACGTTACTGCAAATTTTTATTTCATTATTTGAGTTAAGAAAACAATCATCTGCTTTTGGTTTAGGAACCTATAAGGTTTCTGTGCATTTATCTTTTGGTGGATTATGCATGTGCATGCAATACTAATGATTCCATCTGCTCATTCGTTAATATTGATGATGCCCTTGCCCATATTTAAATGTCATCATAAAAGTTATTCGACAAGTAGTTGATTTTGATTCATATTTTCAATTTTGAACATAAATGAAGAGCCGCTCTTGGTGTGAATCGCCTAAGCCATTCCTTTCTAAGATTGGGATGAAAATTGAGTTAAACTCACGGGATCATGCATTTAGCTCTGATGGTTAGCGTTTGGATATGAATGTGCCTGTGCAATTGCTAGGAAATGTTCGCTGATGGCTTTTTGCTTTTTCTTTTAGTTAGCAAAACATTATAATTGCAAGAGCAAGAATTGACAAGTCATGTTTCCATTTTGTTATTTTCATTGGTAGGAAACCATTGCATTCGTTAAGATCGAGGTATCCTGTAATCCGGTTTAAATAAGAGCCTAACTCAACAATCTAAAGATTCTATACTAAACAAACATCCTTTAGGGTTACGTTTGCCTGATGTGGTTGACTATCGGTGCTAGTCATTTTTTTCTCTAATCCTCCATATTTTGGACAAATTATTGCAATCAAATAAAACTTCTTGTTTAGTTCCTTTTCTATTGCTAGAACAAGTCCTGAGGTTTGGTAAACGAGGTTTGACGTAATAACAATGTTTTGTTAGATTTTCCAGTTGTGCGTACGCCTCTTCTCACCGTTTAAGTTTCCTCTGTTCTTTGCTTCTAATTAGCTACTATGCACTTCCTTCGTTAGCAGGACATTAACTCCTGTTTTATGAGTCTCTATAATAGTTTAGGTTTGGTTATGAAGCAATTTGATTGATTACATCCTCCCCTGTTGTTCCTTCCAAGTGAATTTTAATTCCCCGTTTTACAATTCTCTCTCAGTTCTTATGTTTCTTGCTACATTCATTAATATTCAGAAAAGGTTCAAAAAGTGGTGCATCAGGAAGATGCTTCGGATGCCAAGGTTCAGGAGTGAGGACAGTGACTAGACAGATAGGACTGGGCATGATCCAACAGATGCAACATGTTTGCCCCGAGTGCAGAGGCTCAGGTTAGTTTCATGCAGTGTTTTATATCAATTTTTGGTTCGGTTCTACTCTTTTTAAATTTTTTTTGTTCCTTCGGCATCTCCCAATTATGTTGTTGTTATGCAGGCGAGGTCATCAGCGACAAAGACAAGTGCCCAAACTGCAAGGGTAACAAAGTCGTTCAGGAGAAGAAGGTGTTGGAGGTTCATGTCGAGAAGGGGATGCAGCATGGCCAGAAGATTGTATTCCAAGGAGAAGCTGATGAAGCCGTGAGTTCTTGTCGACCCGACCCTTGTTTTAATTCTTTGTTGCACTTGTTAGCTTCGAGCTATTTCTTGTTAGTTTTTGTTGTTCTTTGGGGAGGCTAATTCTTTAGGTTTCGATACTTGTTTCTATGCCGGATCAATGTCGGTTTGTATTTTCAGTCGTCTAACGCTACTGCAATGATTGCAGCCTGATACAGTAACAGGAGATATAGTAATTGTCTTGCAAGTTAAAGAGCACCCTAAATTTAAGAGGAAGTTTGACGACCTCTACATCGACCATACACTCAGCCTGACCGAGGCACTATGCGGTTTCCAATTCACTCTCAACCATCTTGATGGCCGACAGCTGCTAATAAAGTCGAATCCTGGGGAAGTCATTAAGCCAGGTATACTTTCCTATCAATTTGCTTATTAGGCCTTACTAACATGTAAATAAGCTTGCTGATTCTATTTATTTACCCTGCGACTCCGACACACTTTACAATTTAGGTCAATACAAGGCGATTGATGACGAGGGCATGCCCCACCACAGCCGGCCCTTCATGAAGGGCCGCCTCTATGTCCAATTCAACGTCGAGCTCCCTGACTCAGGGTTGCTCTCTCTTGATCAGTGCCGTGCGCTGGAGAAGATTCTGCCGCGTAGGCCGGGCAGCAGCCAACTGTCGGATGCGGTGATACAGAATTGCGAGGAGACGACCATGTACGACGTGGATATCGAAGAGGAGATGAGGCGCAGGCGGTTAGAACAGCAGCAGCAGCAAGAAGCGTACGTTGAAGACGAGGATGCAGCTCCGAGGGTTCAATGCGCCCAGCAATAGAGCTCTTTCGCACGCACCCTATACTGCTCACCTTTGTCGCAGCTGCTGCTGCTGCAGGTACTTTGTTAGTTGCACCGGTATGTTTCTTACTCTTTTAAATCACAGCTGCTACTTTGTTTTAGTGTCGAGGGATTCCTTTTATTGCTTTTGATCTGGGTTCTTTCATTGTATTTGTTCCCGGACCTCCGGTTGTTAGTGTGTTGAACTTGCTATTATCATTGTTGCTACGATCATTATTATTAGGTTGGTCTTTTTTTTTTTAAAGAAAAAAAAAGAAAAAAAATCCAGTGAGTAGTATTTTATTATTATTTTATTTTATAAAAATATTTTTGCACGGAAGAAAGTTGGGTTCTATTTGTGATAAGAGATCGAGCCCAATAAAATGTTGGATTGGGCCTCGCCCAAGGAACGAGTCGACCGAGCCCCTATGCATTGGGCCCAGTGAGCAGAGTCCAATAGAGCCCATGGGTTCTCTAAGATTGGCTTGCTCTCATCTGAACCTTCTAATTGGTAAAGTTGATATCTGGATTCTCTGATACCAATAATAATTGCGTGCACCTGGCTCGCCATATCAGCTATGAGCCGCCTAGGATGCGAAGAGATTTTTATATCGTAATGATTTGGCGGTCCATGCCTGATGCGACGGATCAGATGTAGATGAATGCCCGGCATTTAGCAACAGGACATTATTGCGTGCATTTGGTGCACCGAGCACTACACAAAATCACGCTGTAGATTCTCGAGATTACAATTTAATTTGTTACCTATCTCCGTGACATTACAAAGGCCAACATATTATACTGCACTGCACGCTTCAGTGCTTATAAAACCAGCAATGTTTAGAACTATTTTGATATTTAGACAATTGAGTTTCCAAAATTTGTAATCTCTATAGATGTACTGGTTTTGGGGAATGGTGAGTCTTAGCTCACTAAACTCTATCGTCAGAGCGATCCTTAAGGTATCGTTTGGTAACGGAATAACCAGAACTAACTATTCTGGGGATAGGTATAAAGTATGGAATAAAAGCGAAAAAGCGTTTGGTTCGGTTTCAGTAATAAGAGATTTTGTGTTTGGTATGAGAATGAGGAATAAGAAGAATAAAGAGGTTGTGATGATGAGAATGTATTGGGAAGGAAAAGAGAGAGAGGAGAGAGAGGGATTTGTGATGATGAGAGTGTATTGGGAAGGAAAAAAGAAAAATGAGAGAGGAATTTGTGATGATGAGAGTGTATTGAAAAGAGAGAAAGGAGGGGAGGAGGGATAGTTTAATAAAAAAAAATATTATAAAATAATAGATAAGAACTGTTGTTCGAGCTTATTCTGCTTGTACTAGAATTACTGTACCGAATAATTCTTGATGCGTTTGGTAGAATAAGGAGGATAAACCTCTTATTTCCGGTTCTAGCTCCGAAACAAACGATACCTAAAAGAAGAAGGCAGAGCCACGGAAACCAGGTTGAGAGCGGCGAAGCAGCTTATCCACCTGAAAGCACTCACTTCTACTTCTGTCTTGCTGGGGAACCAGTGGCCAGAACTCACAAGCTTCACTCAAGCAGATTACATTTATCAAACTAAAATTTATTTTTAACACACTAATCATACCCCGATCAAAATTGAAAACTTTCTATTTATGGTCGAAAACAAGAGTACCTAAGTCCAAAATAGTAGTTTTGGGCTCGTATAAAGCGCAATAAATTCTAGCCAGCTTCGACAAGTCTCTGCACGTTTCCACTTTCAGAAAAAGAAAATGTAGGTTTTTTTATCCAATCTATGATATTAGAATAAAAGCCTGTTTGAATACACAGTAAATTTTTTTTTTTTTTTTTATCGAATCAATGATATTAGAATAATTTTAACTGGGGTAAATATTGGAGTACAATCAAACTGCACTCTTCTATTAGATCTCTTAGTAGAACCCTTATATATATATATATATATATATATATATATATATATATATATATATATATATATATATATATATATATATATATATATATATATATATATATATATATATATATATATATATATATATATATATATATATATATATATATATATATATATATATATATATATATATATATATATATATATATATATATATGTTTGAATACACAGTAATTTTTTTTTTTTTTTTTATCGAATCTATGATATTAGAATAATTTTAACCGGGGTAAATATTGGAGTACAATTAAACTGCACTCTTCTATTAGATCTCTTAGTAGAACCCTTTTTTTTTTTTTTTTTTTTTTTTTTTTTTTCTTCTGACGATAAGTCTTAGTACTTTGATCATTGTTACGATCGTTACTATTGTTTTGTTTCGTGCAAGTTATTAGTGATCAAATCAACCATAGTTCTTATTTACCGAGTTATGAAAAGGACCCTGCACCATAAATCCCTCCATCTGTTACATCACTAAAAAATCGAAACTTTAAAAATGAAAGGTAAAACAAAAGCAAAAGGGAAACACTTAATGAAACAAACAATGACATTTATGCTGCTCGGGCTTTTAGGGCAAGGAAGGCCCATATGCAATGAGTTAGGTCACGTCCCTTTGCAATTAGAATCACCTGCCAACAATAATTGGTTGGGTGATATCAACATTTTAGGTTTTTGGCTCCCCTATGGTTTTGCCATGGGGACCTTATTTTCGTGGACAATTTTGGACCGTTTATGTAGAGGACGCATGACGCCATCCTACGCAAGAAATGTGTTCAAATATCTGGATTCGGTCAGACTACCACTTAATAAATGCCATTGCTCTTGCTTTCTGATATCCAAGTATTTTGACTCATGTTGAGTTATTACACAGAAATATTATTTGAATACAACTATTCTGAGAGGTACCATAAATTTTTTGTTAATTATAAAGTCTTTGTAACAATTGCTTACATGCAACACTAAAAATAAAAGACCTTCAAAATGAAGTTTCCGTGTTTCCGTTCGTTCTTGAGTTTTCAAAGCTTATCTTAGCTTTCGACTGCAGCAAAATCTTTGACGTATGCCAAACATGCATTACTACAATACGATTATGATAGTTGAACCATATTGGTTTGAAAACCTACACTCTGATTGGATTCACAATCTCTAACTTGATGATAGTTGTATTACAACTACAATTGGGAAAAGAGGCTCCAAACTAGAAGTTTCTATATCACAAGTTTTCTGCTTTTGTTTTTTTTTTTCTTTTCTTTTTTTTTTTTCTCTTTTCTGTTTGAGAAAAGTTCACAAGCAAAAATTGACCCAAACTTTTGTTTTGCATGCTATGTGGCTACGTTCATTTCACATATCTTAATTTGGCATGTGTTCCTTCATATATATATATATATAGGGCTTTGCTAGGTGTACACTCCAAAAAGGGTGTACATTCTACATCCCACCCCATTCTGAAATGGATATACTTTCACTCGTCACATCAAGTGACGAGTGGAATTCATCCCACCCCAGGATGGGATGGGATGTAAGATGTACACTTTCAAAGAGGTGTACACTTATACATTCCCATTGTCTATATACGCGTGTGTGTCCTTTGTCCTTCCAAATTAATCCCCACTATGGTTAGAACTGCGGTCTGCCACAGTTGGGGAGATGCCATCCAACCACCTAAGACAAAGTGTGATGGCACAAGTTACTGTTTTAATTTGGAATACTCAATAATTAATAACATGTACAGTACGATATTTTCTTTTAGAATACTCAATAAAAGTTAACACAACCATGCATGTTGGTGAATTCGATCCGTTTCTCTCTAGTCTAATATATGAATCTAATGTTTGTGTTAGAAATAGACAACTTTAGGAATAAATCTTAGCTCCATCGATCAATAGATTTGTAATTAATTAGCACATTAAATACTTAATTTTTCTCCTATATATGGGGTGTGTTAACCCACCAAAAGGTGACGGATTTATGCACAAATAATACGTACCGCGCGCTAAAATGGAGAATTATGAGTCAACCATCTCTCTATAAAATGTAAAAAAAAAAAAGAAAAAAAAATTGTTTCTATTAACTACTAATTATACCAAAAGTCTAACTCAAAATAATTTAGTTTAAATTTTAATATTTTAAACTATAAATTCTACGCTGTTTGTTAGCAACGAACACACAATTTAAACACAAAATCAATAGACGACTACCGCACAAAAGTAAATTTTTTAAAAAATAATAAAATAGAATACACAGATTTACGTAAAAAATTTTTTACAGAAAAAAAATTACGGACAAAAGAGGAGAGTTTCGTTATGCCGAAAAAGAAAATACAAAATGTTCAGATTATATCGCTCGATCTCTATAGGATAAAAGAGAAAAACTACCGCGAGTGGCGGAGCTCCTCGCACCCTTCGTCCGATGTTAGTGGTGGGTGGCGGAGCTCCTCGCACCCTTCGTCCGATGTTAGTGGTGGGCTTCGGGCTCGGACCAGCAACCCGAGCCCCCCACTTCCACCACAAACATTTAATTTTTTTTTCTCAAAATTTTACCAAATTTTATCGTGGCACCGTGAAGCTGTTGGCGAACCGAAAATATAAAATCAAAGCGATTTCAGAATCACATCTAACATTATTCGAGGCGAAATTATTGAGCTGTTACAATGTACGGAACGTGCATGAATGTTTTCCACTTCTCCAACGTGGTTCAATTTGTTGCTTCTCCCCTCTGTATTATGATTTACGTACGCATCATGCATGTAATGTATGCAGCGAATGATCAATGATCATCACACTAAGCGATGCCTTATTTGGCACGTGGTATGCATTACTGATCACGTGGATAAGAGCACAACTCTCATCGTGTTTCTCCTACTTTACGAACGTGAGAGATTTTGCTGGAACCTAAACATGCGTGATATTAATGCCAGTGTTGATCGCAACTACTTTTTGGGACCATGTTTAAGGCTTATTTGTTTCCACATAAAATTATCCAAATAAATTTTTGTGAAAATAATTTTTTGGTGGAAAAGTAATTTTACATTTTCTATGCTTAGTTTGTTGTATAAAAAAAAAAAAAAGAAAAAAAAGAAAAGAATTTTCTATCACAAATGTTTGATTTGCAGAAAAATGAAAAAAAAAAATGTTGTGTTTTTCTTTTATTAAATTTTTAGCTAAATATATATTTTTAATATATTTTATACTATGCTTTATGCACATCTGGCATTACTTATTGTATATAACATTAATATTATTTATATTTTATGATTGGTGCTTCTCGGGTGGTGCACAACTTGATCCAAGCCTTGCATTGTGTTTTTTTTGCTTTCACTTTTGTTTTCAGATATTTTAGAACGGAACTTAAAAAAAAAAAAAAAAAATCGGCGAAAACAATTTTGGGCTTGGTTTTATGAGGAACCAAATATTTCCTTAACTTGGCTAAAAATACTATATACTAGCCTTTTTCCTACTTATAATATATATATTTTTAGAAAAAATTAGCATAGTTCTTCGTCAGTTGCATCCGGAATTATTGATTGTCGTAATATAAAAAAGGTATTGTTGAGGTTATTACTATACTACTATTGTTGAGGTTAGAATACAATATTGTTGATTTAACTCTACTCATGTCATTAATTCACCACACCATTTTTGGTCATTATTAAATCAATTTTCAATCACCACTCCTGACCGCGACAACAATTGCTGCGATGATGAAATTTTACTTGCAAATTAATTCACTCAATGCCAATCAAATCCAAACTTTTCAATCACTTTTCAAATATCTTCGTGCTATTTTGCTTCTTTAGTAGAGTTGGATCGAATATGGCTTGATTTATAAAATGTGCACGTAAATTAATGCATATTGCACACGCGAACTTCATTTTCTATCAGGACAATGATGGAGACATTACAATATTTGGCAACTTTTTGTCTTGCTGTTTGTAAAATTTAATTTTGTATTGATCTATGATTTACTTAGAGGCTTAAAGGCTTAAAAATTCGTTTTAAAGAGTAATGCGCCTTCTCATTTGATCCAGTACACAGAATATCTACCCTTGGGAGAGAATTAGGTATTTTGTTGGAGCAGATCCTGAGAGTACGTACGTACATAATCATATATAGTAATAAAGCTATATAGGTGGTGGTAAGTTTAAATTTCAACTACCAAACTTAACTTTTAGTTTAATTAAATAATCTTTTATTTAATTGAAACTCACGTATATAATAAATTTATATAAAAAATCTTAATTCAAGCAAGAAAGAATTATATAAAACACTAAAATAGCGTTCTCTTAACAAAAAAAAATAAAGCTTTATTCTTTTTTTTTCTTTTTTTTAACAAGAGATGAGGCCTACACAATATAATGTTTCCCATATTTCAACCTCACATTAATTACATATCTCCATTATTACACTTCAAAATTAATTTTTTTTTGCGGGATCAGGACTATCATAGAGAGTATAAGAAAAACAACTTAAATCTATTTTCTTATTATACTTAAATCTAAACCAATTTTTTCTCTAAATAATAAATCAAGCTCTCCATCCAACTTAGAAGCGTGTAATCGTAAAATACATTAATTCGATATTTTTAGCAAAACATGATATATTAATCCATCAACTAGAGGGTGAGACAATAATCAACAGATCGGTGTTTACTCTTTTCTGAAGTTGTCTTATTCTTTTTCAAATGATACTTAATTAATTAAACTAACCATTTATTTGAATTGTTTACTTAGTTAAGAAGTAAAACACACCCCCATTTTTTTCACGTGGTTTTTAGAGGCAAATTTGCCTTTTGTGTATGAGATGCAATGGAATATCATTATCTAATGAGGACAAATGGTCCCCTTAATTAATTAAAGGCTTTGAGTTAAAAAAAAAAGAGTAAAAGCTTCTTTTTTTTTTCCTATAAATATATATAAGCTATTTAAAAACTAAAAATGATGGTTTAATATATATATATATATATATTTGTGTATATATGGAGGCGAGACATGCTGACCAGCCAGAATTGGAGTTTAGCAAAAAACGTGATACATTAATCCGTATAGTGGCAGCAGCTGGCACAATAATTAACTGATGTTTAGTACGTAATTAGGTGCAACATTTATTCTTTTTCAAATAATTTTTAATTAAATAAAATTAATTTGCATAAAAAAATTATTAATTATGCATGCGTTTTGACAAAAATAAATCATAATTTTTATTTTTACAGATTTGGTTCGAACTTTTAAAAAATTAACTAAATTATATTTATTTCTTTTTCTCTTTTTTTTTTTTCATTCTTTTTTTCTCCGCTGGAAATATGTTTTCATTCTTTTCTTCTTCCCAAGCTCACCACCTTGCTACCACGCTCCACACAACGTCCAAACCACCACTGTCATGGACCTCGCTGGAGAGCCGACCTTTGACGCCGCGCTCGCTTTTGACACACCGGCATCTACGCCCACACGTATTTGATAGGCACAATGTCACAGGCGTGCACGACAGGAGGCACTCCGACGAGATCCATGGCAGCGGCAAGAGCGGCGGTTGACAAAAAAGATATAGATGATAAAAAAAAAAAATTTTAATTTTTTTTTTTGAGAAGATTATTATGTAAGGTCGCTATTATGAAAAAGGCAAAGAATGAGAGAAGATAAAATTGTATTGTTAAATGAAGTTGTTGTTGCTATTTATTTATGGGTTAAAAATAGGTCCAACTCCTGCCCGTGACAATAGGTCCAGGAGACTAATAAGTTGAGTTGGGTGAGCCCAATAAGTTGAGTGGGGCTGCGGTCCACAATAGACCTAACGGCAAGAGGCCCAACAATAGACCCAACGTTCAGGTGGGTTGAGTCCGGTCGAGACCCGTGGGCGCTGTATCTGTATACTTTAAGTGAATTGGTTGCGTATTTCTAATAGCTCGAGCTTTTGGAATTAATGGTCAGCGCTAACGATCCTACAGTTGTATTATTTCAGAAGAATTTTATACTATTTTATACGAAAATTACACTTTTTGAAACAAAAATTATAATTTTTGGAATGAGAATTATATTTTTTAAGCAAAAGTTACACTATTTGAACTAAAGTTGTATTATTTTTCCTCCGCTTCCTCGCGCTTATTCAATCTGTGCCCCTTCGGGGCGACGAGGAAGAGTCGTACGAGGGCTCGCCTTCATTTAATTAAGAAGATATTATTCTTTAACTAAGTGAAACCTCCTGCGCTTTTCCGTAATGTTGGATTATGTAAAATCATGTTTCGAGTCCATATGGATTTGATCCAATCTTGTTCCTAAAGATTAAGGATGATTTAAAAATATCTTAAAGATAATTCTTAAGAGGATATGGACGACGACTAGAAGTGATTTAAAAACTCGGATGGAAGGTGGAGATCGTTTCCTATTAGAATTAGGTTTTTAGAGTTATATTAACTATTGCGATTCATCTTTTATTTTTTAGGGCTTCATTGAAAAATCCTAATTGAGAGGAAAAACGTGGAGAGCCTCCGTGAGAGAGTTTCTTGTAATCCAATTTTACTCCTTGTACTTTTATGCCGTGGATTAATCGAATAACGCATTGAGGTGGTCTTGCCCGTGGACGTAGGTTGACGCATTGTTGGCCGAACCACGTAATTCTCGTGTCCTTAAATTCCCTTATTTGTTTTATTTCTTTAGTTATTCTCGTGCTTGTTTTCTACAATCGTTTTCGCCTACTTTCATCTACGAAAGATTCTGTTTCCGCTGCGCTCTTGTGCTGTGTGGGTTGAGGTGTGCTCGGTAACCCCACGGCCGGTCCCCCTTCAATTGGTATCGGAGCGTTTGGTTATTCGTAGTTCGTTGACGGTGAAACGATGGCGGGGAAAGTTTCAGTGGCAAAGTATGAGATTTTTCGATTTGATGGAGCGAACTTTGCGTTGTGGAAACTGAAGATGCAAGCAGTTTTGATTAAAGATGCTTGTGAGATCGCCCTGCAAGGAATAGAGAATAAGCCGGAAGAGATGACGGATAAACAATTTGAAGAGAAGGACAAGATGGCTTTGGCAAACCTATATTTGGCACTGGATGATTCGGTGTTATTCAATGTGGAGACCGAGACTACCGCAAAAGGGATTTGGGATAAATTAAAAAAACTCTATGAAGGAAAGTCATTGGTGAACAAAATTTTCTTAAGGCGACAATTGTACAATCTAAAGATGAAGGACGGGGCACCGGTACAAGAACATCTAAGTACATTCAACTCTATCGTGAGCAAACTCGCTGCCCTAGACGTGAGAATTGATGAAGAAGAAAAGGCAAGTATTTTACTTTGCTCGATGCCGGAAACTTGGGATAATTTGATTATGAACTTGAGCCATGTTGAAACCCTTAAGATGGAGTCAGTTGTTGCATCATTACTCACCGAGGAGATTAGGCGGAAGTCTAGCCAAGGAAGTTTTTCGGGGGAGGCTATGATAGCACGGGGAAGACCTTTCGAGAGGGAGTATGGTGATCGAGGAAAGTCGAGATCAAAATCCAAGGGCAAAAAGAAAGTAAAGTGCTGGAATTGTGGAAAGTTGGGGCACGTGAAGAAAGATTGTCGGGTTAAAGGAGTTGATGGTAAATCCGATTCAAATAATTTTCAAGGTAATATAGCCGAAGCAGATGCTAAGTCGGCTAGTTCAGAAGACGGAGATGCATTAGTCGTATTGGATAGATCCGAGCTTATTTATCATTGGATCTTGGATTCGGGGGCGTCATTCCACATGACTCCCTATAGGGAGTGGTTTCATTCTTATAAGTCACGGGATTGTGGAGTTATCTATTTGGGTGACAACACGGCATGTCCGGTGGTTGGAGTGGGAGACGTTCGGATCAAGATGTCTGATGGTGTTATTCGGACGGTTTCTAATGTGCGACATGTTCCTGCACTTCGAAAAAGTCTTCTATCACTTGGAAAATTTTGCAAACAAGGGTTTAAATTCATCGGCGAGAAAGATCACTTGAAGGTATGTCAAGGTTGTTTGGTGTTGATGAAAGGAGAGCAAGTAGGTGGCCTTTATAGATTAGTGGGCGAGACTCAAGTGGGAGAAGCGGTTGTTGCAAGCGCAAAGGTGGAGTCTTCAACGGTGTGGCATCGCCGTTTAGGACACATGAGTGAGCGCGGATTGCAGGTATTATCCAACCGTGAACTTCTTTCAGGTTACAAGTCTGCGCCATTAGATTTTTGTGAAGATTGCATCTACGGGAAGCAACAAAGGTTGTCTTTTTCTCTATCACATCAAAGAAGTAAGAAGCATCTCGAGTTGATTCATTCGGATACTTGGTAGTCGCCCGATACTTCGTTGGGCGGATGTTCTTACTTTGTTTCATTTATTGATGATTACTCTCGGAAGGCTTGGGTGTATATTCTAAAGCGAAAGTCCGATGTGTTTGAAACTTTTAAGAAGTTCAAAACTCTTATGAAGAATGAAAATGATTTAAAAATTAAGTGCCTACGTTCTGATAACGGAGGGGAGTATTGTTCAAGAGAATTTGATGAGTTTTGTATTGAGCATGGAATTAAGCGGCATCTCACGGTACCCGGTACACCGCAACAAAACGGTGTAGCGGAAAGGTTAAATAGAACACTCATGGAGAGGGCCCGTAGCATGTTGAGTACTTCAAAACTCGACAAGAGATTTTGGGCGGAAGCCGTGAGCACGGCTTGTTATTTGATTAATCGAGCGCCGACAAAATCACTTGGTTTGGAAATTCCTGAAGAAGTCTGGAGCGGCAAGTCCGTTGATTACTCCTATCTTTATGTTTTTGGATGTGATGCTTATGCGTGGATACCGAAGGAGAAAATGTCAAAATTGGATAAGAACTCTCGGAGGTGTATATTTCTTGGCTATGCGAAAGGTGTTAAGGGGTATCGATTGTGGGACCCTACTAACCACAAAATAGTCATAAGTCGTGACGTTATCTTCAATGAAGGGTCTTTTCAAGGCACCAAGGAAAAGCAAGATGATGATGCTATGATTCCAATTGAGCTCTTTGAAGCGCGCGACGAGGTGCAAGTTGAGCAAACACAACAGGATGATGAAGTGGTTGATGATGAACCTGACTTGGAATCTCCGCAATCATCCGAAGATACAAATTCACCGGTAGAGTCGCCAGCGGATTCCGGGCGTCCTAGTAGAGTTATTAGACCTCCTGCGAGGTATAATGACTATATTACTTCATTTATTCCTTCTGTAAACCATGTTAGTGCATATGTTGCTTTAGCGGAAGAAGATGAGCCGACTTCGTATAAGAAGGCTTGTGAGTCGACTGACGCTGGGAAGTGGCAATGCGCGATGGAGGAGGAGATGGAGTCAATTCGGAAGAACAAGACTTGGAAACTTGTTGATTTGCCAAAGGGAAGGAACGCGATTGGATGTCGGTTGGTGTTTAAGGTGAAAAAGGATACAGATGGGAATGTGGAGAGGTTCAAGGCAAGATTGGTGATGAAGGGATATGCTCAGAAGCCGGGAATCGATTTCGATGAGATCTTCTCACCGGTGGTTCGTCTTACCACTATTCGGGTTGTTTTGGCGATCGCAGCGGTCATGGATTTGGAGCTCGAGCAGATGGATGTAAAAACAGCATTCTTGCATGGTGACCTGGAGGAGGAGATATATATGTCGCAACCGGAAGGCTTTGTCGAAAAAGACAAGGAGTATTTGGTTTGTCGGTTGAACAAATCATTGTACGGCTTGAAACAGGCGCCAAGGTGTTGGTACAAGCGATTTGATTCCTTCATTATAAGTTTGGGTTTTGATAGGCTTGAAGCGGATCATTGTGCATATTTCTGCGATTATAATGACGGGAGCTTCTGTATTTTGTTATTATATGTCGACGACATGGTGGTCGCCGGAAATAACAAGGACCAGATATCTATCTTGAAGACTCAGTTAGCCGGTGAGTTCGATATGAAGGACTTAGGAACTGTGAATCAAATACTCGGGATGAAGGTACTACGGGAGAGAAAGAATAGGAAAGTTTGGCTTTCACAGAAGAGTTATGTGGAGAAGGTTCTGCGGCGCTTCAACTTGCAGAACGCAAAGCCAGTTTCTACCCCGTTTCCTATTCATTTAAAATTGTCGGTCGAGCAATCACCGGGTACGGAAGCAGAAAAGACCGACATGGCTCGGGTACCATATTCATCGGCAGTAGGGAGCCTTATGTTTGCCATGGTGTGCACGAGACCCGACATTGCTCAAGCAGTGGGAGCAGTGAGTCGGTATATGGCGAATCCAGGTTGTGAACATTGGAATGCAGTGAAGTGAATTCTCAGATATTTGAGAGGTACTGCGGATTTCTCACTCTGTTATGGTTCTGCGGGTTTGGAGTGCGTCGGATATGTGGATGCAGATTTCGCAGGAGATAAGGACAGAAGAAAGTCTACCACGGGTTATGTTTTCTCCATGGGCGGTGGTGCTATTAGCTGGGAGTCGAAGCTTCAACCGGTAGTCGCTTTGTCGACAACGGAGGCGGAGTACATAGCAATGACACATGCTTGTAAGGAGGCTATCTGGCTAAAAAGACTTTTAGGAGAATTAAAAGTGAAGCAAGATGTGGTGGGAGTGAATTGTGATAGTCAAAGTGCAATACACTTGGCGAAGAATCCGGCGTTTCACTCTCGGACGAAACACATTGATATTCGCTATCACTTCGTGAGAGATGTGGTGGATGAGAGTTTTATCTCATTGTTGAAAATTCACACAGATGCGAATCCAGCGGATATTTTAACGAAATCGGTAACTCGAGAGAAGTTCAATTGGAGTATGACTTCTCTCGGTCTTGGAGCTATATGAGGAGAGTGGGAATTTGGCAAGATCTTCAATTTTGTGTTTTATGAAATTCGGCACATGTTTTTAAGTGGGAGAATTGTTGGATTATGTAAAATCATGTTTCGAGTCCATATGGATTTGATCCAATCTTGTTCCTAAAGATTAGGGATGATTTAAGAATATCTTAAAGATAATTCTTAAGAGGATATGGACGACGACTAGAAGTGATTTAAAAACTCGGATGGACGGTGGAGATCGTTTCCTATTAGAATTAGGTTTTTAGAGTTATATTAATTCTTGCGATTCATCTTTTATTTTTTAGGGCTTCATTGAAAAATCCTAATTGAGAGGAAAAACGTGGAGAGCCTCCGTAAGAGAGTTTCTTGTAATCCAATTTTACTCCTTGTACTTTTGTGCCGTGGATTAATCGAATAACGCATTAAGGTGGTCTTGCCCGTGGACGTAGGTTGACGCATTGTTGTCCGAACCACGTAATTCTCGTGTCCTTACATTCCCTTATTTGTTTTATTTCTTTAGTTATTCTCGTGCTTGTTTTCTACAATCGTTTTCGCCTACTTTCATCTACGAAAGATTCTGTTTCCGCTGCGCTCGTGTGCTGTGTGGGTTGAGGTGTGCTCGGTAACCCCACGGCCGGTCCCCCTTCACGTAACGGGCGTGGAGACCGGGATTAGGACGATGAGGAGGAGCCATATGAAGAAGTGTACCCCCAGCGAGGCGTGGGAAAAAAAAAGAGTTGTATTTTTTAGGTAAAAATTACATTCTTTGAAGTAAAGTTGCATTATTTTTTCTCTACCTCATTTCTCTCCGCTTTCTTATGATTCTTCTACGCTCATCCGGGATGAGGAAGAGGAGTCGTACGAGGGTCTTGCTTTCACTTAATTAAGAAAATTTTATTTTTTAATTAAGTGAAATCTGGTGCGTTTCTCAACCTAGGCGTGGAGAAGGGGATGAGAATGACGAGAAGGAGACGTAAGACAAAGCGCACTCCCCGCGAGGTGGAGGCAAGGCATGCCGCCTCAGCCTCTGCCACCTTTATCTCCGGCGTTGCCGCGCTCTCCTCCACTTTCACCATGCGCGTCTCCGGCTCCAGATGACTCCAAAAGAAGCACAAGGAAACAGAAGAGAAGGAGGAGGAAAAGGATGAGGAGAAGGATAATGAAAAGAAGAAATACTGCAATTGCCTAAAAATTATAATTTTGGTCTAAAAAGTGTAAATCTTATATCAAAAAGTACAATTTTTATCAAAAAAAATATAACTTTTATCTAAAATAATATAATTTTTTCTTAAAATAGTATAATTTTATCTTAACAGTGCAACTTCATCTTTCTCTTCATTCTTCTCTACTTTTTGACCTTTCTTGCAGAAAAAAAATATATTTTATTTTTATTTTTATTTTATTTTATTTTTAATTTCTGTATTTTTTTTCGCTATCGTGGCTTCTCTCTCGCCCTCTACCACATCCACCGCTCTCACCGGAAGCGCTCCTTGGAGAAGCGCAAGTATATTTCGTCTCCACCCTCACAGGCGACAGTGAGCACTGTGTGACACCCCACTTTTCGGGGGGTCACCCATCCTAAAGCTATTCTAACTTTCCCATGCTTAACCCTTTTAACATCGTGCCACTACAACAAAACTATACTATAGCTACATCTTTAAGTGTTTCTAAAATCTGAAAAAAGTGCTGCTAGCAAAAATATCGACACTTATAATTAGTGTCGCTATATGTGCAGTCGCTAGGATGTATAGCGACACATTATTGTAATGTGTCAAAAAAATATATTCCTATAACCTAATTTTGGATATAGATGAAATATAGATAGGACACTTGTACAAAATTGTCACAAAAATATGTCCCTATAATCTAATTTTGTTATAGTGCGCGTCTTCATCCTCACTTTCACGGGAGACAGCTCATACTCTGTGACGCCCCACTTCCCAGGAAGTCACCTATCCTAAAGCTAGAGTGGGTAGTACGCCTAACCCTCTTAATTTTTTGGGCCTAGCTACCACCCAAAATATTATAATCGAGTTAAGAGACTTAGCTATATTATATCTCATATATAGAACTATTTTAAATCATGGGGGTGTTACATTACTTCCATCTTTAAGTCCTGATGTTTTCGTCAGGTTCAGATACATTCACAAGTATCAGGTGATGCGAGACTTGTCTCGTTAACCTTAATTGATTTTATATAGAGCCACGCTCCACCCATAACGGTCATCAGCCGGAGAGCCATGCTCGCCCGTTGTATAATACTTGGCTCAATCAATACTCATCTCATATTTCCAGCTAGTGATTAGCTCTGATACCAACTGTGACGCCCTACTTCCTAGAGGTCATCCATTCTAAAACTACTCTAGTTTTATAATATTTAATCTTCTTAACCTTTTGGACCTAACAACCATTGTAGCCGGATTAAGAGGTTTAACTCTATTATATCTCATATATAAGATTATTTTAAATCTTAGTGGTCTCACACACTGCCTCGGCCATGATCTCATCGCTTCCGTTCGCTTCGCTGTCATCTGCGCTTGCGATAGTGTCTTTTTTACCGATGCCGACGTCGATGCCTGTAACAACGAAGAAATGAGGCAGTGTTGTTGTTACCATCGTGGAGGATCGTGAAGACAGTGGAGAAAGGTCGGAAAAAAAAAAAGAACGAAAGGAAAAATAAAAAATAAAAATAAAAATATTTTGGTTAGTTTTTTAAAAATTTAGATCAAATCTATAAAATACAAAATAATAACTCATTTTTATAAAATGACAAAATTAATAAAATTTTTATACAAATTGATCATTAATTAATCTAATAATTTATTTAAATTATTTACTTACTTAGAGTGAAAAGCACACCTTTTTTTTGGCCTAGTGTTTAGTGGCAAATTTCAATATCATTCTCCGAGGGCAAATATTGGCCCCCCCAAAATGTAAAATAATTATTTTTTATATTAATATAAGCTCTAAAATGACTAAAAATCATGGTTTCCTATTTTATATTTAATATTCTCTCTTTGGGTATGCAGCCGAGGCATGTTGACGAGCTGGAATTGGAGTTTGGCAGCTGGGAGAATAATCATCTGATGTTCAGTTAGGTGCAACATTTATTCTATTTCAAATGATTTTTTCATTAACCTATCATTCATCTTAATTATTTACTTAATTAATATTAAATAATATAAAATAAATATTATTTTTTAAAAATTTAAGTTGTTTCAAATTATCATAAAATTTTATACTCTGATACTATATTAAATAATATAAAATAATTATTATTTTTCAAAAAAAAATTAAAAATAATATTTTTAATTTATATATTCAACAATTAGAATGTAAAATACACTCGTTTTTTTCAGGTAGTGTTTAGAGGCATATACCTGCCGTTTGTATAAAATATTAATGCAATAAAATATCATTACGTAAGTATGTAGCATATATAATATATATATATATATATATATATATATATATATATATATATATATATATATATATATATATATATATATATATATATATATATATTTATAAATATGAGCTATTAAAAATTAAAAAATAATGATTTAAAATTTTATATTTAATATTTGACGAGTCCAAATTAGAGTTTAGTGGAATTCAATATCAGCACCTCACGTCACCAGAAAATCAAAGAAAATAATCATTTTTTTTTGCTAAAAATTTAAACTACTCGTTAATTATATCAACAATTTATATTCAACAAATAATTAAAAGAAGAAAATAATGAAATATTGAAGAAATATCATTGGGTGATGGCGAGGGTGGCCACGTGGGGACAAAACTTGCATGGGCTAGAGGACGGATTCTGTTAGGTGGCAATTAATCTCATTTAATTAATCCATGGCGTTCATTTATGCGAGTCAAGCACCAAAATATTTTTTTTAAAAAAATTATTATTTTATTGTAATTTTTAAATTTGGTGGGGGAGTCCAAAACATAAGCCCTCATTGATTACTCCTTGGATACTCCTCTCTTGATTTTGGAGGTTAAAACTATACTTTCCATGTCATGATCATCATTGGC
>CM055078.1:16763676-16768216 GCA_029204045.2 Tillandsia leiboldiana
AAAGTTATGAGTATAAAGGGATTTATACTCATAAGAGTATAGTAGCCCTACGCTCTATGTGAGAGTCAGACTACTATACAATATCGTTGTACTAAATACTCGGTACTTTCAAATTTTCAACCGTTAGATTAACCCCCCTGAACATTTTCAACTTTTAAATTTTACTATTCAACCAGTCACCCACTAAACTTTAAAGAATCACTTTTATCCTAATTGCATAATTTTTAATCTAAAGGTCTAAAACTTAATAGCACCTATGACTTGGTGCTATTAATGACATAATTCAACCAGTCACCCACTAAACTTTAAAGAATTACTATTATTCTAATTGCATAATTTTTAATCCAAATATCGAAAACTTAATAGCACCCATGACTTGATGCTATTAATAACATAACAGCCTAGTTATATATATATATATATATATATATATATATATATATATATATATATATATATATATATATATATATATATATATATATATATATATATATATCGGTAGCAGCAAGTACTTGGTGCTATCAAATTTTTCATCATTAAATTTATTTTTTTAATCATTTTCATCCATCAGATCATATTATTTTTTCAACCACCCACTAAATCTTATGGCTCACTATGATTCTAATCGTACATCACTTTATCTAAGGGTCAAAAAGTTAATAACGTTCGCTTACTATGCTATTGATAGCAACAAGCACTTGGTGCTATCAAATTTTTCACCGTTAGATCTATTTTTTTGATCATTTTTATCTATTAGATCATACTATTTTTTCAACCACCAACTAAATCCTATGGCTCACTATGATTCTAACCGTACATCACTTTATTTAAGGGTCAAAAATTTAATAACACGAATAATTTGGTATTATTAATAGCATAATAATCTACTTCTATATATATAAATATATATAAAATTATTTATTTTTAAATAATCAAATCAATGATTCAAATTATTGCTAAATATAATTTAAAATATTTGAAATTTATAGTGAGTATGTTCTATCTAGACGCCATAATTTTTAGTGAATAATTTCTTTTAGATGAAAAATTGACAAAATTATAAAATGTATTTTGTAAAACTTTAAGCTTGTGATGCGTCTTATTTGGAATTAATTCGACTGGAACCCAAACGTCTAAATTAAGCTACTCATGTACAGCTAGTACATCAGGCTCATATAATAGTGAGAAAATTAATGAGGCCTCTCTATAGCCCCCACAAAAATGCTAAATTTGTTAATCATTGCACGGAGAAGATATTCTCTTGTATTTTCTATATTAGCAAGTCACTGCTACACAGGCGAAAATGTGGCATTAGAAACAAGAGGTGGTTGGGGCAACGACGTCGCTGAGCGGAAGCACTAAAATCGGATTATTGAGATAATTCGGTTCAAACTGGGGATGCAAATGAATTCGCATTGATGAAGAGATGCAAATGGAAACACCGAATAAAAACACAAAAAACGCCAATTAAATAAATAAACAAAGCATAAAATATGCCAACCATTTTTCTTTTATTTTGCATCGGTACAATAAGCACTCGGAGGACATACATTTGACATAAATTAATCCTATGTTTATTTATTTATGTAAAAATTTCAATATTCTTTGATACAATATAGATGCAGTTTTAATACTATCTTTAATACTTTATCCTTCTTTTTTTTTAGTTTCTAATATAGTATTATATTCATCAGTGTCGCGCACGATACTTTAATTTATCTTTTTAATTTTTTTATTTAAAACTAAAATAGAAATTATAATACTATTATTTTTTTATTTGTAAAGTTTTACAAAAAAATTAAAATAGAAAACATATATACTTACTTTACTATAAAGCACTTTATTATCTTCTTTTTTTTTTTTTTTTTCCTTCTTATCAATAGGTCCTTTTGGATAGTACTTTGAGTTACATGATTAATATTGTACTATTCAAAAAAAAATTAAAACATGATTAATATTGTATATATATTAAAAAGTACTATCAATATATATATATATATATATATATATATATATATATATATATATATATATATATTTATTTATTTATAAAGAGTGTACATTTTATGACCATAATTAAAAAATTTAAACCATCTTATTAAAGTCTTGGTAAATAAAAAAATAATAATAAGACAATGGGATTAATATGGTTCACAACAAATTTGCCATGGTAAATTTTATATATATTCATTGAGTTTATGGATAATATTATTTATATATAAGAGATTTTAAATTATTTTTTTTCCCTTATGTCATATCAGGGAATCTAGAACACTGTACTGTGTGTGCAATTTTTGCCCCCTAGGCTTATTGACCTGGATTTTTGTAAGTATTATATTATTAGTCTAGTTCTTCTATATTCTTGCTAAGATAAATATTATATATGATTTTAGGTGTGTTAATAGTCATAGATGGTTATGACTAGTTTGTTAATATGATAACTAGAAACACTACTTTTTATTATAAACATCCTAAAAAAGTTTAAAAATACTTATAATTTTTATTCTTACAGTATTATAAGATTACATTTATAACTGCCCTAAATTTATGAGAAAAATACTGAAAATATTATATATATATAGTGTAAAAATATTATTTTTAATCACTACACTACCAACCTAGGCTTCAATCACACTATTGATTTGGTATGTTCTACTTACCTCGGTAACACGGCATCACTGTTTGGATTATTGGATATCAACTCAGCTGTCTATGTACCATTTGGCGACTAATGTCAAATAATGAAATAATTTTTTGTACTTTCAAAAATTTGTACATTTATGTGGGAAAATTCTGATCGTAAATAGAGTAAAAGTATTTTAAATAAGAATTTTTTATAGCCGTTCATGTATTATTTTAATTTACTGTAGTTGATTAAAATTTTAGAATAATTGAGAGGATATATAGGAGGCTATTCAAAGATGCATTGTAATTTTGAAAAACTGATAAAATTTTAGTCTCGTGAATATGCTTTGCGTGAATGCAGATAATGCGGAAGAAAAGAAGAAAAAATAAGTAATTTTTATTTTCTACTGTTTAAATTAAGTGAAAATAATTTTGCTTTTTTTTTTTTTTTATTAGTTTTGAGAGAAAAATAGATAGTCATAAAGTATTTTTTGTTCGTTTCATTTTAATTTTCTTATTTTCTGTTTGATTTAATTTTTTTTTTTATAACTTTTTATTTTTCCCACTCCATACAAACAAGAATTTTTTTTTTCTTCACTAGCTTAGTCCAAATGACAAAAGACTAAAATTTTTAGTACATCTAATATTTTTTCTTTTGAGATATAGACCAAACTAATTATTTTGTTTATTTTCAGAAATAAATTTTACAAAAAATGCAAAGCTTTTGAACATAAAAATTTATGTGCCACTAATTAAGTCTTTTTCTATAGAGTGCTATATGTTTATTGATATTAATTCTATATATACATATAGGTAGCGTTTGGATCGGGGATTAGAAAAAATTTGTTATACCGGGGATAGGTACAGATTCTGGTATTAGCAGGAATTGGTGTAAATTTGCGTTTGGTTCGTTTTATGAATTATACCGGAATTAAAGTAAATTGTGTTTGGTAAATTATATAGGAATAAGGAGAATAGGAAGAATTGGTAAAAATTGTGTTTGGTTGAGTATAGAGGAATAAGAAGAATTGATAAGTGATAAATTTGTGTATTGACTATTTTGCCCTTTATGATATATTATATAAATAAAATATTTTATTATATTAATCAACCTAATAATAAATTTAAAATATTATTTAAATTTGTAAAAAATATTTTAAAATCTATAATAAATAAAAAAAAATACTAAAAAATTATAAAAAATTACATATTAAAATATTTAAAATGTTTGATTGTGGAAAAATGGTGGAAAAATGGTCTCCATTCTCTGTAGATGGTGGAAAAATGGGCTCAAAATTTGAGCCAATTCCTCGCATTTCGCCATTTCCAAACCCCTCTCCCACGAACCCAAAAAAAAAAAAATTAAAAAAAAAAAAAGAGTTCGCGAGAGCACTCGAAAAGTCGAAATGTAGAGAGAGAGAGAGAGAGAGAGAGAGAGAGAGATAGAGAGAGAGAGAGGGGCTTATGTTAAAAAAGTTTCATTTTGAAGTGGGTCTTATTAATAGAGTACTATGTGGGATAATATCCTATTTATCTCTCAATACTATTTATATATTTTTTATTTTAAATATATTTTTTATATATTTTTTATTTTATTATTTAAAAATATATTTGCTCTTAACATCTTTTTAAATTATCTCACATTAAATTCAAAATTAAAAATATTTAAACTATCTATTTTATTTTTAACTTGAGGGCAAATAAAAAAAACTGACAAGGATAGAAACTTTAAAATAAAATTTAAATAATAATTTTACAGAAATAGTCAGTATTAAAAGAATCTTCTTTAAAATTACTCATAAATGGTGAAATAGTGAGTAAAAAATTTGAAAAAAATTCAAGCAGTAATAATAACTATCTGGATGTTAAATAACAGTAAAACAGAATGTCATGACCAGATATCAAGTAAATA